>BLSH010088107.1:2346382-2383902 GCA_018402905.1 Glandirana rugosa
TGACCGGTTCGTACAGAGGTCTGGATTTAGGATAACTCGTAGAAACCCCGTAGGAGTTTACATTCCACCTCCTCGCGTTCCAGAGATTGTAGGTGGTCGAGGCACTACAGTAGTACCTCCTCACCTTCTCCTGAGGTCACCCGTTGAACATTTCGAGACCATTTGAGGTACGAGTTCTCCCAATTCCGTCACGACCTTTTATTACCACCGGTGTGTTTTATAACTGTGAAACCCCGGTTAAACCTGTAAAAGTGAATCCCCACATGAGTGAAAACAACGGTCGCCAAATCTGTAATTACCGACACACAACTCAATAAACTCCCCTGTCGTTTAAATGTGACAATATGTTCGACATGTGAGCGATGAAATGTAACATCGTTGGACATTAATGAGTTTACCAGAGCTTTACAAGTTGCCCACTGGAGTCCTCTTCCACTCCTCCATGATGACATCACGGAGCTGGTGGATGTTAGAGACCTTGCGCTCCTCCACCTTACATTTGAGGATGCCCCAAAGATGCTCAATAGGATTTAGGTCTGGAGACATGCTTGGCCAGTCTATCACCTTTACCCTCATGTCACATGAAAAGATATAATAAAATATTTACAAAAATGTGAGGGTGTACTCACTTTTGTAAGATACTGTATATATATCTATCTATCACCCTAGTGCAGGATACTAAGTAAATTTCATTTTTGGCTCCTTTTGCAATCAAGGGAACAGTGATTGTCTGGTCTATTCAGGGTTTCACAGGCTGGGAGTTTTGATTGCAACCCACTTTCTCTAGAAGAATTTCTAGGAAGGGAGAAATAAAATAACCAGCCTGAATATTGATGGCCTAGCCAATGGGGGCGGGTGGGGAGGTGTGGCTAGGAAGCTGATAAATAGTCTGAGGCCCTGGAGAGATTGTTTGTTTCCCCAGCAAGGAGAGTTTCAAGCTGAGGCTGCGTGTGTACTGTGTTGCTGTTCTGTGAGGCCTCAGCAGTGGCAGAGGGGACCTGGAAGTGATCTGGAACTGATTGCAGGTCTTCACCAAAGGGGTCTGGTCTAGAGAAGGACTATCTTACTTACTGAAATGCGTCCAGAGGAAACTGGAAGGTGGCAATTGTCCTGGAGACTTGTGAGTAATGACCCTGAATTGATTTTTGGTGACTGTGTGCTTTTCGGCTATAAGTGCCAGAGATAGCTTGGACTGAAGCAGATCTCATAAGGTCTTAGATACTGGCCACTCCCTGTCCCTTAACAGTGTCCTGGACTGTAAGCTTAGAGAAAAGTGCCCTCCTGTACTGCGCAGTTTTCCTGAGATTGCACTGGGTGCCAATAGCTATGTAGTGGTACAGGGTAACCAGATGCCAAAAAGACGTGTTGTCATGGTCCCCAGCTGTGGGGCCTTAGACTGTCCAGTATTCACAGTTGTGTAAAGTGGATGTAAACCCTCACATATACCCAGTTTAGTTAACAGCCTCAGATGATACACAGAGATGAAACAAATCTCCCTACAAAAGTTTTACATGTATATCTGTTGTCTTCATCTTTATATACTGTTTAGAAAGTGCACATCGTGTTAGGAGATTTTCTCTTCCTGTTTAACACTGCAGTGAAGCCTGGGCATACAGCCAAGACAGCTGATTGGAGGAAAGGCACACACCCCCTCTCCTCATAGGTAGAGACTTTCAGCTCTGTTTGTTGAATCGTTCAACTCTGTGCTAATCTATTTATAGCTCCCTCCCCAACACAAAACTCAGGCTGCATTTATCATGTGTGATGGAGAATTTGTTAGGAGTTATGAGGCTGAAAACAGAAGAACGGGGCAGGAGACAGCTACGGGACATAGTGCTTTGAAGAGAGATAACAAAACACTGCAGACATGCGTGCCCAGCTCAAATTTCTTGAATCAGGTATACATCCACTTTAAGTTCTCTAATTGCTAAGTACAACCTGTTTTGGAGTATCCCATGCCCTAATCTCTCTCCTGTAACAAATATTATCAGCAATAAATCACAAAAAGACAACCCCTAGACTGTTTGTTGTGAGCCAGAGTGAATAGACTGTTGCTTGGTAGCCTCTGTAATGTTTTGGGGAGGAACCAGTTAAAAACAGCAGCCCCTGCAGGGGTAGTGCTATATATTTATAGTTATTTATTTTAGTTGCATACTTAGCTTTTTGCCTAAAATCCAACTTCACATTAATATCACCTAAATTGTAAGCTCTAACGAGCAGGGCCCTCTGATTCCTCCTGTATTGAATTGTATTGTAATTGTACTGTCTGTCCTAATATTGTAAAGCACTGCGCAAACTGTCGGTGCTATATAAATTCTGTATAATAATAATAATATATATACAACCTCAATTGCAAAAAAAGATGGGATGCTGTAGAAAATCTACATAAAACAGAATGCAATAATTTAAAATCTCATAGACCCATATTGTAATCACAATAGAAAATAGAAAACATATCAAATCTTTAAAATGGGAAAATGTACAATTATAGGAAACAAATAAGGTCATTTTGAAAAACATGGCAGCAACATGTCTCAAAAAAGTTGGGACAAGGCAACAAGAAACTGGCAAAGTAAGTGGTACTAACAAGGAAGAGCCAGAAGAACATTTTACGACTAATTAGGTTACAGGTCAGGGACATGACTGGGTATATAAAGGGCATCTTAGAGAGTCAGAGTGTCTTAGAAGTCAAGATGGGTGGAGGTTCACCAATCTGTAAAAAGCTGTGTCTAAAAATGTCAAACAATTTCAGAATAATGTTTCTCAATGTAAAATTGCAGAGACTTTAAATATATCATCATCTACAGTACACAATATCACAATATTCAGAGAATCTGGAGAAACCTCTGTGCACAAGGGACAAGGCCGGAATGCAATATTGGATGCCAGTGATCTTTGGGCCATCTGACGGCACTGCATGGGCTCAGGAATACTTCCAAAATTCAATGTCTGTGAACCCAGTTTGCTGTGCCATCCGAAAATGCAAGTTAAAGCACTATCATGCAAAGAAGAAGCCATTACTGAATTTGATCCGGAAACATTGCCATCTTCTCTGGGCCAAAGCTAATTTAAAATGATCTGTTGCAAAGTGGGAAACTGATCTGTGGTCAGATGAATTGAAACTTGAGATTCTTTTTGGCAACCATGGGCACTGCATCCTCCAGACTAAGAGAGAGGGACCTTCCGGCTTATCAGCATTCAGTTCAAAAGCCTGCATCCCTGATGGTATGAGGTGCATTAGTGTGTATGTAATGGGCAGCTTGCACATCTGGAAAGGCACCATCAATTCTGAAAGATATATCCAAGTTTTAGAGCAGCATATGCTCCATCCAGGTAACCTATTTCTTAGGGATGGCCTTGAATGGTGCTAAATCACATACTGAATCTATGACAGCAGTGTGGATTCATAGTAGACAAATTTGTGTGCTTAACTGGCCTGCCTGCAGTCAAGACCTTTTACCAAGTTAAAATATTTTGTGCATTTTGCAATGAAAAATATGACAAAGAAGACCCAGGACTGTTGAGCAGTTAGTATCCTATATCAGGCAGCAATGGGACAACATTCCTCTCCCAAAATGCCAGCAACGGGTTTCCTCAGTTCACAGACGTTTAAAGAGTGTTGGTAAAAGTAGAGGGGGTGCTAGGCTGTGATAAACATGCCCTGTCCCAACTTTTTTTTTTGTCCCAACTTTTTTGAGGCGTGTTGCTGCCATGTATTTTAAAACCAGCTACTTTTTTCCCCTAAAACACTACATTTTTTCAGTTTAAACGTTTCATGTTCTCGATTTTCTATTGTGAATAAAATAAAATATGGGTTTTGCAAATCATAAGTATGTGAACCCATTGAAATTAAATTATTTTCTACAATAATTTGCCATAAAATGTGACCTGATCCTCATAGTCACAACAATAGACAAACACAATGTGCTTAAGCTGATAACACACAATTCTATTTTTTTTTTGTGCCTTTATTGAACACACTTATTAAACATTGGCAGTGCTTGAGGAAAACGTAAGTGAACCCATGGACTAATTAGTTCAATGAAAGTTAATTGAAGCCAATAGTTTGCACAACTAGAGTCCAAATAATCAAATGAGTTTGGAGGTGCGCTTTAGAGCTACTTTGATTAATAAAAGACACTCAAACTACTTAAGATTGCCGTTCATAAAAAGCATCAGCTGACATGAGCCATGCCTGGCAAAAAGAAGCTCTCTGAAGACATACGATCAAGAGTAGTTGATCTGCATAAGGCTGAAAAGGGATAAAAAGCAATCTCAAAATGTTTAGGCATCCATCAATTGACAAACAGTCTATAAATGGAGGCAGTTTAGTACTGTGGTACTCATCCTAGAAGCAGGCACCCAGCCAAGATGACTCCCATGGTTCAACACAGCATCCTCAATGGGGTAAGAGGAACCCACAAGTAACAGCTAAAGGCTTGAAGACATCACTTGAATTGGAAAACATTCCTGTTCATGAATATACCATATGTACGTCTTTGCACAAGCAAAACCGCTTCTCTCCAAAAAAAAAAAAAAAAAAAATATATATATATATATATATATATATTGTACCTAAAGTCTGCCAAAGAGCACCTTGGCAAACTGCAGCGCTACTAGGAAAATGTTTTTTGAACTGATGAAACAAAAGTTGAATCGTTCGGAAAGAATACTAAGCACTATGTATGGCACAATAATGGCACAGCTTACCAACATCAAAACAGCATTCCAATAGTGAAGCATGGGGTAGAGAACATCATGATTTGGGCTTGCGTCTCTGCTTCAGGGCCTGAACCACTTAACATCAAGGGGAAAATGAATTACTAAGCTTACCAAAATATCCTACAAGAGTGAAAGTCAGGGCGGCTTTCCACCAGCAATAGAAGTTGGGTGATGCAGTAGGACAATGATCTTAAGCATCAAAGTAAATCCACCAAAGGCTGGCTTCAGAAATAGAAAATGCGCTTTTTGGAATAGCCCTGTCAAAGCCCAGACCTTAACGCCTATAGAGATACCGTGGAATGACCTCAAGAGAGCTGTTCACAGCAAACATCCTACAAATGTGTCTAAGCTGAAGCAGTTTTGTAAAGAGGAATGGCCAAAAATTCCTCCTGAATGTTGTGCAGGTCTGATCCAGAGCTACTGAAAGCACTTGCTTGAAGACATTGTTGCCAAAGGAGGTTTGACCAGCTATTAACTCCAGCACTGTGAATGTTTATTGGGTGTATTCAATACAGACAGGAGAAATTAGAATTGTTTGTGCTTGTCTATTGTTGTGACTAGAGGATTGGATCACTTTTTATGGAAAATTACTGCAGAAAAGCAGTATTCAAGGACAAAATACACACACAAGGAGTTTGATTTACTAAAGGCAAATATACTGTGCATTTCAATTACATTTGCTCTAGATCTGAGTGGAAGCTCTTAAATAAGGGGAAACTCTGCTGATTTCTATTACCCAATCATGTACAAGCAAAATGCTGTTTTTCTATTTTCCTTGCATGTGATTGAGTCTTTTTTACATAGTGAAGCTTTACCTCATTTACTAAGCTCTGGGGCAAGTGCACTTGCAGTGCACAGTTTATTTGCCTTTAGTAAATCAACCCTGTATTTTATTTACACTTATTCACATGTCTGCTCACAAATCTTGATTCCCTGACCAAAAGGCAGACTTAAGAGAAGACACAAGACACTTCAAATCTAAACCAGATAATAGGGTTGTCACCTACCTGACTATGCAATGTGCCAGGGGGTGTGTGAATCATAAGACTGAACAGAATTACAAATCCTTTGGTAGGTAACACATTTATATATACAGCTTATGTGTTTCAACTGTGCATTTCTACTTAAAACACAGGAAACAGAATCAAATTAGTGAGTTCTGGTAAGAGGTTGCATTGATCTAAAGTTGTCGGGCCACCTACAAATTCCCCACCAAACTTTCCTGTTTCTTATTATCACAGATTTATTGGCAGGGTTATTTTACAAGTGGTCAAATAGTCACCTCTTGATGCCTTCCCTATCCAATGCCTGTCCAGAACTTCGAAGTTAGAACAGGTATGGTGTTTTGCTTGTTGCTCTCACAGTTTATCTGTGACTGACAGGTTTTAATTGTTGTCAAGTGTGGCTTGATCCAATAAACTCTGACTTTGCCCTTTCCAATGCAAAGTAGTGTGGTAGCATTATTTGAGCAGGGTTTTCATGGTGGTAGGTTTGTTAAGTTATGCTTTTGATTGTCTGCAGCCATGTATTTTCTGAAACATATTGAATTTTAACAACTAAATAAAAAATAAATCCCTGTAGTGGTGCCCTCATCCTGCAGTTGATTGGCACTATAAAGAGTGACTAGTAAGATAAAATAGTATTCACAGCGCTCCATTATAGCTGAATGGTTATGTGTAATACCAAGTATCACCTGTAGATGTCACTGCAGGAAAATCTTACATTCTCTGTAACCGGAAGAAGTGAGGCGGGAGCACCTTTGGCCAGAGATGATGTTTTCATTTATCCACTTCAGCCCTGGAAGGATTTGCCCCCTTAACGAACAGAGCACTTTTTGCTATACGGCACTGCGTCGCTTTAACTGACAATTGCGTGGTTGTGCGACACTGTATCCAAACTAAATTGACGTCCTTTTTTCCACAAATAGAGCATTCTTTTGGTGGTATTTGATCACCTCTGCAGTTTTTATTTTTTGCGCTATAAACAAAGAGCGACAATTTTGAAAAAGAAAACTTTTTGCTATAATACAGTATCTCACAAAAGTGAGTACACCCCTCACATTTTTGTAAATATTTTATTATATCTTTTCATGTGACAACATGTTGCTACAATGTAAAGTAGTGAGTGTACAGCTTGTATAACAGTGTAAATTTGCGGTCTCCTCAAAATAACTCAACACACAGCCATTAATGTCTAAACCGCTGGCAACAAAAGTGCGTATACCCCTAAGTGAAAATGTCCAAACTGGGGCCAATTAGCCATTTTCCCTTCCTGGTGTCATGTGACCCGTTAGTGTTACAAAGGTCTCAGGTGTGAATGGGGAGCAGGTTTGTTAAATTTGGGGTTATCGCTCTCACTCTCTCATATTGATCACTGGAAGTTCAACATGGAATCTCGTGGCAAATAACTCTCTGAGGATCTGAAAAAAAGAATTGTTGCTCTACATAAAGATAGCCTAGGCTATAAAGAGATTGCTAAGACCCTGAAACTGAGCTGCAGCACGGTGGCCAAGACCATACAGCGGTTTAACAGGACAGGTTCCACTCAGAACAGGCTGCGCCATGGTTGACCAAAGAGGTTGAGTGCACATGCTCAGCGTCATATTCAGAGGTTGTCTTTGGGAAATAGATGTATGAGTGCAGCCAGCCTTGCTGCAGAAGTTGAAGGGGTGGGGGGGTCAGCCTGTCAGTGCTTAGATCATACGCCACACACTGCATCAAATTGGTCTGCATGGCTGTCGTCCCAGAAGGAAGCCTCTTCTAAAAATGATGCACAAGAAAGCCTGCAAACAGTTTGCTGAAGACAAGCAGACGAAGGATATGGACTACTGAAACCATGTCCTGTGGTCTGATGAGGCCAAGATAAACTTATTTGGTTCAGATGGTGTCAAGCGTGTGTGGTGGCAACCAGGTGAGGAACACAAAGACAAGTGTGTCTTGCCCACAGTCAAGCAAGGTGGTGGGAGTGTCATGGTCTGGGGCTGCATGAGTGCTGCCGGCACTGGGGAGCTACAGTTCATGAATACCAACATGTACTGTGACAAACTGAAGCATGGCATGATCCTCTCCTTCCGGACACTGGGCCACAGGGCAGTATTCCAACATGATAACGACCCCCAACACACCTCCAAGACGACCACTGCCTTGCTAAAGAAGCTGAGGGTAAAGGGAATGGACTGGCCAAGCATGTCTCCAGACCTACACCCTATTGAGCATCTGTGGGGCATCCTCAAATGGAAGGTGAAGGAGTGCAAGGTCTCTAACATCCCCCAGCTCCGTAATGTCGTTATGGAGGAGTGGAAGTGTACTCCAGTGGCAACCTGTGAAGCTCTGGTGAACTCCATGCCCAAGAGGGTTAAGGCAGTGCTGCAATGGTGGCCACACAAAATATTGACACTTTGGGCCCAATTTGGACATTTTAACTTAGGGGTGTATTCACTTTTGTTGCCAGCGGTTTATACTTTAATGGCTGTGTGTTGAATTATTTTGAGGGACAGCAAATTTACACTGTTAAAGCTGTACACTCACTACTTTACATTATAGCAAAGTGTCACTTATTCAGTGCTGTCAGATGAAAAGATATAATAAAATATTTACAAAAGTGTGAGATACTGTATATTCTTCTACATATTTTTGGTAAAAAAAAAAAAAATTTGCAATAGGCGTATATTGATTGGGTTGCGCAAGTTATCGTGTCTACAAACTATGGGAATAGATTTATGGCATTTTTATTATTATTTTATGTTTTACTAGTAATGGCGGCGATCTGCATGTGACAGTGGGTGCAGGGGAGAAGAACCCTCGCCCACTCTCATGCAGGGATGTGCGTGAGGTCAGTGGCTGGTGAGGCACTGGCTAGTATCAGACTCAGATATACACAGGTTACATAAGATGCGAACATTAGAGCGAGAGCAATAATTCTAGCACTAGACCTCCTCTGTAACTCTAAACATGTAACCTTTAAAAAATTTTAAAGTGTTGTCTATGAAGATTCTTAAGTACTGAAGTTTGGCGCCATTCCACAAGTGTGCGCAATTTTTAAGCATGATATGTTAGGTATCTATATCATCTTTCACATTATACAAAAAAATTGGGCTAACTTTACTGTTTTTTTTGTTCATTCATGAAACAGTTTCTTAAAAAAAAAAATGCGTTTAAAAAATAGCTGCGCAAATACTGTATAACATAAAAAGTTACAACAACCGCCATTTTATTCCCTATGGCATCTGCTAAAAATATATATAATGTTTGGGGGTTCGGAGTAATTTTCTAGCAAACAATGTTTGATTTTTACATGTAGGAGAGGAGTGACAGAATTGGCATGGGTGGCAAGGGGTTAATTGCCATGAGTAAGTAATATACAAATAATTATTATATATTATTTTTAAGGTAATTTAATATATTTTCAAACACTGTACTCAAGCAGGTGGCTTAACCACTTCACATCCAAGCCATATCTGGCACTCCTCTCATACATGTACAAATCATCATTTTTTTGCTAGAAAATTACTCAGAACCCCCAAACATTATATATGGTTTTTTAGCAAAGATTCTAGGGAATAAAATGGCTGTTGTTGCAACTTTTTATGTCATGCGGTATTTGCACAGCGATTTTTCGAACGCGGTTTTAAAAAAAAAAAAAACAGTTTCGTGAATTAACAAAAAAACAAAACAGTAAAGTTAGCCCAATTTTTTTTTCATAATGTGAAAGATTATGTTATGCAGAGTAAATAGATACCCAACATGTCACATTTTAAAATTGCGCAAACTTATGGAATGGCGCCGAACTTTGGTACTTAAAAATCTCCATAGGCGCTGCTTTAAAAATTTTTACAGGTTAGGTGTTTTAAGTTACAGAGGAGGTCTTGGGCTAGAATAGTTGCTCTCACTATAACGCACGCGGCGATACCTCACATGTGTGGTTTGGACACCGTTTACATATGCGGGCGCGATTTATGTATGAGTTCGCTTCTGTGCGTGAGCTCACGGGGAAGGGGCGCTTTAAATTTTTTTTTTTTTTTTTATTTCTTATTTTACTTTTATTTTTTTTTATTTTTACACTTTCACTTTAATTTTTTTTTTTTTATCACTTTTATTCCCATTACAAGGAATGTAAACATCCCTTGTAATAGGAAAAGTGTGTGACAGGTCCTCTTTATGGACAGATGCAGGGTCTATAAGACCCCACATCTCCCCTCCAGGCTGGAAAGGCTGAGATCAGAAAAAAAAAACAGACGATCTCAGCCTTTCCTTCTACTTCGGAGACCCAGAAGTGACGTCACGATGTGTGCCCGGGCCTCCGAGAGCCATAGAGATGACCGAGGGCAATCTGTCCCTCGGAAATCTCTGGCTTCAAGATCCGACGGCAGGCGATTCCTTCTCCCGGTCACCGATCGCTCAGGTGAGTTGGGAGAAGCCCCGGAGGGCGGCGGGAGGGGGGGGGACGTCCCCTCCCTTCGCCTGTAAGAACGATCAAGCGTCTGAACTGCCGCTATGATCATTCTTACGGTGATGGGAATCGCCTGCTGTAAAAAACGATACCTCAATGATGCCTGCAGGTGCCGGCATCATTGAGATATCACCAGTGAAATCCCAGGACGTCCATGGACGTCCTAAGGATCTGAACTGGTTAAAGGACAAATTACTGAAGTCTGAAGTTATAACTTCATACCATTAATTTCACAGTAAATAGATAAATAATAAATCTTATAACATATAGCATTATATATAATTTAGCTTGTACCTTTTCAGCAGCAGCAGATTCTCACTCTCCCTCTTAACTGTGTGAGAAAAATATGGGACTGTGGGTAACTCTTATGCACATAAACCCATGTTTTTCCTTGTAGTTAAGAGGGCTGGGTTGGAAGGGAGTATTTGTCTTTTAGACACATGCCCCCTTCTATGACACTGCAGTGAGGCAGCTTGGGCCAATTATGCTTTACCATTGGTCCAAGGCTCCAAGCTGTCCATTGAGCTCAGTGCCTCTGACAAGAAGTGAGAGGCACTGTGAGCTCATCCTCTCAGTCTGCTGCAAACAGAGTGTCAGCTTGTATTTAAACTGGCCGCTCTGTATGTAGCTTCTGACAGGCTGCACAAGGAGCCCTGTATCTCTGGAACCATATTATTAAAGGAGCCCCATTTTTTACGAGTGGTGGAGTAGGACTTAAGCTACTCGCCTAACAGATTTGGGGTTTCTGTGACACCAGGTCACCGAGCTACGACCCTCAAAGTCGATTGTTTTTCTTTTTGTTTTGTTTTTTATGTTCATGGCAGGTGAGGCTCTGCCTCACCAGCCTCCCCTGACTGCATGCCCCTGCTGTCATGTTACAAGTACAGCCTATATTCTGACACCTTTTAGCATGCTTAAAAGGTGAACTTGGTCCTTCAAAGAGTAAGTAACATGTTAGAATGCATTGCATTTAAAAAAAAGTTGATTGTGAGTACCCACCTAAATGCTTCAATGAGTCGCTCTACTTTCTGGGCCTCTCCTTGAACCCGGATATGAGCCTGGAACTTCCTGAGAGCCTCATCTAATTCCATTGCAGAAAAATCCATTTCATCAACCACGCAGCTGGAAAACACAATTACATTTGCTTCAGTATCTCCACTGGGAAAAGGAGCACCATTAGCAAATGAGGTACTTGTAACAAGTAAGTTAAAACATTCTAAGTATGTAATTTGTTGTAATTAATTGGTAGTAAACAGTAATTCTGAAAAAAAATATTATATTTTATTATTTAAATATTATTTATATTAATATTATGCAAATTCCTCAGCATCCTGAATGCATGACAAATGGACTGCAGAGGCCTCTGAACAATTATAACATTTGCAAACATATGTTAAAGCCTAGTTGCCACTAGTTTTCTCTTTTTTTATTCTGGATAGAGTCAAGAAGAGGGAAAAATTCTCTTCACTGTTTATTTTGCTTATAACCCTATTGGGAAGATTTTTCCACAAGATACCAATCCAAGGAATGGGGGAGTCGGGGAGCCGTCCCTGTTGGGAGAACACAGTGGTTACTACTAGCAGCTATAGTTGCTGGCAATAATCCCATACCTAAAATCTGACATATTGGTTGCCCATAGATGGGTTGAATCCTTGCCAGTCCCTGCTGAACCCGCCGAGATTTATCTATGGCCGGTTTAAGGATTCCTCAGTCTACTAAAAATGTGTGGTTTCGTTTTCGCCTTTGTCCCCATTGGAGAGATTTGCCATAATTTTCTTATCCATCAGGGACATAAAACTGATAAAGGCTTGAAACCTTTGATGGCGAACTTGATGGCAAGAAAATATTTGTTTTTGCCTATGCATACATAGGTATGCACACTTATGCACTAAGCAAGTACCCCTTGCACCAGCCATATGTGGAGGCAATAAAGCCTGTTTTTGGTTCCCCATTCCCCAGTCCTGGTGACAGTCTGTATATGTTCAATAAACCTGTTGGATCGGCGAAGGTGTGCAGCCAATTTCTTCTTGTTTGACCCCATTCCCCAGCCAAAAATGTTAGCTGCTGGCACTCCACATTATAAAACCGTTTCTTGCTCAAATAGAAATCTTTACTATAAAATTTTTTTTAAAAGCTACATTGAAATCAAATTTTTGTTGCATGTATTTACACCTCGGAAACAAACTTTTCCAAACTGTAAGCACCAAAACCCTGACATACATAACATTTAACAAAAGTGAGCGCAGGCTTATCTTGGAGGTATGCAACTATATTAAAAACATACTTTCCTCTTTTCAATACAAAACCATCTGAATATCATGGGAGATTAACTCCAACATGCTGGAGACAATTAGTTTCAGCACAGGTTACCCATGCCTCCTGCTTTCTTAGATGTAAAATGAAAGGTTTAGTGTAGTACAGTGCCTTGAAACAGTATTCATACCCCTTGAAATGTTCCACATTTTGTCATGTTACATTCAAAAAGGTAAATGTATTTTATTGGGTTTTTATGTGGTAGACCAACACAAAGTGGCGCATAATTGTGAAGTGGAAGGAAAATGATAAATGCTTTTCAACATTTTTTACAAATAAATATCTGAAAAGTGTGGCATGCATTTGTATTCAGCCCCCTTTACTCTGATACCACTAACTAAAATCTAGTGGAACCAATTGCCTTTAGAAGTCACCTAATTAGTAAATTACATGTGTTAAATGTGTGTAATTTAATCTCAGTAACATGCAGCTGTTCTGTGAAGCCCTCAGAGGTGTGTTAGGGAACCTTAGTGAACAAACAACATCATGAAGGCCAAGGAACACCCCAGACAGGTAAGGGATAAAGTTGTGGAGAAGTTTAAAGCAGGGTTAGTTATAAAAAGAAACTATCCCAAGCTCACAAAGCACTGTTCAATCCATCATCCAAAAATGGAAAGAGTATGGCACAACTGCATACCTACCAAGACATGGCCATCCACTCAAATTGACAGGCCGGGCAAGGACAGCATTAATCAGAGAAGCAGCTAAGAGGCCCATGATAACTCTGGAGGAACTGCAGAGGCCCACAGCTCAGGTGGGAGAATCTGTCAACAGGGCAACATTTTTTATTGGTTGAACTAGATGGGGTTTTCAACCTGACTAACTATGTAACTATTATTTTTGCACTCCACAAATCTGGCCTTTATGGAAGAGTTGCAGGAAGAAAGCCATAAGAAGTCTCATTTGCAGTGTGTGATAAGTCATGTGGGGGACACAGCAAACATATGGAAGAAGGTGCTTTGGTCAAATGAGACCAACATTGAACTTTTTAGCCTAAAAGATAAACGCTATGTGTGGCAGAAAACTAACACTGCACACCACCCTGAACACACCATCCCCACCGTGAAACATGGTGGTGGCAGCATCATGTTGTGAAGATCATTTTCTTCAGCAGGGACAGGGAAGCTGTCCAGAGTTGATGGGAAGATGGATGGAGCCAAATACAGGGCAATCTTAGAAGAAAACCTGTTAGAGTCTGCAAAAGACTTGAGACTGGGGCGGAGGTTCACCTGCCAGCAGGACAACAACCCCAAACATACATCCAGAGCTACAATTAAATGGTTTAGATAAAAGCATATTCATGTGTTAGAATGGCCCAGTCAAAGTCCAGACCCAAATCCAAATGAGAATCTGGGGCAAGAATTAAAAATTGCTGTTCACAGACGCTCTCCATCCAATCTGACAGAGCTTGAGCTATTTTGCAAAGAAGAAGGGGCAAAAAT
This sequence comes from Glandirana rugosa, assembly GCA_018402905.1. Classification (NCBI taxonomy): domain Eukaryota; kingdom Metazoa; phylum Chordata; class Amphibia; order Anura; family Ranidae; genus Glandirana; species Glandirana rugosa. Next base: position 2,360,308 of record BLSH010088107.1, read on the forward strand.
GCCACTCTCTAGATGTGCAAAGCTGGTAGAGATATCCCCGATAAGACTTGCAGCTGTAATTGCAGTGAAAGGTGGTTGGTTCTACAAAGTATTGACTCAGGGGGGCTGAATACAAATGCATGCCACACTTTTCACATATTCATTTGTAAACATTTTTGAAAACCATTTATCATTATCCTTCAATTTCACAATTATGTGCCACTTTGCATTGGTCTATCACATAAAATCCCAATAAAATACATTTACGTTTTTGGTTGTAACATGACAAAATGTGGAAAATTTCAAGGGGTATGAATACTTTTTCAAGGCACTGTATAACACATTTAGCAGCTAAAGTGGACCTTTACCCTTATTATTCACTTTAAAATAAGCCCTCATTGACTTCTGTCATTATAAGCATTGAAAATAAATGCTTTTTTTCTATTTGAAGCTGAGACTTTGCAGCCTGCCACAGTACATGCAGCAAGAGGTCAGTAATGACGTGTTTCTAATCTCTTAGGGCTAGTTTACACTTGCTTCGGCTTCAAAGCTCATTAAAGCTCATACAGCTTCAACAAGCTTTTATGATGTGTTTAAGGCTTCGGCGGTGCTTCTAAGAGGCTGCTGTGAGGCTTCAACAAGGCTTCGAAGAGGCTTCAGTGATGCACTTTTGAAGCTTTGTTGAAGCTTGGTAAACACCCTGTGTGTTTGTTGATATCTCACACCTGCAATTTCTCCAAAACAAAGCGAAGCTAAAGCTGAATTACAGCCTCTGAAAAGCCGCAGGTGCTTCAAGCGAGCTTCAAACAAGCTTTGTCATAGACTTCTATGGAGGAGAGGCTTTGAAGCCTGGCTAAAGCTACATGGGGTATAATCTTTGACGCAAAGCTGAAGCTCAGCTAAGCCAATGCAAGGTTAAACAGGACTGTAAGCCAACCATTTTATTTAGTGACATGGGCTTTGACTGGTGTTAAGGGAGCTTTAACAATGCCTGTCTGACACCCTGTTTTGAAGCAAGTATAAACGAGCCCTTACTGTTTGTTATAATGTAAATATGTTACCTTGCTCATGCAGGACAAAATCTTTCTGTCTCTGCAAAGGTACCCCCAGACCTCAAGGAGAAAGATGAGCAGCATAGTAGTAACCAACAATTCTCAGGCTAAATTTTGTGAGACTAGTCAGAAGCAGCAGGGCCTTAGCTCTAACGCCTCAGATATAAGACAGTAGGCACTCTTACATACTAGTAAATGCATGTATATTCTTCAGGAGGGATTCAAGACAAAGGGCACATTTTAGGGTAGTAGTAAGCCACAATTAAAGCTGAAGTTTAGGTATGGATATCTTTGCATAGTTATATTGGTCCAACTTGGACAAATGTAAGTATACATTGGTCATACCTGACCAATTCCCATGGAAGCTGAAACAACCTGTAATAGACACCGCTATTACAGTGAGCACCATTGTATTCCGGGTCCCATGCTGAGCAGCTGCCCTGCTGCATACTGAATACAGGAGGTTGCTCACACTACACAGGTACCATTCAGAGAATACATGTGATCACTTAAAAACAAAAAAGATAAAAAAAAAGTTATTTATATATTTTTTTCTATCTATACACAAATATTTGCCTTCTACCCCTATTCTAAACTAAATGGGTTGTTTTACAAGGCAAGGGTTCACACACACTTGGTTTAGGTATGGATATTTTTCCATAGTTGCAGCTTGTATTCATGTGCTATACATGGCTGATCCATATGGAAGCTGGGAATCACTGTAGTTGGTACTGCTATTAAAGTGATTACTGTGATGGTATCATGCGTGAGACCCACGCAAAGTAATGATACCAGGTCCGAAGCAAGACTGACTCCATATTGGAAGGGGAGCTACTTAAATAAATGGCTACATTTTTTTTCTCTCCTTCTAACATGGCAGTTAGAACAAGCTTCTCCTTTACACCCCCTCTCTCTCTGGCCAGATCAACTTCAAAGGGGCCTCTGATTATGGTCCATGGCTGGTTAGGAAGAAGCCGGCTCGCTTATCTTAAACAAACATACAACAAACTGATGTGGGACATGCTACACTGTAAATCACCCCCAGGAATTCTGACCCTTTCAGTAGCTTTGGAACAACATGAGAAGGTAGAAAAACTTACATACAGTCATAACTTCCGTTATACGTATGCCATAATGATAACATATACATATTTGAATGTAGAATTTCGGCCCGTATAATTCAAGTATAAACATTCACCCCCTGTTACCCAAGGAGGGATAGAACTAGTCTATTCCCTCCCCAGGGTCCTATAAGGTCTCCGCACGCTCATGTTTGGAGTCATTTGAAAGCTTTATGCAAGCTGAAATGAAATTTCTTACTGGAACATGTGCCAGGCGGTCCAATCACAAGTTATGATTTTCATAATCCAAGCATGATTATGCTGCATGTCTCGTAATGGCCCGCCCTGGACATTGTCTAAGAACATGCCCTCTCATACGAATGGCCAGAAGGGTATGGCTCCACTCCTGGTGATCCAGAGAAAAAAAGGACTGCCAAGATCAAGGGGAGTTCTCATCTTACCATCAACGAAGCACCATCAGAGAACCAGGAAATAATCTTCGAAACACTGATTAGGCACAGACATTTCAAATGCAGGTATTTTCATTCTGTTCTCTTTCGCTGTAATTCTGTCTCACTTTGTACTTTTATTTTTCTGTAAATATTTTTACTGCACCTAAAACTTGACCTTTTCATTATTAAACCTCATTTTGAAAAGTGTTAATTTTGTCCCTAAAGCTCTTAATGCAACTATTATGAATCTGTTCCTTTGAAGAGCGCTGTTTTTTTTAAAATAACGCATCTGAATATATCTGTCTGCGGGGACAGTGTGTGTACAGGCATTGTTCTAAAATACTGGTACTGCTAACATACGGGTCTTCTGGCAGGTATCCAGAAGTGGCGGCAGTGAAAGGGTTAATTGTTTGAATTAGGCCGGTAACAATCGCTCTCAGGCGGCTGACACTTAGACTTAAATCTTTGTGCTGAAAGCAGCTGAGAGTGGCATTGTTACGTTCATGACAAATGCGGTATTAGATCAGGGGGGATCCTCGGTCGCCAGTCGGTAAGGAGGGCAGCGATCTGATACTCGTGTTCGTCACAATTACCCCTTGCTTCGGTCCTGTGCCGAGTAAACTGCACCGAGTAGTCCTGCTGATTCGTGAACAATTGAGGCCGCCTGCTTGGTACGGTTACCAGAGAACACTGTGCAATTCCTCAATAAATGGAAAGTGTTCTCTAAATGGATGAGGTGTAAATCATGATGTCATCACCCCGCCTCTCCACCTTGTCCAATCAGAGAATGCTTTGCTTGTATAAAATGGAACCTAAAGCATACAAATGAGAGGATTTCAATATCTGCAAAATGATTGAAAACAGACTAAAGAGCAATTTGGCCCACAAAGCCAATAGCATCCTTATACCAGTAAAAGACTAATGGTCGGTTCTCTTGCCTTACAGCTGTGGGGTTCAGGATTCAATTATCAACAGGATAATACCTGCATAGAATTAGTATTTTGTCTTTGCAATCAGTTTTCTGTATGCGCTCTCGTTTCCTTTAACAACAATAATACCAGTAGGTTAATTGGCTCCAACCAGTGTGACTCCACAGTGTGTGTTATGACCTCGGTAGGGACATTCGATTGTATGCTACTCCAGGGCAGGGGTGGACCTGAATGTTCTCGGTAAAGCACTGCACAGTATGCTGTTGCTATATATAAATAGAAAGAAGAAAATGATGCCAGCAAGGATAGAGGAAATAGATTTTAAATGTAATATATCTTCTGAATAGCTATATTTGTCACAACACTCCACATTGTTTCAGGAACCTGACAAAAAGGCTATTAACATGTCTCACAAATTGGGAAAAATAGCAGGTATTCAGCAAAAAGATGTATGGTAGAATTATGGGGCACAGCGGGGTGTAATGACGCAGTTGGGAAAGAGCTTAAGGAGGGATGGGATTATTGTTGATGATGTAAATGAGTTATGCTTCCAAATACGACAAGGTAATTAGCTTGTTCAGTGGTCATCCCAGAATGAGCCTGCTGCAGGCTGGCAATCCACTAAAAACTATTTAACACCACAAATCCCTATTAACTGCCAGAACTGGTAGAACTCTGCAAATGAAATAAAATATAAGAAAACAGCTCTAAGAGCTCTAGAACCAGGCACTGTCACATTTCATATTATCTATGATGAAAAGGTTTTGTGCTTGTTTTCCAACCTATTATTTAGGCCTCATGCACACAGGACATTTAAAAAAAGTTACAAAAACGCCAGTAGCGTTTTTGAGTGTTTCTACATTAGTGCTTTTGAGGGTTTTTTAGCGTTATCGTTTCTTTTTTTCAATGGGATCAAAAACGTTAAAAAACTGCCGGTGAGCTGCGTCTTTGAGCGTTTATCTGCGTTTTTGGCCGTTTGAGCGTTTTTACAGCTAAAAAACTCCTCTCAGAACCCACTAGTTTTTTTTTTTACAGCCAAAATCCGCCCCAGCCTAAAACACTTGATAACAGCCTATGTGTGCATGGACACATGAGACAACATGCTGGAGGGTTTATTGACGGTAGGAAAAAATGTCTGAAGCTAAAAACTGCTGCTGTAAAATCGTCCAAAAATGTCCAGTGTGCATGAGGCCTTATAGTCAGTCCACTGAAAACTGAGGGATGCTGGCTGGTGGGATCCCTACTGCTTTCTCTGAGGGACTTTAGCAGCAATATCTCCCTTGGCAGATCTTCTGGCTCTCACTCCTCCAGACTTACCCGGATTGAATGAGATACTGAAACATCCTAACCCATGCATGTTAATATTTAACCACTTCAGCCCCGGCAGGATTTCACACTTTAAGACCAGAGCACTTTTTGCGATTTGGCACTACGTCGCTTTAACTGACAATTGCGCAGTCGTGCGACTTTGTACCCAAACAAAATTTGCCTCCTTTTTTTCCCCACAAATAGAGCTTTCTTTTGGTGGTATTTGATCACCTCTGCATCTCTATTTCTGATCACTGCTATAAACAAAAGAAGAGCGACAATTTTGCAAAAAAAAACCAAAATTCTTACTTTTTGCTAAAATACAAATCCAAAAAAAAAATATAAAAAAAAAAGTTTTCATTGTTTTTGGCCGATTTATATTCTTCCTCATATTTTTGGTAAAAAAAAAAAAAAATCACAATTTTTTATATTTTTTACTAGTAATGGCGGTGATTTGCGATTTTTAGAGGTACTGCGATATTGGGGCGGACATGTCGGACCATTTTGACACTTTTTTGGGACCATTGGCATTTATACAGCGATCAGTGCTATAAAAATGCACTGATTACTGTGTAAATGCCATTGGCAGTGAAGGGGTTAACCCGCAAAGGGCGCTCTAAGGGTTAACTGTGTTCCCTGGGTGTGTTCTAACTCTATTGGTGCTGGGCTGGCAGGGGGAGGGGAGTGATCATGGCTTCCATATACAGGAAGCCTGTGATCACAGCCCTTCCCCCTCTATGAGAACGGAGATCTGTGTTTACTTACACGGACCTCCGTTCTTTCACTGCGGGGGGCCATCGCGGGTAGCCGGCGGCGATCGAGTCCACCCTACCTGCTCCCTGGCCCCCCCGGAACACAGTGAGCACACGAGCGCGCCTCCGGCAGCGCACGCTCACAGTGCGGGATCTGACGGCGGTTTGCGATATCCATCCACTTTGACGCCGTCAGACGCCGGTTGGCAGTCGGCAAGTGGTTAAAGTGATAACATGGCAACCTTGGTCCTGGGATAAACTATGGAATTTTCCTAGGACATCTACTGTAAGTTTTTCAATAAACCTTTTAAATGACAACCTCAGTTGTGACTTCTATTCCAAGCACGTCTCTAAAACCTGTTCTTGAATCAGCCAATTAAAGCATTTTGTGAGCTTTTACTGCTATCCAGTAAACACAGCAAGTTTGCTACAGTCAGAAAGTTCACTTAAAAGTGGTTGCAAACCCTTGCAAACCCTTACATATACCCAGTGAATTGACAGGCCTCAGGAGATACACAGATATGAAACAAATCCTCCTACATAAGTTGTACCTGTTTATCTGCAGTCTTCTCTTCTCTACATCCGTTCAAAGTCCAGAATTTATAAAGTTTGTCTGAGCATTCATAATAAAGGGGACAGGGAGCTCAAGTTACACTCTGCAGAGCTCAATGAGGAGAGTTCTGAAAGCTGATTGGAGGGAAGGGGCACACTCCCCTTCACACAGCACATAGGAACAAAGCTAATGCTGTCAATCAGCTGGAGCTCCCTCCCCCATCATCCTTTTTCTCTTGGTGTCAGGAAAAATTCTCTCAAGTGACTCATGCTGATAGCAGAGGAACGATGCAAAAGACAGAAATGACACTTAGAGCTCTTTATTGAGACAAATAAGCACTATAGAGCTGCGGTCGCCGACCACTGATGGTCCACAACAAAATTTTGTTGGTACCCAGGGGTCCTGCCGCAAATCAACAGCATCTCACAAAAGTTTGTACACCCCTCACATTTTTTAAAAGATTTTATTATATTTCATGTGACAACACTGATGAAATGACACTTTGCTATAATGTAAACTAGTGAGTGTACAGTTTGTATAACAGTGTAAATTTGCTGTCCCCTCAAAACAAGTCAACACACAGCCATTAAAGTCTAAACTGCTGGCAACAAAAGTGAATACACCCCTAAGTGAAAATGTCCAAATTGGGCCCAATTAGCCATTTTCCCTCCCCGATGTCTAGCGTTACAAGGTCTCAGGTATGAATGGTGATAGTGGTGTTAAATTTAGTGTTATCGCTCTCACTCTCTCATACTAGTCACTGGAACTTCAAAATGGCACCTCATGGCAAAGAACTCTCTGAGGATCTGAAAAAAAGAATTGTTGCTCTACATAAAGTTGACCTCGACTATAAGAAGATTTCCAAGATCCTGAAACTGAGCTGCAGCACAGTGGTCAAGACCATACAGCGGTTTAACAGGATAGGTTCAGCCCAGAACAGGTCTCGCCATGGTCAAAGTTGAGTGCACATGCTCAGCATCATATCCAGAGATTGTCTTTGGGAAATAGACGTATGAGTGCTGCCAGCATTGCTGCAGAGGTTGAAGGGGTGGGGGGGTTAGTCTGTCAGTGCTTAGACCATATGCCTCACACTGCATCAAATTGGTCTGCATGGCTGTCATCCCAGATTGCAATCTCTTCTAAAGTTGCATAAAAAACCTGTAAACAGTTTGCTAAAGTCAAGTAGACTAAGGACATGGATTACTGGAACATTGTCCTGTGATCTGATGAGACCAATATAAACTTATTTGGTTCAGATGGTGTCAAGCATGTGTGGCGGCAACCAGGTGAGGATTACAAAGACAAGTATGTCTTGCCTACAGTAAAGCATGCTGGTGGGAGTGTCATGCTCTGGGGCTGCATGAGTGCTGCCGGCACTGGGGAGCTACAGTTCATTGACGGAACCATTAATGCCAACATGTGCTGTGACATACTGAAGCAGAGCATGATCCAAGTATTCAACATCCAACATGGTAACGACCCCAAACACACCTCCAAGGCAACCACTGCCTTGCTAAAGAAGCTGAGGGTGAAGGTGATGGACTAGCCAAGCATGTCTCCAGAGCTAAACCCTATTGAGCATCAGTGGGGCATCCTCAAATGGAAGGTGAAGGGGCGCAAGGTCTCTAACATCTACCAGCTCCATGATGTCTTCATGGAGGAGTGGCAGAAGACTCCAGTGGCAACCTGTGAAGCTCTGGTGAACTCCATGCCCAAGAGAGTTAAGGCAGTGCTGGAAACTAATGATGGCCACACAAAATATTGACACTTTGGGCCCAATTTGATGTGTTGTCACATGAAAAAATATAGTAAAATATTTACAAAAATGTGAGGGGTGTACTTACTTTTGTGAGATACTGTACACCACCCAATGTTGTTTCCAGTATTGTTCTGTCAATACTGTCAGCATGCACTGATACCCGATGCGTCCTCTGTAGTTCTGGTTCCTGGTAACTCAGAGGGAGGCCCAAGGAGTGGTGCAGAGAGCCGGAGGTGACTATGGAGGGGACTTCCAATGGCAGCACTGATCACAGACTGTGAGAGTGAACATGGAGCTCGAGCACGTGGCTGGATAAGAAGGTGAGATCCAAATATGAGTCTGAAGGCAGCAGTGTGATGCAGAGTTCGGGGGGAGGATTGTGTGTATACGGCAGCAGTGTGGTCAAGGGGAAGGGGACAGAAAGCCAAAGCATTGTGTATAGAAGGCATGTAAAATTCATGTTAGTGGTCCACAGGATTCGAGTTTAATGGTCCGTGAGGTCCGAAAGATTGGAGAACAATACTATAGAGGGATATGCTTTGTTCATATTTCAGGTCTGAGATTTCCAACCACTTTAATAGACCTTAGTCTAAATTCTATGTTTTCTCCTGCAGAATAAACACATCACGTCAACTTTTAGCAGTTTGCGTGTTTTTTTTGTTTTTTTTGGTGAGACCTGGGGAGAGTACCCAATTTTGTTTTACGGATTAAACACATCAATAGCTCTATACAGAATCAGTAGGGAGGCAAGTAGTGTATTTACCGATACCTGTACAGTACACAGCGAGCAGAATTCGTTTTGGAAACGTGCTTGTAATCCAAAGCACTCGTATATCAAAGCGAATTTCCCCATAATAAATAATGGAAACTCAGAAGATTCGTTCCACAACCATTTATTCATATAAAAAGATTACAGCAATACAAAATACAGTGTAAAGTGTAATGTAAAAATAAAGCAAATTAACCTGCACTTCAGGAGCTACAGAGTATAAAAGAGAAGAGAGGCGCTGTTCACACTTCCATGACCTGAAAGTCGGAACTTCAGGGAATGCCTAGGTAATCTTCCTGTAATGTTGGATCCAAATGACATCAATTAAGATAAGGATCCGACTTGGAGGCAACTTCCATTAAAGTCTATGGGCACAAGTCGGATAGAAGTCGCCTTGAAGTAGTACAGGAACCTTTTCTAAAGTTGGAGCGACTTCAGTAGTGCTAATTAAGATAGCTCTCATTGACTAAAATGGGATTTCAAATGTCGCGCGACTTGGAGTCTCCCAAGTTGGATCCCAAGTCGCGGCAGTGTGAACTAAGCCTTATACTCAGTTGTGACATGACGCTACACGTATTGCAAGACCCCGCTCCTTTATCAAGTTAAAATTTATTTAAAAATTTTGCTCGTCTTGTAAAACACTCACAGACCAAGTTACTCGCAGTTCAAGGTTTTACTGTAAATTGTATAATGTCCTCTCTCTATTTATACTTTTAAGAAAGTTTGGATACTGATTGGTGACCGTGAGAATTTTTTTTGTACTGGCATTTTATTACATCATTCTAGCATCACTAGGCGGTGTGTTTTAGGGTGATCAGATTACACACAAAAAGGACGAGGTAGACTAGTGTAATACAGTGTCTGCATGATAAACTGAACTACTTACTAGGTAGTCTGGGCCCCTAGCATGTATTTAAAGAATTTATAAACTGATAAATTCAGTGAAGTCACTGAAGAAATGCAGGCACCTCCATGTACTTTCACACATTTTCTAATATCGAATATTTGACCACTACAAAGAAAGTTGAGAGCTGGTCCACCCCATCCTGCACCCCTCAGCTTCCTTTTGGTCTGTGTCACAGCCATGTTAATAGACCATTAGTTGACTGCAGAAAGTGAAGATGAACATGTTAGTGTGTGAAAGTACATGAAGGCACCTGAAGATGTCTACATTTCTTACCTAACAGAAGATTGTGAAGCGAATGGTGAGTAGAGGCAACTGAGACTTCTGTCAGGTTATGCAGCTGCACAGGACATACGTAACCCCTGATAAATGTCATCTGGTTGATGTTTCTGGGGATGCCAGGAGAATAGCATGAGTTTACAAATGGTGTGTACATAACTGAAATTCAGAGGGCATTTCACAAATTTAGATGGCCCAATCTGAATCACATTTCAGTTTTATTTTTGGTGGTTTGGATTTTCAAGAGGCTTCTGGAACAACGGATCAAAAACGGTTTCTGCTATTGCTTGAGCACCCTTAGCTTCAAACCCAAGTATTTATGGTAGAATTTTTAAAGGAAGTGGCTCAGATGGTTAGGACTCTATTGTCATGTCAGGCAGGACTGCCAAACCATTTTGCACAATTTTTAATAATGAACTGATGCAATACATATTTTTGGAGCCTGAAGTTCAGATATCCATTGTGGGAAATCCCACACTTTGGAGGTTATTATTTTTAAAGCACTTCAGCTGAAACACAACTGATAAAACTTTTCAGAAGTTCACTCATCTGTAGTTACCAAGGTCAGAGAATGTTTTGACAACACTAGGGATTGAAGTATGGCAGAATTTTTTGAATGAACATTACCAATAAGCAGTAAAAGATACCTAAATTTTCATCCCAAAATTAAAATGGCTATGGAAATCAATTTGTAATATTATTATAACTAACCTTCCCATTTTGATCTGGAGTTGCTAAAATGTTCAAAAGCTGCCAAAAAATTAAATGTTTCTTCCTTTCAAAATGACAACTGTAAAACATTTTGTACACTAGGTTTATACAGATCTACCTCAAAAATCCTATTTTCTACTTGGGCGATTGGCTTATAGCTTTTACCAGAAGTCTGCACAGAGCCCAGAGGCTAATTACAGGCATCTCCTTTGGCATTTCATTTTTGGTGGATTACTTGACGAAGCCTTGAAGAAGGCTTTCATGACTAAAGTGATGTAGATGGGGCATTTTGCTCAAGTGGTAATGCCGAAAGCAGATCCTTCCATTTAGCAATCAGGACAATTTCATTAGAAACCAGAGCAGGAAAGCTGGCCACGATGGATCAAAATTTTGATCAAAATTTTGATCCATGTATGGCCATTCCTGTTTGAGAGATGATCTAATGATTGGCTTGTCTCAAACAGGAATGTTAAAAACATTTCATTAGATCAAGGCTGCAGCGCTGATCAGTGTATCCTGACAGCAGGGAAGTCCTCGCTGTCAGAATACAATAGCACAGTGGATAGCATTTTCCTATCCACCTTGCTTGTGTGGATTTGGGGGGGGGGGGGTAATTGTTTTCTTTTTTTGTTTGTTTTCAGGTTAATCTCATTTGATTCAAAATTTTGTATGCAAAGATAACAAGTTAGACAGACAGAATTACAGAGAGATTAGGAATCAATGCTTCCAACTTTGTTGACGTGTATACATTGAAACGTACGGTTAATAAATGAGAAAGAAATCATATACCAGATGTTGGGCACCATCATCTTGGAGCTTCTAGTGAATACCATGGAAGATAATAACTTTGTCAGGTATAGTAGGTGTTGCCCTCCTCTGGAGTCAAAGTATTAGGTGTGAACAGTTGGCTGACAGTTGTGCAAAGAGGCAAGGAGATTGTAATGGAACTACTACAGCTGGTCTCTCGCATTAGAAAAGAAGCAAAAAACTAAATATTTAAAGGGGGGGGGGGTGAGTAGGAAAGAAGGGGAGGAAATGAAGAGTGATATGGATGGGGGGATGGGCACCTGTTTTTTTTTTTTTTTCGTTTTTTTTTATCAACCCTCTGACAGATCAAAAACAAGCAAAACAAAATCAAAATCCATCTATGGCCACCTTTAGACTCTGAAATTTAGTTCACCTGGAGCGAATAGTTATTTGTGTAGTTCCGCTGTAGTGCTGGGAATTTTTGAACAATGCACTTCTAATTCTGGAGAAGTATTGGACAATGCATATTTAATGTTGGGAAATTATTGGACAACGTATCTTTGCAGCTAGCTCACTGCTGGCCAATGATGCTGTGCATTTATTGGGGTCACTAACACTGGCACTGGCACATGAATGAAAGTAGACCCACAAAGACCTGGTGAATGTTTTGTAATATAAAAATGTCAACTATTCCCATATATCTTCACAGTATCTCATCAAGTGAGAACAGGAACAAGGTAAATGGAAGTAAACCTGAAAGACCGTTGCCTGAAAGATAATTTTTATAAAGTCTATGATACTCATAACCTTTAATAGCCGCAATAACTTCTACAAACCACTGTCATGCTCGTTCCATGTTCTTAAAAATAAATGCTTTTGTTATGAACCGAGAGCAATAAATGAATGAAGTATGTAAAACACTGCCACCGAATGAAAACCTTGCATCTAAATTAGCAGCACTCCCCACATTAAAGAATTTAGCTGCTATGCAATTCTTAGGTTTGTCTATTGTATGTGACGAGAAAATTTGAAGGAGCGTGATGGAAAATAACAAACTCATTTCTAACAGAATGTGGTTTTCTTTTGGGAAATTACAATTATTGGAAATTGAATGCTAAAAACAAACAATATTTTGAAGTATCTTCAAATGACATTTGTCAAGTTATCAAATGTATGAATGAGAATTTACATACAAATATTGTTTTTCAAAAATCTACCTGTCCCTTCATTTTAAAGATCTTCATGTTGCGTTCTACAAGCCGCACAGCCTACCTGCAATAAGTTCCTTATCATATCATGCAAGAGAAGCAAGATCCTCATTCATTCTTATAGAAAGGCTTACACCATAAGTGCCAATAGTACTAAAGCTATAAAGGCTGTTCATTTAAAGTGGAACCTAACCTGAAGTTGGGCGGCACAGTGGCTATGTGGTTAGCGCTTCCATCTAGCAGCACTAGAGTCGTCGGTTCAAATCCCAACCATGGCACTACTTGCATGGAGTTTGCATGTTTTCCCTGTGCCTACATTGGTTTCCTCTGGGTAGCTCCACATTAAAGTGAACATTAGTAAATAAGCTGTGTGATTTTTATTATGCAGTCTTGTTTAAGTTTCAGTAAACACAGGTTCACCTTTTATGAACATTCACTCTGATTAGGTAAGCAAACTATATTCTTCTTCTGATCTCTCTGTTGATCCCCATTGAGCAGGCGGATGACAGGTCTTTGTCCACTCCGCTATGCAGAGTAGACACGGACAGTCCTGCTCTCCTCTATGCGGCAATCGGATGGAAACAGATCACCTGTCTGTTTCCATCCGATGCGATCAGATCCGCTGGACTGACAGGCAATAGGATCACCATTCATCTGTTTTTGGCAGACAGAATCGGTTCGGATGGCGGTGGGTGTCAGCGCACGTCCTCCGCTCCATAGAGGAGACTGCAGGGTCCAATCTAAAAACTGACAGGCAGACCTAAATGGACACCCCGTGTCAAAAGGGCCTTAGTAGATCAACCCCATAATATTAGCATTGTACAGAAGGCAGTGGCAGTGGCAATAGCAGGGTTTGCATGTCCTCTCTTCTACGGCCTGTTTCACATGGGCTTCAGCGTGAACAGCAAGCTTTGACAATGCATTTGCAGAGCTTTCAGCAAGCTTTGTTAAAGCTTTTAAAGTATTATTCAAATCCAATTTGTAAATGTTGAACACAGAACTTAAAGTGGAGGTCCGCTGCCCCTTTAAAAATTAAAAGTCAGCAGCTACACATATAGTAGCTGCTGACTTTTAACTTTAGGACACTTACCTGTCCTGGAGTCCAGCGATGTCGGCACCGCCACCGATCTTCAGATCGGCTGGTCGGGTGCTGCAGCCGCCATTGAGGGTAAGGGAACCTGGCAGTGGAGCCTTTCGGCAGCTGCCACACTTTCTCACTGGCCCGGCGGTGGAGGAGGAGGAGGGAGCCGTGCTGCTGACGTCAGCGGCCGCGGTTTGGGCTCCCGGATGTGGGGAAAAGACAGGTATCCTCTCCCCCCCGAAAGGTGCCAAATGTGACACCTGAGGGGGGGGAAGGAATCCGACGAGCGGAAGTTCCACTTTTGGGTGGAACTCCGCTTTACTGGAAAAGTTGATTACCACTTTCAGCAAGCTTTCAACAAGCTTCAAAATGTTCTGTTTAAAGTGGCAATCAACACTCCCATTAAGATCTGCGTTCAACATTTACAAACTGGAGCTGAATGGTACTTTAAAAGCTTCAAAAAAGCTTGCTGAAAGCTCTGCAAATGCTTGCTGTTCACACTGCTCTTATACAAGCTGATGCCCTAGTGAAACAGGCCTACCTCTAACCCCTTTCCTTCACTCCTTTTTTCTCCTGCCTCACTCCTTCTTTCTCTCCCTTTGTAAAGACAGTTGGCAAGGGAATAGAGCGTAAGTAAGTGTGCAATACTGGCATTAGTGAGGGTCCCATATAATTTAGAGATCTCTTTATTCAGGTCTACACTGAGGGAGTTATTTACTAAAGTTGGAGTGTGCTAAAGCTGATGTACCGCTGCATAGAAACCAATCAGCTTCCAGGTTTTATTACCAAAGCTAACTTGAACAAGCTGAGATTAGAAGCTGATTGGCTACCATACACAGCTGCACGAGATTCTGAGTGCACCAACTTCAGTAAATCTCCCCGAGTCTTGTAGCAGAACACCTAACTGTACCCACTGAAAGACCTAAAAAAGATAAATATCTTTATCTTTGCACCTTGATTGGATCAATGAGACTGCACTGACCATTAATATGGAGTCAGTGGGTCCTGAAATCACTCCCCAGATTCGAGGAGCTTATATAAATATAACATGCTTTCACTTAATTTTCAGTGTAATGAACACCATAAATAGCATACAGGGTACCATGTACAGCTGGATCAATTCTCCACGTCTCCCAGGACCTCTACCAGACATCTCAATACTGAGTATGTTATGTTCTAATACAGCCACACAAACTGTAACTCTTGCAGAACTGAATCGGAATGCTGACCTTCTCAGATATGTTTATCATCAATTCTGATGTACATTCTTATGTATATATTATTAGCGCTACGTAACAGAGAAACCTGACCCCATATAAAATCAATGTAGTTTGCAAGATTAGTTAGGCTAAGGCAGTGATTCTCAACCTTTTTATCAGCCAAGCCACCCTTCAAAATTAAGCAAAATCTTGAGGCACCCCAGTCTAAAATGTAAAAAACTAAACTAATAGTTTTACATAATGCAGCAGTATCCACACAGGTAAGACACCCAGCATTAGAGGTAATTAATTGTTCCAAAGCAAATACACCTTTCCACACTGGTATTGACTAGTATTCTAATGTTTCTCTTCTCCCTAAGTTTCCCTCCCTCACTCATCTAATGTCCCAATGCTGACGGGCAAACAAGGATGCTGTGCAGGCACCCGACATTCTCCTTATCAATCAATGAAGTCCTTGGTTGTTAGGACGCAGATGGCTAGAAGGTTGTAATGGTGCACAATGAAAACGTATGGCTTTGTGTAATTAAAAGGTGGGCTTAATCAACCTGTTGGGTTGTATACAGTTTTTGGGCAATTTGTAGGCATTTTGCCAAGGTACCCCTGAAGAAACCTGAAGGCACCCTGGTTGAAAAAGGCTGGGCTAAGGAAATATCTGGGTAGGTCAGTGAATTCAAACTGCTGAACTAAATTATGAGTGAGGTACATGGGCTACAGATGTGTAACTATAGAGTAAGAAGGATTAGCAAGATATCATTCCTGAAAAAGTGGGGCATGTATACTTATTTCTATCTTTTTTTTTTATTCATGTAACAAAGATCTCGTTGACGTCAAAAAAGTTATTAATGTGTGTTTAAATCTTAAAAATAGTTTTTATGTATAATTTGTTATTATGTAAGCAAGTTGTCTCATTATATATGTAGGCTCTGTTTGCAGCTCTGTGGTACTACAATGTTTGTGCTTCACTGCTATTACACAAGGCAAGTTTATTAGACAGACAACTTATTGAAAACCATGGTCTCCTTCAGTGGCTGATATCTCAGTTGGCTGTTAAAGCTCCATTGCAGCTTAAGAACAAAACAGCAAAATACATTCCAGTCTGTAAAAAAATTAAATCTAAGTTTCTTACTGTGATTATTAGTGAAATAGCTTCCCAGCAGGAGCCCGAAATCCAAGGCACAGACAGCAGGGTGCAGGGAAGGACCACTATGTTTAATGTGAGAGCAGCTGTCAGAACGCTGCAAAGAGAACATTGCTCCCACACCAAATGCAGTGGTCCTCCTCTGCAGCCTGTGCTATGGATTTTGTGCTGTTGCTGTGAAGCTATTTTACTATTTATCACTTTGCATATCAGGAACTTGTGTTCCCATATGCTTTTTTTTTTTGTTCACGACAGTGTGGGGCAACCCATTCACTGAAATGGGCTACCCTACACTTGAAAAACATCCTAAACTACTTCCTATATCCTTTTTTGGAGCTGACTTTAGCGCATTTTGAACAGCACATTTTTCGCACGATGAAACACTCATTCTAGTTAGCACAGCTGGGGTGACATTAAGCATGAATGGTACCCAAACGTGTGTTCTGTTGCGTTTTTTGAGCGTAGCATTTCTGCTACTCTAAGGTGTGAATGGGGCCTCTGGACCTTACATTTAAACTGTTTTCATAATGTGGAAAAATCTGGCTACTACTTTTTTTAACCACTTCAGCCCTGGAAGGTTTCACCCTCTTCCTGACCAAAGCATTTTTTGCAATTTGGCACTGCACTATTTTAACTGGTAATTGCACGGTCATGTAACACTGTACCCAAACTAAATTGATGTCCCTTTTGTTCCCACAAAGAGAGCTTTCTTTTGGTGGTATTTGATCGCCTCTGCGTTTTTTATTTTTTGCGCTATAAACAAAAAAACAAAATTTAAAAAAAAAATAAATATATTTTTTACTTTATGCTATAAAACATATCCAATAACAAAATGTAAAAAATCTAATTTCATCATCAATTTAGGCCAATATGTATTCTACTACATATTTTTGGTAAAACAAATATCCAAAAGGTGTATATTGATTGGTTTACACAAAAGTTATTGCGTCTACATACTATGGGATATTTTTATGGCAATTTTATTTTTACTAGTAATTTTTAGTGGGACTACAACATTGTAGCGGACAAATCGGACACTTTTTGGGGACCAGTAACACTATTGCAGTGATTAGTGCTAAAAGAGATGCACTCTCATTGTACTGACACTAGCATGAAACGGATTAGGACCAGGGGCAATTAAAGGGTTAAGTATGCTCCTAGGGAGTGCTTTCTAACTGTGTGGGGGGTGGCTTAACTGGAGGAAGACAGGGATCTGTGTTTCTGCTTAGCAGAAACACAAGATCTCCATTTTCCTCTCTGACAGAATAGCGGTCTGCCTTGTTTACATAGTCCGTCTATTCATAACGCGCAGTGCGACTCGCCCATGCGCAGTGCGTACCCGGCTGTGAAGGTGTCAGCACTCACAATGCTGGTGCCACGGAGAGGAGGGGGAGAGGAGGGGGAGAGGAGCGAGGTCTCGGGCTGCCACATCGCTGAACTGTGGGACAGGTGAGTGTCCGATTATATACTATACTATACTATACTATACTATACTATACTATACTATACTATACTTTTTGTAGCTGCTGACTTTTAAATGGGTGGAACTCCACTTTAAAGTGATATTAAACCCAAAAACAAAAATGTATTACATTACAGCCTACCAGTTCTTAGATGTGGGGCTGCATTAGTTTTCTTCTGTAGACTTTTTTTCCTTTATTTTCACATGTTGATTTGACTAGTAAGCCTGTTGTTTTTCAATTTCCTTTAACAGACCAAGCTGTCAAGCAAAAGCAGCAGTTGAAGGTTGAGACAAACCATTTAACACTGACAGGGCTGCTTACAATGATTGGCTTTTACTCATTCATGTAAATTCTTTATCTCAAAGAGAAGAAAAAACCCATTGCTGTAACTGCTAAAAAGTGGTAGCCGGAGTTTGACTTCTATGTGGTTGTAAGATGGAGCTACTGTTCATACAAAAGGAGGTAAGCAGAGTTCTGTGAGAATTTCCCAGTGATGCATCTGTAGGGTTTTTTTGGGTTAAGGGGGGATAGAGGTGTGAAGTGTGCTGGTGGTGGGTAAAATGAAGGAATGAAGTTGATGTGTGGAGGGGCTACGAAGTGAGACTGGGGTGGAAGATTAGGGACAATTATGAGGAAAGGAGACTATGGGTGGGAGGGCAGTCTGGGGAAAAAGGAAAATTGTAGAGTGGCAGTTCCCTCTCTCTTCCTAAACCCCATGATGCGTGGTAAAAGAGGGAGTGCGTGACTAGCAGTGCAGGTATGCTATGCAGAGATAATAGTGATGGGGTGCAGGAAGATTAGTTATTCACCCAGGGCTTATGTTTCTCCTTTGTAAAAGATGGCATGGTATCCAGAAATGTAGGTATGCCTCTTCTTGTTTTTTTTTAAGCTATGGTAAGACTTTCCATCTGTTGAATTTTTCATTATCTGGTGAACCACTCCGTCTTATTAGGAGGTTCCTTTTTTCACATTGCAGAAATTCAAGCTTTTATTGCATTGAAACGGTATATTAGAAGTGAGCTCTGGTCTCTCTGCTACAACAGAAAATGAAATAGTGGACAGACCTCTCTCTGGATGTCATGGGCAGAGTCAACCTGCTAAAGATGATTTTCCGATGTAAATTGTTATATATCATAGATAAGGCTGCTGCAGAATACCAGTCTACATCTTTAAGAAAACAGACACTATTTGTGCCACCTTGCTTTGGCAGAGACGAAATCCTAAGATCGCTTAGGAAAAACAAATTACTAACACCAGCGGCGGCCAGTCCATAAGGGGCGCAGCCCCCCCCAAACCCGGCCACTAATCTGCATGCAGGGTGCAGGATGCATGGATTCCAATGGTTTTTTTTTTTTTTTGAAAGCACGTGATTAGAGCCAGATGCTCTAATTTTCCTCAAAAAAGGGTGGGCTCGGGGTGCAGAGCATTGCGCCCTGAGCCCACCCAGTTGTGTGACAATAGCCAATTAATAGAGGTATGACCGACCGGGGGGTTGGGGTTTGGTGTGTGAATTTGCCGCCCCCCCCCCCCAAAAAAAAAAAATGGAGCACAGGCCGTCACTGACCAACACATAGTGGGCTTAGCTTTTCCACATTTTATACTTAGCCTTGTAACTAGTACATATCAATGACTAGCATACTCCGACTAATGCATGCCTCGCACATGAGACCACCATAGTGACCTCTTATGAATCCCTACATAACACAGTATATAGAGGTACAGTACCTCCCTTTACAGGAACAACTATGCTAAACAGCTCCTTCTCCATATTCTTCTATATATGAAAACATTTTTTTAGGGAACAATGGTCAAATTCACCTCATAACCCTTGGCTGAGGGTGGGAGGTTTGGTATCTTTCCATTGGACTAGAATCTAGGATTTTGTTACATTGAAAAGTTTGGTAATAGAAAGTGTTAATGATTTTTTGGGAGCAAGCTAATGTGCAAAAGATAGGCTGTGGGGTTGTCACCTAAATTAATCCCTGTAAGTGTGGTGATTAGTTTCTGTATAAGATAGGACCAAAAAGACTAACAGGGAGCCCTCATCCTGGGGACATCTCTAACAGCCAGGAGACTGAAGGTACCAGTCCTGGAGCCTGCCGGAGATGGAAGACCTGTATGCATACTACATGATGTAGTATTTTATGATAGAAAATTTCAGTTCAGATCTTCCCATTTTTTGAGAAAATGGGTCAGAAGTCGTCTGAAGGGGGTCACAAAACTGATGTGATGATGGCAAATTTAGCGCATGCATTGTGGAAAAGCCCTCTGACATGCAGAGACTTTGGAATACACAATGAAGTATCTATAATTCCATATTCCAACAATGCTCGGGGGAACAGCCATTTTAATAGAGGCTGATCCTTGTTGTCACCCTGTGGAGAACATTAATAATGGGAACAGCAGGATGAACAGGTAAAAGTACATATTCTGTAAGGTTGTGGAAATGGAATCTACTGTCAATATGAATACGTTATGGGAAGCTTTCAAAGGACGGTTTATCATTTTAGACTGGAGAGACACTTTAAGAGTTCCCAGTACCTCTTTGGTACTTTTAAACATATTAGCCTCTCTATATAAAAAGCCAAATTGCTAGTCCAGAAGTGCTCTATAACAGCTAAACTAGAGCAAAATGATAATCTCTTAGCAACAATTTACATTGAAATAATACTCACTCAAGCACATCTCTGTTGAACTGCTTTTGCCTGTTGCCCAGAAATTCCCCAATCATTTGCCGGCTGAGTCCTTTTCTCTGCAGGAGGAAGTGAGCCACTCCAACTGGGGTGTCGGGTACAAAGCCTCGTTCAATGAGATACTGAACCCCTTTTTCTGGTTTCCTGAGATAACAAACAAAGCCATTATCATTACTGAAATGGAAGATTTTCTATTTCATACCACATATCCTCATACCATACAAACTGTCATGTTACTTTATACAATATGTATGTCTATTATCTATGAAAATGTCCTTCACTTAAAACAGCTTAGTACACATATGGAATACCTAAAAGGGAGATGTTTTACCTAACAAAGGATTTGTATTTCTGTCCACCCAATCCTGAGAATGACATAGCTCTTCTACACCACATAGCCATATCTGGCAGGAATGAAGACATAATTGTTCTCTGCTGCAGTTAAGCAACATCTATAACCTGTGACTGGACAGTGAAAGGAAAAGCAGCACAGTGATGAGCTCACCTCTCAGTCGCCATGTTCTTCCCCTCACCATGCTATTGCACTTGTGCTGCTTCTCCCTCCCTAGTTGGAGCTCTGCTGTGCAGGGAATGAACATTTTGGCACTTACACCACTTGCATTTTAAGGATGTAATAATTAAGACCATGCTGCATTAACTTGTGTCTTTTATATCTGCCTGGCATTTAGCTTTAAAGAGAGCCTCGACTTTGCCAATTAGAGCAGTCCAACTAGTCAAAGCAAAATCGCCTATATTTTTTCTGCAGAGCTGTGAAGCTGGTTGAACTAGATTGACTTGTGACTTTTTTTTAACCTGACTAAATATGTAACTATATATACATCCTTCTTATGTAGAAGAAGCTGGCTACTCGTGTGGTTTGATGTCATTGTATGAAATCCTTTGAGGAATAACCCATTGATAAATAATTCTTATATCTAAAACAGCAAGACTTTGGAGCAAACATGCACAGATCCCAGAAGCAGAAAATTATAATGTTTGGAGCTATACAGGGTGCTTTATGGGTCACAGTTAACTAGTAAAATAGATATTCTGTATTGGCAGGTTTGCTGTATTGCAGCTGACTAGTCCTTAGATGTGCTGACTGCATTATTTTTTTTGTTCAACCTTTTTTTACCATTTATTTTCATTTTGCGATTCTTCCTGTAACACAGCTCCAGTCCTGCTATGACAATGTTCAGTCCCCCTTCTGGATCAGGAAAAAGGAAAGAAAATAGAACTATGGAACCCTACCCTTTTCTAATTCTTTATAACATAGAGACACATGGTTCTGTAGTCCCTTAAAGATAGCTGAGAACAATGTAATGGACAAAAGTCAGCTAAGGTAGAGAGTACAGGAAAGTATCAGCTCACAAGATTTCTGGCAAGATCAGCAGGTATTTTATGAATTTATGATACGGCTATAATAACATGCTTTCAGTAGTATATTTAAAGTGGTTGTAAAGGCAGAAGTTTTTTTTTATCTTAATTCATTCTATACCAGGGGTGCCCTACCAGTGGCCCGCGGAGCCCTCTAATGTGCCCAGCGACCTCTTGTTCTGGGATGGCGGGTTGGCAAGCAGAGATTGCAGGTTGCCATCCCAGAGCATCAGTGTTGTGAATGAAGCCAGGGGTAGAGCAAACAAGCAGCTGAGAAGCAGAGCTTCATAAGCTGATGTTTCCTGTATAGCGCCGGCTCCTGTCACAGGTGGAGTGATACCAAATGCGTTCTGCCTGGGACAGCAACAGCAGGCGATACCTGAATGGAAGACTGTTATTAAAGGTAAATGTATTACTAAAATCACAATGTATATATGGGCATATCTGTTCTGCAGTGGCTACTGGGCTGCTTTCAAACTGATCCGCAGGTGAAGCGCAGTACACCTGCGGGTTACCTGCACACAGCCATAGACTTCTGTTATTACCTGCGGGTTTGGTGCACTTTCAAAAAATGAACCACTCTTGCAGGATATAATAGAAGTCTAGGAAAGCTACAGGTGCACTGTAAACTGCAGTGCATCCCTGGGAAAGCAGCCATTGGCACCTTTCACAAGCACGGTCCAACCCAATCAAACCCTCCATTCACCTCTATGCAGCGGCAAATGTAAACAGGCTTGTGTCCATTTACACTCGCCTACCTCCAATCTGAGGTAGTCAGAAGGGAGTCTGCCCCCTTCCGTCTAGGAGGATCAGATCAGAGGGCCATAGAGTAGAGTGAGCTGTGTCTGCTCTACATATGCATGGACCTGTCATCCATCCGCTTCATTCATTGTGGCCCGGCCGTGACCAGTTACCAAGTCGTTTAAGTGGCCCTCACTCTTTAAAAGGTTGAGGGATGCGGGAACCAGCACGATTACAGAGCTGGTTCCCGCATCGCATATTTCCCTCAGGCAGTTCACACTGCCTTCTGCGAACCACTACAGATGTCATTTCAAACTTAATGACACCCCCAGTTTTTTCACAGATCAATGCGATTCCACTGCGGGGAAAAAAAGGTCCCTGTACATTTTTTTGTGCGAATCTAATGCGAGTTCAGCCATACAACTGTATGGCTAAACTCACATTGCTCAGAGATTGCATGTGATCGGCACCTGCAGTGCGGGTGCGAATCACATGCGATCTCTGAGATCGCACAAGTGTAAACCCGAGCTAAGGCTCAGTTTACAATGCAGTGATGTGCGAACCCTGCAAATCCAGTACGGGTTCCCGCATCGCATGTCTCCCGCAAGCAGTTCACACTGCCATATGCGAACTGCTGGGAGTATTAATACAAAGTCACCCCCATATCGCAGTGCGAACTTCCAATTTGGACAGGAATTGGATGACATGGGTGTGAACACCCATGCCATCCGATTCTGGTGAGGACCAAAAAAAATGGTCCTGTAGGAGTTTGGTCCGATTGCGATGTGAATTCAGCCATACAATCCGTATGGCTGAATTCACATTGCACAGACATGGCATGTGTTTTGCACAGCAGTGCGGTGCAAAACACATGCAATGTCTGGTCTGACAGCGCAGCAGTGGGAACCGGCACTATGGCTGCTTGTGGGGGGGGCCTGCCCTGCACCGGCCCTGCCCATAGCAAGCTGCTTCTCTGCCCAAAATCACTCCCTGGTCACCCCGCAGACACTGCAAGAAATCCTGCCCCATTCTGCCCCCATCATACCCTCCACACTCCTCTCCTGTACATACTGCCCCCATCATGCTGTCCACACCCCTCTCCTGTACATACTGCCCCTCCTCATACTGTCCACACCCATCATACCCTCCGCACTCCTCTCCTGTACATACTGCCCCCATCATACCCTCCGCACTCTTCTCCTGTACATACTGCACCCATCATACCCTCCGAACTCCTCTCCTGTACATACT
Source organism: Glandirana rugosa (assembly GCA_018402905.1). Classification (NCBI taxonomy): domain Eukaryota; kingdom Metazoa; phylum Chordata; class Amphibia; order Anura; family Ranidae; genus Glandirana; species Glandirana rugosa. Next base: position 2,383,735 of record BLSH010088107.1, read on the forward strand.
GCACTCATCATACCCTCCACACTCCTCTCCTGTACATACTGCACCCATCCTACTGTCCACACCGCTCTCCTGTACATACTGCACCCATTATACCCTCTGCACTCCTCTCCTGTACATACTGCCCCCATCATACCCTCCGCACTCCTCTCCTGTCATACATGTCCTCTC
>BLSH010088107.1:2387477-2420328 GCA_018402905.1 Glandirana rugosa
TCTGAGTGTTCAGGTTTGGCTTGAAAAGGTGGCAACCCTAGCTTACACTCAGGGCTCGTTCACACCATACATGCATGAAAACTGATGAGAACTGATGGTAAAACCATGCAGACCTCACTTGCAGAGACATCAGTTTTCATGCGCCCTGTTCACACCAATGTCTATGTCATGGCAGTTTTTTCCTGTGCAGAAAACTGCATACACACTGCAGATTTCTGCGCATAAAAAAAAAATCAGCACGTGACACCAGTATTGTGGTGTGAGCGGGGCACATAGAGAACAATCTTTTTTCTGTGCCCTTGCAGAACGCATGCAGAAATACTGACCTCTCTGCACCATGGTGTGAACAAGGCCTGACAGTCTGCAGGAGACCTGCATGGCATTAGCGATTTGCTGATCGCTGGTGCAATGCTTTCCAGGCTCATGATAAAAGGAAATAGTAAATGCATGTTTGTTTACCTGCAAAAAACATTTATTGTAAAAGGAGAACTTATCCTTTAATTAGAAAGAAAGGTGTGGGTGTCTAGTTTACAGTGAAAGGAACTTGAAAGACAAGTGATTAGAAAGAATTCTATTTGCATGATATGATCTAATAAGCTATTTACAAAAACAGATCATGAAAAAGAAAAAAATACTGTAAAATAGATATATAAAGACACCAGAAAGGCTCTGCAAAGACATATTACCCTCGGAAGCTATACACAAAGATAAAGATCTTCATTTAGCTATGTGGCTGTAATTTGCAAATCATGGGCTTAGCTATAAATTAACTGTCACATATTTTTAAATATTATCCTGGTGTTAGCTTTGCAAATTCAGCATGCAAAAGAAAGATTTTTTATGACAGTTCTTTAAATAATTACTGGGCTATTGTCAGGGCCGGTGCTGGAATCAGTTTAGGATGCTTCTGAGATCATTCAGAATTCACTGACATGGGATGGGAATGTAAAACCTGCTCGAAACAAACAAGAAGTTCGCTGAGACAGACCCAAAAGAAGCCAAGTAATGGTCCATGCACACTAGGCTTAAAAAAAACATCAGTTCTTTTGGCAGAAAAAAAACCTCATATGGCGTTTTTGTACAAGCGTTTAGGAGTGTTTAGCGTTTTTTTTTTCTGTCAGAAAACTCCTTTCAAAAATGCAAACCAATTTTTTTTTCTGCCTCTAAACATCCTAATGTGCAAGGACACATAGGATAACACTGATTTATTGGGAGATGCGCCCTCTCTATTTGGCATGTTTACTGTTATCGCTAAAAGTGAAATATAATTTCAAATTTTGGGTTGTCACCAAAACAGGAATACAGAGGAAATCTTCCAATGGGGACACTAGTTCTTGTCCTGGTGAAAAACCAGTTTCCCTCCCCAAATCTCCCCAATTGCACACAGATGGTGAAGAAAACCCTCCCTTACTCCATTTAAATGGAAAAAATGCTTTGCCCTGAGTTATAATGTATTTCCTCATGGCTCCTATTATAGGTGTAGCACCACCCCCGCTATCCCACCCCAGTGATGATTCACTCCCACCTGGATCTAAGTAACACCAATACACCATTTAAACTTTTAGCTGGGCTTTATTAGAACTAGAAATAAGCCCTGGAAAGAGATAAACCGATTAACAGGATAACAATATTAAATGTAATGATATAGTACAATTATTAGCTGTAATTGCTCAGCAAATTAAAACAGGATTGGTGTTCGTTCCCTGTAACCGCCAGTGAGAGGTTTTATCTGAAATGCACTGAGCAAGTGGTGAATGAATACTGTCAGTTGCACAATACAAAAAATTTTGTTCAACAATTACCCAGAAGTGATATTATTGACTATAAGAGCCTATCTAGGTCTCATAGGTTCTAGCTAACCACTGGCTAGTGGGAATTCTATACACACAGAGAGTCTGCCGGCTTTGGGGCCTGTATTTGAGTACTCAACCTTTTATGAAGCAATACTTGTAATCCCCTGCATGGAAAGGGGTATATTCGCAAAGTGTCACAGGGTAACAAAGATTCCTTCTAGCAATTGGTAGATTGATCTCTGTCTCAGCCGACTGGATGGCGATGGGAGCAACACCAGGCCACAGAATCCTCCAGATCAGGAAGATGATTGCTGCAGTACTGGAACTCGTCTCTAGAGGTCACTGCACTGTTAGCACATCTTCAGAAATCAGGCAAAAAGGGCAGAATAACACACTGCAAACTCCCCGCTCAAGTCTGTCCCTCCCTTTAGGAGAGTCATGGACAGAATCACAGGCTCTGGCAGTGCACAGGAGACAAGCATAGGGGACACTTTCCCCTACCTGGTTGCCACAATGCCAGTCTGTGCCCCTCATCCTGTGTCTTCCTCTCTCTCCCCTCTGTCTGTCCTCCTTGTGGTGTCTGACCAGCCAACCAAAATGGACTGCCCCCCCCCCCCCACCAATCACAGCTCTCCTGGGCTGCTATCCAATCATGTCCTTCCTTGCCTTTGTTGTTAGGGGTGGGCTTCCTTCTTAGCTACAGCAGTAACCAATTTGCCTTCAATCCTGCAGCTGTACCCAATAGAGTCTCTCCTCTAGTCTCTGTGAGCTATCAGTTTAGCCAGAAAATGCAATGCAAAGATTCATGGAGCAATACTCTGCATATATCACAGAGGCAATACTAAGCCGGTGCTACATAGGAATATGGCAAAATTGTGTATATATATTTCGTGCAGTCCTACCATTTCATAATGTTGGAAGGCATGTCCTGCACATGGTAAACATAGCAACTCTGTGGACTCTACACACACATCATGTCAACTGAAAACATTGTTTCAGCAGGAGGCATTCTGTATAATACTGTACATAGCATGCAGGCTGAAATCACGAGATAAAGGTGATAAATATGTATGTGCAAGGTTGTGGAAGTCACATACCTTCCTTACAGGTCAAACAAGTATAAAATAAGCATCAACAAATATTATACATTTCCTTAACCACTTCACCCCCGGATTTCCCACTGTAGTACCAGAGCACTTTTTGCGATTCGGCACTGCGTCGCTTTAACTCACAATTGCGCAGTCGTGCGACGTTGTACCCAAACAATATTTGCGTCCTTTTTTTCCCACAAATAGAGCTTTCTTTTGGTGGTATTTGATCACATCTGCATCACTTCTGATCACCGCTACTAACAAAAAAAGAGCGACAATTTTGAAAAGAAAGATTTTTTTGGCACTTTTTTGGGACCAATGACATATATACAGCGATCAGAAATTTAAATACCCACTGATTACTGTGTAAAGGTCATTGGCAGTGAAGGGGTTAACTTGCAGGGGGCGATCTAGGGGTTAACTGTGTTCCCTAGGCGTGTTCTAACTGTGAGAGGGCTGGACTGCCAGGGGCATAAGAGATCTAACTGATTCCAGTGACAGGGATCTCGCACATGCCATCTGACAGAGCAGGGAACCGTCGTGTTTACATCGGCGGTTCCCCGTTTTTCTTCTCTGCCATGTCATTGCGGGTAGCCGGCGGACATCGAGTCCGCCAGACCCGTGGCCACACTGCTGCAGAGAACGCCGCCGCCACGCTCCCACCCCCTAGCCGCGCACGAGTGACCTGCCGTTTATAAACGCCGATTTGCGCTACAGCGCCACTCTGCAGCAGTAAATGTACGCGAGGCGGTCGGGAACCGGTTAAGAAAAAATACAGTATACATACTGGACATAAAAGTTCACTTTAATTACTGTGAACAAGAGGGTGCCCACTGAATCTTCCACACAGGAATATGGTAATGATCAAGGAGATCCTTGCAGTATAATAATATCTAGACAATGAATGACAACTGAGCTTATCACACTTTAAGTTGCTCATAAACACAAGATGACAGTTGCTTTATATGATTATTTTTAATGATCTCATGTCTATACAGTGAAGCAGACCGCCTCTGGCCTTCTGCTCTCAGAGGAATGTCAACTGGACAGGTTGGAAAAATAATTTCCTTTCTATTTTTCCCTGTGAAATTAGTGGTTTTTGACAGTGTCTGCACTCTCTCCTAGTTGGCCTTCCATCACCACCAAAATCATACAAATTAGGATTTTTTTACCCACCGTAAAATCCTTTTCTTGGAATTTATTGAGGAACACAGTGTCTTTCACTTTCAGGTTATCTTACTGCCTACAGGAGGATTGGATACGCATTGGCAAGCAAAAAACTGTAGGATGTAGGAATTCTATTTCTATTCTCATCCATTGAGGGACAAAGGAATTCTTTCACCTTTGGGCCATCCAAAAAGCAGTCCAACTGATGTGTGGGCTACACAGCAAACAAACGCTAACCAACACAGAATTGGGCACTGCCTGCAACTTAACCTGTTGGCGACATCGACAACAAAATATGCGGCCTCTTGGTGCCGAGTGGCCACATATGTGTGCAACATTTCAAAGCCAGCTGTACAGAGAACACACCCCCTGTGTGCTCCTAGCACAGTTACCAGCAGCTAATGTAAAGCTCCTGATCGCTATTTGAGATCAGGAGCTTTCCAAGCATGTGACCGCAGTGACAGCCAATCATGGTGGTCACATGATCATAGACCCTGCCCTTAAAGGGTCGGGAGGTTAAAGGGTTGCCTTAAGAAACCTGCATCCAAAGCTGGCATTAGCGAATGCCTCAACATTCACCTGAATAAAACATCTGTGAACAGAAGAACAAGTGGCAGCTTGCAAATCTGGGGAACAGTTGCTTGATGCCGAAAAGTCCAAGAAGTACTCACAGGTGTAGAAGAGTGTGCCTTGACAGGAAAGGACCTGATCCTTGAAATTATGAGCTTGGATGCTGGTCTGCCTCAACCCCTTAGAAATGGTAGAAAGCAAAGAAAGAACCCTCCCAAGGGCTATCCAGGAAAACAAAAAGAGAATCAGTCTTTCTGAAAAAAGCAGTAGCTGAGATATTCTCACAACTCGAACCACATCCAGAAAATAGAAGGAAATTTCCTTTCAGCGAACTGGAGGCAGACCGAGGAACAGAAGAATGATGTCCTGGTTTAGGTGAAAGGCAGAAACTACATTATGTAAGAAGTAGGTTGTGGGCCTCACCCCAAAGTGTACCAATGCAAAACCAGAAAGAATATTGCCACTAGTTCAAATACTAACCTCAGAGGTGATGGCAACAAGGAATACCACCTTGTGGGTAATAGTAGAGAGGGGAATCCAGACTCCCTCACCTTCAACACAGGTATTTGAACATCTTCAGGTATGCAAACCACTCCAGCAGGTGTAGAGACTACTCCAGCAGGTTCAGCCACTGCTGGCTGAGGAAATATGCCTACCAATTTTCAACACCTGGGATGTACATGGCAGACAAGGCAGAAACATGAAGCTCTGCAAAGGACAATATTTAATCTACTTCTCCTGCCGCAATGAGACCTTTGGTTCTTTCCGGATGGTTGGTGTAGGCCACCACTGTGACAATCCAAGGCAACAGACAGCCAGATCACGTGAGGTTCACTATGATTATTCAGGAGACAAGATCAAGAGACAAAAATCACTGTAGGTGGGCAGCTGGAATGGATCACGTGCCTCTTTTCATAGCAGGAGCATCATCAGGGAGATGCTTTCTCGACGTGCATGGCAAGAAAGAGTGCAGAGCGCATACTACATTCCACTGAGCAGATTACGTCAATGCACAGACCCACAGTGTTACCTGGCAGGGGCAGAAACATTTTAAAGGTTCCCAGCAACCTATGTATTTAAGGTATCTCCCATGCATTAGCCCAACTGGACAACTCACAAGGTGAGTCGTCAGGGACAGGGCTAGCACTGAGGCAATGCCTATGGTTCTGAGCCTGGTAAGCACACTGCAATTAGCTTTTTACAAGAACAGAGTCTGAAAAGCACCCTATGCAGAACCTAGTGTCAGACATGTGTAAGTATTCGCCAGCACACCAAGGATCACCAATCAAAGATTCTTTATTTAAAGAAGGGGTCTTGCGTGGCTCCGAAACGTTGCACTCTCTGTGTTGTGATCCTTCTTTAAATAAAGAGCCTTTGGATGGTGATCCTTGGTGTGCTGGGGAATACTTACACATGTCTGACGCTTCCAGTATCCAGCTGGTGATCACTGCAGCACCCACTTCTACATGAGCCTGACTTTGCCAGTAAGGTGTGCGTTAGGAAAATTGACAAGACTGTATCTCCTAGTGTCAGACAGTCCATTCCAGGCTATCTTGGCAACATCCAGTCCAGCAGGGTCCAAACGCAGCACTCCAAAAGCAAGGCTGAGGATGGCTGCACTTGATAGCTGCAGCAGTACTGTAGAGAAGAGCTCTAGCAGTATTGTAGAGAAGAATCTTGACTGAATGCATGAAATTATAGGTTAGTCTTTTACGCAGCAGAGCTGAAAAAAAAGATGTCCACCTTCCAAAAACATTAGCAAACAACTGAGGCATGCTGGTAGTAGGAAGGGATATCCTGGGGCTAGTCTACAATTTTTTGTTTGCTATTGTCCAATCCTCCTGTTGGTGGCAGTATAAGCCTTAGGTGTAAAGGCTCCTAAGGCCTCGTTCACTACAGCGTACACCCCTGCGAGGACTGTGTTCACCCACAGGGGGATGTACAAGGTGTTCCATGCATCCCCTTGCAGGCAGTCCCATTCATGTCAATTAGGACACTGTGGCTTAACGGACACAGCCACCGCTTTCAATTTGACCTTGTGCATGGACCGGAAATGTAGACTTAAGCAAATGTATAGTCAAACCATGTCTTTTTTTTTTTTGGATAGAATATTAAAGCGTTTAAACCCTGTAAGTTAATTTTTGCATGGTATGCTTCTTTTAGACATTTGTGTAGATGTTTATTGGTATGTAATGTAAAAAAAAGTCACTTGCTCGACAAATATCTCTCTTCTTAAATAGTATTACCAAACAACCTCTGCTTCAGCCCCTTCTCATAACCATGGGAGATAGCCTTGCCGTATAGCAATTTACTGATGACATTTCAGGTAGAAGATTTATCTTTCCTCACTCCACGAGATGCGTTATTTCTGTCAAGCAACAGTCCTTCCAGAAAACATGCTTTCACAATAATACAGTTTTCTGGATTGAGCACAGTGTTAATTAAACATCTCTTTCAAAATGCTATAAATGCAGACAATTCTGTTTTAAATGCACAGGTTTGCAAAGAACATTGGACATTAAGGATATTGTATTTCCAGTCACACAGACAATTGATTTGCAGGACAAGGTGACCCACAGATGCCCTGAGACTATGCAGAAAATCATTTCACCAATGTGGATACCTGACTCTGGGGAGGAAAGTCTTCTCCCTTGAAAAAACATTACATCTACAAATGCCTTGTGCGTGTCTAAAAAAAAGAAAATCCGTATGTTACAGGGAGGAATCAAGCATTATGATGATGATGATAATATATATATATATATATATATATATATATACACATATTCTTATCTATCAATTTGTGATTAAAATAAGCCAGTCGACTGCCTCAAAATCTAATATCTGAGGAGCATTTGGATCTTACATGGACAAAAATCTATTGCTTAAGTGATATTAAAAAAAAATGGGGTGCTTTGCCGGGGCTCTGTGGCTTACGCATGTATTTGCAAATGTGTGCAACTAAACCCCTGTTTTTAATGCATACTGTTGGACAGGTCAATTTGGTTGGTCGCAGGCTGGTCGGTAAGTTGAGCTTGGAATTCTCTTTGTTTTTTTGTATATGCTTTGCCTTTCCAATGCTCCTTGCTGCAGTGACCAGTTACAGGTGGGGGCAGTGACCACTTGTTTGTATTATGGATATATTGGCCAGGCAATGCATTGACGCCTTTGCTGCCATAGTGCTATTGGCTGGGTGTTCAAAGTGCTCATGTGCTTTTAAGAAGAGGTGGGCTCCCTTCAGGTTCATCTGCCCTACACCTGTCCATCTAAGTGCATGTGCTTCCATTGTTGGAGACTCAAAGAAATAGAGTTTAGGTCCACAGAAAAAATAGGGTGCCTTGCCGGTGCCCTGTGGCTTACGCATGTATTTGCAAATGTGTGCACCTAAACCTGTTTTTAATGCATACTGTTGGTCGCAGGCTGGTCGGTAAGTTGAGCTTGGAATTCTCTTTGTTTTTTGTATATTAAACACAAATACCAGGTCAGAATAAAAGCCAGTGACCTGTGCCACCTAGGGAGCTTGGCAACGGCACTTTGGTTCAATTCTTCTCACTGCTACCCATACCTAATGTGTAGCTGGGCCTGGGATAAAGGGAGTTTGGGTCTGTGGTTACGTGCTGGCTTATGGCGAGAAATGTCCAGAAGGTCACACATTCTACCTTCATGTATTCCAGCTGCACATTGGTCAGGGTATGTAAGAAAAGGTACAGCGTTATACTTTAAAACCTTCTATGAAACACTGTGGTAAAACCAAGTAAACCTATAATAAACTTGTGATTAGTTAAATGAATACTACATTCTATAAAATATATAATAAAGTGACCTTTAAACCATACTGTGTCCTCAATGACTGTGCAAAAAAATCCTAATTGTGCAAAAACTGCAGAGTAATACTCTTGAACATATAATAAGGTGTATTTGCACAGTGCTGTGTTCGGATGCCACAGACTTACCATTCTAAATCAGCATATACGTATGCTACAAGAAGCATTTGCCCCTGCAATCCTGCTGTGCAGCATATTGACAGTTTGCCTATGTAAGTCTCTCTTAAAATAGTTATAACATAATTTGAAGGGTCATGCTGTCTCGCAACCCCAATGCATAAAAAAGGTTAGGCAGGTTAAGTTTTTATGCATTACCAATAAGACTGTGACCAATATCCTGCCAGAAAAACTGCCACTGACATGATCTCATCCATGTCCTACCCAAGTTCTGGGATGCCCTGAACATTAGATGCTTGCACCCGGCATAACAGGAGCGAATGGATTTCTGTGTTCAAAACCCACACATGTGCAGTGCGCACTCCATCACCGGCTACTATAGGGTAGGGAGACTGAAATCCATAAATGTGGAAGGGGAAGTGCACTTGCTCCTGTGATGCTGGAAGCAAGTGTTTAACAACTAGTGCGTCCCAGGCCACAGGCATGAAAGGGTGGACCACTTCTAAGGGAGCGTATTTGGCAGGCTTTTGGGGATGTCAATCATAGTCTACTGGTAAAGAATTAAACCATTTTTAAACACATTGGGCCCCATAAACAGTATAGTGTATTTTAGTGAAAAGGTGTATTTAGCCTTGATGGCAGGAAAATGCTAGTAGGCAGAGTTGTTTGATATTGTAGATCTCTTTTGTCAAATGCCAGAGGGTACAGCCTAGTTCTGGAAGGATGCAATCATGAATGCAAATAGCAGAGGAAGATTTAAATTGTATCTAAACCCCAAGTTTCCAGCCCAATGGTGGCTGCATTTGTTTTCTTTATTATTTTTATTTTTTTTTTTTCATCTGGTTATGCAGCTAGTAAAACCTTTCCTGTCTTAAGCCTGGTACACATTATTTGTTTTTTTTTCTGTTCAACCAAGTAGGTTGAACGAAAAAAAAAACCTGTCAGCTCCAGTCAGAGCTGCTGTACTAACAATCCAACGTTAGTGCAGCAATCTTTCCCGCTGAGCTGTTGTGTTCTGACAGGGGGGAAGGCCTCCCATCCAGGACACTCCAATCAGCTCTCTCTACCGTTGGCAGAGAGCGCTGATCGGGAGCCAGTTGGCTGCTGGTTTTCCAGCATGCTCGTCCAACAGAAGCCGGCTTCTGTTGGATCGAGTGCCTTACACACAGGCCGAATGTTGGTCATATTTTGTTAAACCGGCCGATGTTGGCCGGCATTCACCATATGTGTACAGGGCTTTAGGGTGGCTACACCCACTCCTCCACTGTATCTGTGGAAGATCAACACAGCCACCCACCCTAGCACGGCAGCACTGTCGACCTGTGGAAAGGGTAGTGTTAGGTGGACTAGTAGATTTAGATTGAATTTACTTAACAAATAGAGCCTAAATTCAACTAACACTCTTTAAGCAGTTACTGTTTTTATTTTTTTGGGATAAAGGACTTAACTATATGGATAAAAGCTGATCATTATATACACCTTTGTCAGTGTAAAATGGTTGTTTCAGCATTCTAAATACTACTTTTGCTGGACAGCTTGGTGTGTTAATGGAGATTGAAAAGCTTAGTACATACGGACCGAATGTCGGACAGTATCCGCCGGTTCAATAGAAAGCGGCTAACATTCGGTCCATGTCCGAAGGATGAGAGTGCTGACCGGAGTGTTCTGGCGGGGGAGCCGTTCCCCTGTCAGAACACAATAGCACAGCAGGGGAGATCACTGTACTAACATCAGATTGTTAGTACAGAGGCTCTGACCTGAGCTGTCAGTTTTTTTTTTTTTCGTTTAACCCACTGGGTCGAACAAAAAACAACTAGTAGGGTGTGCGAGGCTTTACCGGCAAAATCAGCAGGCAATACAATTTTATTACGGGGGCACAGAAAAACAAAGACCACTGTGGTAATACTAGTATCATATGTAATTTTTTATTTTACCCATAGTTCCATTTGAATGAAGCTGGCACTGGCGATTGAATTGGTGACAGAGCATGGAGCTACTTTGAAGGAACAGAGCAAACTTAGAGGTAGATACTATTCAAGTACTCCATGTGTTTCCACCAAACCTCCTGTTCTAAGTTCCACTTAAGGCTCAAATCTAGGAAAATGTAAAAATGATCCCTTGCAGAGGGGCTGCAACCACACTGCAAGGATTACCTGCTTGTTTTGTCTAGGGGAGAGCAAAACTATTTTATTTACCCGATCCTTCGCTCCCCCACAGATGGAGCTCTGTCAAGCTCCAGTGGTGGACTGTCCCTTGACATCAACACATTCAAAGAAGGGCTATAGACCCTTCTTTGGTTGTGATGATGTCACATTCAGCATTGGGACCAGCCTAGCAGGGGAAGAATCGGTTAAATCTTATTTTATAGTTTCCCTATACCTAAAGGAACAAGTAACCCTAACAGTATGGACACAGCCCCATTACAATGGATATGTTTTTAGTTGCCTGGAGTTGAGCTTTAAAAGGCTGTCTAAAGCCAAGCCTAAGTTTGGATACAGTGGAAAAGGATTAGAACCCCTGTCAAGTGTTGTCAACGAAACAGTAAAGCTAGCCATACATGGTTCCGTTTTTTCGTTCAACCAGCTGGCTGAACAAAAAAAACTGAACAGATTCCACCACCAACACATTTGAGGTGGATGCAGGAACGTTCCCTGCTGTGTCGTATTCTGACAGTGGAACCCCCGCACAGAATACAGGCGGTCCCGGTAATTACAAACATCCAACTTACAAACGTCTTCTACTTACAAACGGAAGGTGACAACAGGAAGTGAGAAAAAAAATCTACCCCTAGGAAGGGAAATTCACTCCTGTAAGAGTTATCATGGGAAAAAGGTGTCTCCATTGAAGCTTTATCACCAATCCTTGTTTCTATAACTACTCAAAATTTTCAAAATTTAATTTTCATAGGGACAGAAAGCATAAAAAGTACTGTTTTGGCTGGAGTTAAACTTAAAAAATGTACCCGTTCCAACTTACAAACAAACCTACAGACCCTATCTTGTTTGTAACCCGGGGACTGCCTGTACACTGATCAGCATCACACTTATCCTGCCGAACTGGCCAAATTTCATGTATGGCTAGCTTAACCCCTTGCCGACCGCCGATCGGCATTTGACGGCGGCAAGGTGGCTCGTGAGCGCAAATCGCGTTCATATGACGGCGGCCGCGCTCACGAGCCTAGTGAGCGCGCGCGCGCCGCCTGCGGCGCGCGCGCGCGCTCACTGTGTTCGGGGAGGGCCGGGGAGCGGGTGCGGCGGCTTCGATTGCCGCCGGCCACCCGCGATGCCCCCCCCGGAGTGAAAGAGCGGAGGTCCGTGTATGTAAACACGGACCTCCGCTCTGTGTGAGGGGGAAGGGCTGTGATCACAGCCTTCTCGTACATGAAGGCTGTGACCACTTCCCTTCCCCAGATAGGCAAGCCCCCCTACAGTTAGAACACACCCAGGGAACATAGTTAACCCTTAGCGCGCCCCCTGCAGGTTAACCCCTTCACTGCCAATGGCATTTACACAGTAATCAGTGCATTTTTATAGCACTGATCGCTGTATAAATGCCAATGGTCCCAAAAAAGTGTCAAAATAGTCCGACATGTCCGCTGAAATATCGCAGTACCGCAAAAAATCGCAGATCGCCGCCATTACTAGTAAAAAAAAAAAAAAAAAAACCCAAAAATGAATTCTCATCATCTGTAAACGCGACCACTTTTGCGCAAACCAATCAATAAACGCCGATTGCGATTTTTTTTATCGCAAATATGAGGAAGAATATAAATCGGCCAAAAACGGTGAAAAAAAATGTTTTTTTATATTTTTTTTTTGGATTTGTATTCTAGCAAAAAGTAAGAAATTTGGGTTTTTTTGCAAAATTGTCGCTCTTCTTTTGTTTATAGCGGCGATCAGAAATGACGCAGAGGGGATCAAATACCACCAAAAGAAAGCTCTGTTTGTGGGAAAAAAAGGACGCAAATTTTGTTTGGGTACAACGGCGCACGACCGCGCAATTGTCAGTTAAAGCGACGCATCGCCGAATCGCAAAAAGGGCTCCGGTCCTAAAGCAGCAAATCCTTCCGGGGCTGAAGTGGTTAACAGACCAAACATTTTGCTTCAGTGTAAACTGTCTAAGGGCCGGTTCACATTGCAGTGAAGTCCGAGATCAGATGTGATTCGCACCGCACTGTAGTGCAAATCACATGCTGTGCAATGCGATTTCAGCCATACAGATAGCATGGCTGAATTCACATCGCATTTGGACCAAACTCACACAGGACCCTTTTTATTGGTCCGCAGCAGAATCGGATCGCATAGGTGATCACACCCATGCGATCTGATTCCTGTCCGAGTTTGCAGTTCACACTGCAATATGCGATCTGGTTAGGAGGTGTCATTAGCTTTCTATTGGCACTCCCCGCAGTTTGCATATGGCAGTGTGAACTGCCTGTGAGTTGGGTGTGATGCCGAACCCACAGTAGATTTGCAGGGTTCCCGCATCACATCAGTGTGAACCGGCCCTGAAAGGGGATTCCTGTTACTTTGGGGAGATTTTTTTCTCATTTCAAAACTCAAACGTTGTGCTTTGAGTGAAGGAAAATCTCACCAAAGGGTCACATAGACCGCAAAAAAAAGCCCTAACAGGCTTTTTAACTATTACCTTCTATATCCAAAACTGAAAGAAAAGCTTTGCCTTTAGATATACTGTAACATAAATTACAAGTTGGTTTATGCAAAACCATTTTTAATAATTTAAGTACATAAATATATCAATGTTTTTAGAAACTGAACAGGAAATGAAAATATGTAAAATGATAGCAGTTTAACGTGGAGTTATTTTCTAATGCACAGATGACTTCCTGTCTAGTTGTCACACAAAGGAATATTGCCAACTGTCACTTTTTAGCAGTATTGCCAACTCATCCTTTTAATTACTACCATATGTTATAAAGGTTCACTAGCTAATAAGATTCCGCTAATCCCTTATATACAGTTAGAGCTAAACTCCAGGCAGATATAAAATAAATAAATAAAATTAGATATTGATTAAAACATTGTAACTGCAATTTACAGAACTGACAGTACAAGTACCCAAATGTGCTGTGTTATCAGTTTTTTGTAATCACTTACATAGCAGGAATCACCCTGGTAGAGGGAAGGCCAACAATGTAAGCTTGCACTGCACAGTACTGTTGCTCCATGCACACTGGGCCTAAAAAAAGTCTGTCCTCTTGGGAGTAAAAAAGGCTCATATAGAGCATTTCTTGTACAAAGTTTAGACGAGTTTAGGAGAGTTTTACGTTTTTTTTTGCCAGTAAGCTCCAATCAGGAACACGAACCAGAAGGGTTTTTTTCCTGCCTCTAAACGTTGAGCTCAAAATATGCCTTTAATCATCCTAATGTCCATAGACAAATAGGATAGCATTGGGCTGCTTCTACAGGCAGAAGGCGAAACTCCTGTAGAAGCAACATTTTTTAAGCCAGTGTGCATGGAGCCTAAACGAATGCGGGCCGAACACTTCTAGATTTATTTTGTTTAGTCTGCAGATGCAGACTGTTTAGTGTGGATTTTCACCCCTGCCAGCTATTTTAATCTGACAGCCAGCACCAGCGGCAGTCAAAATACTGGAACAATAGTCGCATCTGACTGGATGCAGTCACTGTTTGCCTGAGAATTTTTCTCCCGGCTCCTTTAACTAAATAGTCAATTGAACAGTCAACTTTTGTTGAGCCAGGTGATGCCAACAGGGGCAGAAATTCAAGCCATGTATGGCAGCCTTTATACCAGTGTTAAATAAATGGTTTATTTGGGAACTTTACTTTTCTGTCTCCGTTAGCTTAGACCAGAAACCAAACAAGGGTCTGTGCAGCCAACACGTGAAAATTTTAATTCTCTAATACTCAATGCAAGTATATGCGCATTCATATTTGTGGATGGTTGTATTTATTACTTTTTAATATAGTATATGTTTTCCAATTTAGTGGTTGGTAGAGGAGAGCTGGTTGGTCCCCTTTATTCTCTCTACCCTTTTCATAAACTGGAGTTTCATTATTGTACATCCAGCTGAAAGTCAGACATACACATAATGTAATGTGTACTTGAAAAAAGCTAGTTTCTGCAAGTGCCTCAAGTGACCGAGATAGTGGCTGCCAGGGAGTGTGACAGCAGCAGATGGTGAAGATCCTCTTTATGCTGAAATCTAATTGATCTTGTCATAGTCAGGTAAGGCTGGTTGGTTGGAGTATGAAGGAGGGAGCTATGAGACACTCTTCTGCGAACTCGGTGTGTAATTTATTTCCAAATTAGAATACTGTAAATTGTTAATGGCTGTCCCAGCTGTACTGCTATGGTTTGCCATAAAGCAGGATATGATTTTTTTTCTCTTTTTTTTACATTCACTGTGATATTACAAAACTCTTAATTGACTGTGATTTAGAGGGACAAACATTTTTTGGAACAAATCATTCTGTCTCCCTTTCTTCCCTATTTGTCCCTTGCTGCAGCCCAATGTATATCTCTATAAAGAGCTTTTAGAGGGTGATACTCTATAATGGAGTGCAGACAGAAGTAAAAACCTGACAGATGTTCTATGTTTTGTCAACTCTATCCAAACCAAAAGTGTTTTGCCTTTAGTTATATATTAAAGTGGATGTAAACCCGCCATATACCCAGTGAAGTGAACAGCCTCAGATGATACACAGGGAAGAAACAAACCTCCCTACATAAGTATTACATGCATATCTGCTGTCTTCATCTGTAGATACTGTTTAGAATGTGCCGTTCGTGTTAGGTTATTTTCTCTTCCTGATTAGCATTGCAGAGAAGCCTGGGCACACAACCAAGACAGCTGATTGGAGGAAAGGAACACCCCCCCCCCCCCTCCCCATAGGTAGAGACTCTCAGCTCTCTCCGTTCTATAGTTGAGCACTGTGCTAATATATTCATAGCTCCCTCCCCAACACCAAACTCCGGCTGCTTTTATCATATGTGATGGAAAACTTGTCAGACCGATAACAGAAGAACATAGCAAGAGACAGATACGAGACATAGTGCTTTGGAGAGAGATAACAAAACACTGCAGACATATGTTTCATGAATTGGGTTTACATCCACTTTAATTAAAACTCCACTTTTGTTGAGAAAAAAAACATTCCCCCTGGGCGATCTATGTATATTGCAAGGATTATAACAACCTTTGTTGCAGATTCCTACCATTTGTTATTCTGAAGAAATCCATGTGTTTGTCTGTACTGATTCAGTCTAATGGGAGTGGTTTCATAATTAACTGTCAGGTGTGCAGCTGCAGAGCACTAATAAGGAAATCTGCTGGGCCTGCATCCCTTTAGACGTGTTCCTATTGAAAGTATCTCTCCAAAAATTACATTTTTGTTGCAGGGGATGCCTGAAATCTGACTTGTATCTTAGGCAGACTTCTGGTGGTGAGCCAATCACACAAGCAGGAAATTATGTTTCTGGGGAGTGGTCAGTACACACTCTGTGTACAGAACAACTCCAGGTAGCCATATTGCAATGCATTCTCAGGAAATTACAGTGGCTGCAGATTGAAAAGGAAAGGTTATTTTTAGTAACATTCAATTACAATCTGATTAGTGTCGCAATATTATTTTTTCTTTGTTTGCTATTTTTTTCCCCACGAAAGTGGAGTCACCCTTTAACCACTTGCCGACCGCCTTGCGTAGTAAAACGGCGGCAATGTGGCTCTTCTGCATGAATTGGCGTCTATAAACAGCGTTTCACGCAGCTGCAGTTTGCAGGTGGGTGCTCGCCACTGGCACCGTGCTCCCGTGCCCGCTGCACGCTGCGTGAATGTGGCCACAGGTCGGGCGGACTCGATGTTCGCCAGCAACCCGCGATTGCCTACTACAGAGGAAGAACTGTGAACCGCCAATAACACGGCAGTTTCCCGTTCTGTCAGGCGGCATGACAATGAACCCTGTCATCGGGATCAGTTAGATCTGTCATGCCCCTGCCAGCCCCCACACAGTTAGAACACAGTGAGGGAACACATTTAACCCCTTGATCACCCCCTTAGTATTAACCCCTTCCCTGACATTTATACAGTAATCAGTGGCTATTTTTAGATATGATCGCTGTATAAATGTCAATGGCCCCAAAAAATTGTCAAAAGTGTCCGATCTGTCCTCCGCAATATCGCAGTCCCAATAAAAATAGCAGATCGCTGCCATTACCAGTAAAAAAAAAAAAAAAAGAATAATAATGCCATAAATCAATTATCATAATTTGTAGACAGGATAACTTTTGCGCAACTCAATCAATAAACACCTATTGCAATTTTATTTTCCTAAAATATGTAGAAGAATACATTTTGGCCTAAACTGATGAATAAATTAGTTTTTTATATATTTTTTTTGGATATCTATATTAACAAAAAGTAAAAAATATATATTTTTTTTCAAAATTGACACTCTGTTTATAGCGCAAAAAATAAAAAAAAACAAAGGTGATCAAATACCCCCAAAAGAAAGCTCTATTTGTGGGAAAAAAGGACGTCAATTTTGTTTGGGTACAACGTTGCACGACCACCCAGTTGTCAGTTAAAGTGACGCAGTGCCGAATCGCAAAAAGTGCTCTGGTCAGGGAGGGGTCAAATCCTTCCAGGGCTGAAGTGGTTAAATTTAAACCCTAACTGAATGACAATTTGCCAAAGCCACATGAATTTTAAACAGCTGCCTTGTTATGTTTGCAATTATAATCCTTTGTTGCATCTTGGTGCTGCTGATCTTCTGCAGTTTCTTTGAAACCACTTCTGTCTACAGGCACTGCTCCAGTGCTGACTGCTTGGAATTTCTGAGGGCAGATTTCCTAATAGTCACAACAGTGGACGATAACTACATCATGTGTGTTCAAAGTACCACACCACTTGTAGTCTCTATAAGAAGCCAACGTGAGAAAATGAAAGTGAAAATACAGGAGCACAACTGGAAGAAAGGGACTAAGCATTGTCACCCTATAACAGAAATTGTCTAAAAAAAGGACTTTCATGGCAGAATCAGCAAAGATTATTTTAATGAATTCTTAAAATATTAACGTGGAATTTACATGAACATGTTTAAGTTTATAGAATGGTATACTGCGCTAATGTCTCTAAATGCCTAAAAAGATGCATCCAGAAGCACATAATACAGATACAAACCAAAGCATAAAAAGAATAAGGTTGCGCTAATATCTAAGTTAATATAAGAAAGTCCTTATTTAGGCTCTATTCACGCTAATGCGTATTTTTATGCATTTTGGAAAAATGCAGGGAATTTTTTTTAACATAGGTTCCTATGGAACATGTTCACATCAATGCATTTTTGTGCCTCTGTGTTTTTGGAAAGAGTTGAGGACTTTTTTCCCCGCAAAATGCAGTGTTCTGCATGTAATAGACTTCAATGGGCATGCAAGAAAAACGCTAATGCTGCATTTTTGACACAATTTTGCCGCGATTTGAGGTTTTAAATCTGCCTAGCAACAAAATCGGCCCCCCCCTCCCCAAAAAAATAAAAATAAAATGCAAATCACAGCAAAATCACTATAAAAACGAGTTAAATAAAAAGGGGGAAAGTACAGCAAAAAGCACTGAAAAACCACTGAAAAGCAAAATGCATTGATGTAAATCCTTAGTCCTTATATTATATAAGTAATATTTGCAATTACTGATTGTAGTGATCAAAAGTGCAGTAACCCGGAAGACGGGAGTTTCTTCATAGCCGACCGGCTACCGATTTATGCTCTTTTTAAAAGGTATTGCTGTAAGTGCATTCAGTGTTACCTAATAAATCAATATATGACTATACTACACTATGGTGAGCTGTATACTGCACATGTGGATGCCGATGTGACCCCTGGGAGCTCTATCTGGGTGCGTTCGATCCATCTGCTGGAGAGTGTGAGCGAGGATAGGAGCCATCCATTGACCCTTACAGGGACCTTGGCTGGGTTAGAGCCACAGGCGCTTGATGTGCTTGCTGTTGGTAAGCAGAATA
Organism: Glandirana rugosa; assembly: GCA_018402905.1. NCBI lineage: Eukaryota > Metazoa > Chordata > Amphibia > Anura > Ranidae > Glandirana > Glandirana rugosa. The sequence goes on from BLSH010088107.1 coordinate 2,406,038, forward strand.
TTTGTCAGGTGGTGGATAAAAACACATCTTTTGGACTGACGCACTGGGTGCTCTTTTGATCACTACAATCAGTAATTGCAATTATTTCCTGGAGTTGCTTTTTCTCTATGATGATTTTAATATAAGGACTAAATAAGGACTTTCTTATATTAACTTAGATATTAGCGCAACCTTATTCTTTTTATTTTTACATTTATATCAGGTATAAGTGATTGGATTAACACATACATAAATGCAAGCTAAATTCTGATTGCTTATTATAGATTACTACAGCCTTCTACTGTAAAGCCTCATGCACCCAGATGGTGAAAGGCTGAAATTCCCAGCCTATCAAGCTGGGCATTTTTCCACACGTGGAAAATGACAGCGCCACATAAACCTTCTGTACCAGTGATTGGCTGTACGCGGTTGTACTCTTGAAAAATGCTGTTGCTTCTGTGCATAGGCATTTACCTTTGCAAGCATGTGCAATGTATTTCCTGAACCCAAAACTTCCATGTTCAGGAAATATGTTGTATGTGCATACACAGGTAAATGCTGATGCATAGAATAGGAGTTTACAAGAGCACAGCTATATACAGCCATTCACTTGTATGACGGGCTCTACGCAGCAAGTGCAGCTCCCCAGGTGCGGGAAAATACCCAGAATTTTACGCTTCATATATTTTCAGCCTCTTACAGTGTGGGTGCAAAAGGCCTTAAAGTGGAGTTCCACGCTGTTTTTTGTTTATTAAAAGTCAGCAGCTACAAAAAGTGTAGCTGCTGACTTTTAATAAACAGTAACTTACCTATCTCCCGGTCCAGCGACGGCTGCTCCCGAAGCCTCGGTCGTCTCCCCGCTCCTCCCGATGGCCCCGCCATTCCTAGTGTGGGCACCCGGCCCGGCTTCACGGCCGGGCACCCACTGCGCATGCTCGAGTCGCGCTGCGCATCCCTAGTGGCCAGGCAATCTTCTGGGACCTGTGACGTGTCCCAGAAGATTGCCAGGAGGGAGGGGCCGCCTAGGAGGAGAGGAGGAGTCGCCTAGGCGGCCCAGAGGCGGAAGGTGGAAGAGGGACAGGAAGTCCCTCTGAAACCTGGGTACACACTCCCCGCCCAAAACAATTACATGCCAAATGTGGCATGTAAGGGGGTGAGGAGTGCTTAAAGCGGAAGTTCCATTTTTGGGTGGAACTCCGCTTTAAGATTTAATGTTGTTAAGTTTTGACACAAATGTAAATTTTCAAGCCTTGGAACTTTCTTTCATTGTGAATGACACCAGACAGGCACTGAACTGCTATAGTTCCTGACACAGCATATAGTACATAATCTGCTCTGAATACAAGGGACAAGCTTTAAAGGCTTGAGAGAAATTAACTCACATTAGTGCACATTCTCTGGACAACTATTCACACAATCCTGGGAAAGATTGTATTATCTTTTGTATCCAGCAAAAGACAACCGTCTGGTAGCTTACAAATCTGTTCATCTTACCTGCAGATTATTTTATAACAGCATTTTAAGCTTTTAATTCAAAAATGCACACATGATTATGCTGTAAACAAGAATACATCTTCAAACATACTAAGCAGCTTGAAAAAGGCATTAAGCATCAGTGGAAATAGCAAGGATTGCTCACATTTCAACAGTACAGTACTTAACAGCACAAAGAAACCTCATGTGTCTTCACCAGAAGACCTCTACATGCCTTTCAGGTGTCTAAGCACTGACATGTAATGCAATGGGAATAGCCTCTTTCTGGCAGTTGGAATTGATGAGGGCACGGATACTAGGATGCAACAAGCATTTTTAGAGTTTACATTCTAACACAATGAACAGATAACAGCCAATTTCCTGTGTCATGTTCTATGGTTTAAGTGTTACTAAACCCAGTAATATAAAAATAGTTCATCTGCCCCCCCCTACACACACACACACACACACACACACACACACACACACACACACACACACACACACACACACACACACAGAGTGCCCACAGCTTATAAATCTTCTTTTTACATTAAAATACTGCCACTATATACCTTATTGGCTGATCTGTATACCGCGGTCACATGATAAACTGCAGGGTCTGCCTGAGTGCTCAGTTTTCAGGTAGGAGGAGCTTACCACTATAGCTTGTATACATGCCCACGTGAGTGATGTCAATATCATGTGACATGGCTAGCTCTGAGAACAATAAAATGTTCTCTCCAGCAATAGAGACCAAACTGAGCATGTTCAGCTTTACTACCCTGACTGTGTATTATCTGGCCTTTGCCAAGAAAGACCCTACAGGAGAGAAGGATCTGTCCATACAGCATCAAAGAGCCTTTTCACACAATGCAGCAGATTAACCCCTTAAGTTCCACAGTGAGTATAACAAGCATGCTTTGTTGCACATACAGACAGATTTTATTGTTGTGGGTTACTAAGTGCAGGATATTAAACATGCTTCCATCATTTCTAATCACAATCCAAAATCACTGAAAACCAACACACCTTTAAAAATGAACCCTAACAATGATTGTCTCTTATTTGCTCCCTTTTGATTGATTAACCTTTCCTACCACCTAACACATATTTGTGATCACAAGAAGGGTGGGCCTTTAACACCCAAACGTTGCACAAATGTGTACATGGTGGCCAAGATTTCTATGATGCTCACTGTGCATAGATGTCACAGACAGCTCCTGTTCTCTAGTTATGATCGGAAGCCAGCGGGATGGGCTCCTGATTATGTCGACACTGCCACAGCCAATCATTCTGATCACGTGATTGAGAAGTCATTCTGACCCCCGTCCCCAAGACCCAGTTAAAGGGCTGAAGTGAGCGGGTGGGAAAAAACACTTTCAATAAAAGTATTTTGCTATATCTATTTGATAACTGCAACAAGATACCTGTTGATTCTGACAGAAAACCAGTGAACTGATAACTTCCCATGCTCTGTGTTCTTGCTGTCCTCTTATCAATTACATTGTTCCCAGCTATATCTGTAGACTACAGAACACATCCCTCTATGTTTATGGAGAAGAGAGAGGGAGGTATCCTGTATTCTGATCGAAGGTGATAACATAGCTCCTTCGTAGATAGAGAATGGTGAGTCACCCTAGGACAGGAATTTGCTATTGTGATTATAGGTTTTGTTTTGCTATCTTTATTATAAAATTAGAATGGGTTAAACTTGATAGACTTTGTTCTTTGCAGTCTTCAACCTCTTTTGTTTTGGCATCAATTCTCTGGCAATTTAGGTTCTTTTTCTGAGATCAATGGTACTAAAAATCTATATACTAAAAGGTGAACTCCAGACAAGCAGATATAAACAAGTGAAATACATATGTACCTGCCAAGTGTTGCATTATGTAATTCTGTTCAACTAGTCATTTGATACAGACACCCTTGCTAGACAGCACAGCCAGCTCCCTGACATTTTCTATAATTAGGCAGTAGAGCTTGACCAAACAAAATAGCAGCAGTACACTGGTCATTACCAAGCGGAATCTGACCTCTTCTCCTGTCAGCAAATTACCAGTGTTAGACTAACAACTAGGGATGGGCTCAGGCGTGTTTGGATCATAGTCCCTACCAACCTAAGCAACCCCACCAGGAAGCCCTCACTGCAAACTGCCAATCATAGGCAGTGAGGCATTTCCCGGCCCGCAGCTGCACATACATAAGCTGCCTATGATTGGCGGCGTGCAGTGATGGCTTCCTGATAGTAGTAGTACATTTGATAGTAGTAGACGAACAATTAGTCCTGCACAATAGTGTGATGTGGGATGAACAAACGTTCCAGGGATAATTTCAATGGCTTTGCTGCCCTTAAGCATAGGGGATATCCCAGATGCCACTAGGTGATAAGAGAAAAAGAAGGCGTACTGGCCTAGTGCATTATCCCAAGGTAAAATTTATCATTAGGAATATAGATTAAAAATACTCACAAACGTATGAAGAAAAATCGCATATATAAGCCTCCAACATGGGGCAGACGGTCCTGTCTCGGTGGTGGTCTCTAGACAGTGGTAAAGAGAACATAAAGGCTGCGACAGCTTACATGTTTCGAAGGCCAGGCCTTCTTCCTCAGAGCTAAGGCAGTAATGATTATCACTTGAGCCCATCCCTACTAACAAAACTGTGTAATACAGAAGAGCATGGCTGGCTCCAAGAGCTGTCCTTCCCTCTCCTAGTATAAGTGTTGTTGTACAGGGAATTGCCAAATACGTCTACTAGGTGTCATGGGAGAAAGAAGAAGGGTTTGCCTTTGCTGACCTCCTTTTGATATGGCTGATTTTAATAATACCAAATTTACTCATTTGAAACAAGCACAATGCAGATCTGGAGATAAGTCCTCATCTGCATACCTGTTCTAGGTCAGTGGGTCATAAGTCATAAAGCAATGGGCCCAGCATTAAACTAGAATTTTTTGAACACAAGGTCGACAATGGCAGCTTCTATATTTTTCCCATAACAGGTTTCCTTTAATGGAAAAGCTGTAGAGAGAACTTTCCAGGTGCTCCTAGCTACAAAACAGAAGGCAAGGAACAAGATAATAAACTACAGTTGTTAAAGTAAAAATTGTTATTGGACAGAACTAGTTCATTTGTAAGTTTGCTAAATGCATAATAGAGAATTGTACACCATGACAAATAAATACTGTAGGAAAAGTCACTTACTTGTTGAAAAGATTCAGCCCAATTCTATAGTGTCGTTTCCTGATCACATCATTACTGAATGCTGGTGAATCCCAGCTATTGCGGGTCTCTTTATGATACGTCTGTTTACTCAGGGTCTGCTCTCTGAGGCTGTCTCTGGAGGATTCAGAGCTGCAGTTTATGGTGTCATTAGAGTTAGAAGTACTATTTATGCTATCATTGTCACCATCTGAATAATCAGATTCAGACTTACTCTGACGGTTTACAGTGCCATTAATGATCAACTGTGCATCAATTGGCCTGGGCCGATGGCGGGTTTGTTCCTCGTCCCTAGGGATTATTTTTGTAGAAATATGTGGGATATGTTTGGGACTTCCTTGCTGACTGTGGATGCTTCGTTCATACACATTTTGCCTTTTTATAGATCCTCTTTCAGACCGATCACTTAAGTCCACTGAACTGTCACTGGGAGGTTCGATAGTAAGCAAAGGAAGATGGTCTATTCGCGATCTGTGGTCCTGGCACTCCAATGACGGGGTGCTTCGGCAGCTTGTGTCAGTATCTAATTTATCATCCTTGTGAGTCATTGACCAGTACTCTTGAGAAGAGTTCATAGACCTAAGTCTCAAGTCAGATTCTGTGCTAGACGGTCTATCCACAGACTGGGAAAGAGGAAGAGGAGGAGACAGTTCCTCCTCATCAATATACAACGTAACATCACTATACGATGCTGTCATTTCATCCAGTTTTCTGTGATCCAGATTGTGTGCTTGCTTAATCTGACCGCAGGTACTTCTTTCTAGTTCCCGACTTCTGACTTGATCAGATGCTTGTGCCTCATCTGCGTGTAAACTACGGCAGTTTAAAGCATCGTCAATAGACTCCGCAAGGGACTTGACTTGCCTGGAGAAAGCATCCTCCAGTTCTGTGATGGCATCTGCAAAATCACTGGACCCCGCTGGAGATTTTATAGATGTTGGCTCACCAAGGTCCCCACAATCCGATTGCACAATACGGTGCCCTAGTTTTGTACCATCATTAGACAATGACACCTGCTTTCCTTCAAAATAGGAACTGTGGACTTTCTCTGGCCCTTCAAAAGAGAACTGCATTCTCATATTGGACAACACAATCCGTCTTGACATGCGGTTTTCTGACATTGAACTTCGGAGCCTCTCAAAATTCTTGTTCATCTGATACTGCCGGAATGCAGTTTGTATGGTGCGTGCCGCATGTCTGGTTATGAGACGGCCTCCATATTTGCGCTCCAGCATTTCCACCTGAATGGGAAAAAAAATTACAGTAACTGCTATGCAATAATAACAGACATTAGAAAAATCCCGGCCTCTTTCTTGGCTACAAATGGGTATGTTTGCTCCCATAACCTTTATAAACTCCCATAATGTAGTTCTTTAGAAATATTCAGTACACAGGACCACCAGAATATTGTATTAATCACAATATCCCAACATTAGATGTGTGCCCAGGTTTATTATGCCTAGAGAAATTAAATAGACCTATTTGTGGAAAATGGGCTATATTAACATACTTTAGCCTTACCTTTTATACATCCAGATCAATAAAGAATGTTTGCACATAAAACATTTCAAAATTTTCTTTCTACTACTGTACTTTGAGGAGTATACTCAAGCTGTCTGCTGACACAGGTCTATCTGCATAAAGTAATATTAAAGAAAATAACAAACATCCCTTTAGATGTGTATACTCTCAAAGCTACCAAACAAGTGGCTGGCTGGGATAAGTAAGATGCAGCCACATATCAAGGTGTGCCTTTGTATAATGCCATAAAATATTGCAGACTCTTTATGCTCATTCCCAGCACATTTCCTTTTGCTTCTGCTATATGACCTTTACGTTGCCTGAACTGAATCAACCAGGTATAACTAGCAGCATAACACATTTCTGTTTATCACAAAAAGTCTTCTGGCTTCCTTCAGTAGGGAACTGAGCCACAAATTCATTTATATCCTACCAAAGTGAGACTATCACTTGTCACATATAAGGTTGGTCCCAAGATAAATGGCCCTTCCTTAAAATCACTATTATTACACCAAATAAAATAAAAGGCCAATGTGATTGTTCCAGCCATAATATTTTTTTTTCTTTTGAGGAGGTCAAGAAAAGCCCCAGGGAGCAGAAGGCAATGATTCCTTAAATTATTTAATTTTTCTGACGCCCAACAGCAACACCCTTTGACTGTTGCTAAAACCTCTTTAGCTCTAGATCGCTTTAAAGAGACCATACCCAGCACATAACAGCCTCAACCTGGCTCTAGTAAGCATGGGCACCACCTCCAAATGCCCCACTATCCATTGGCAGACCTCAAAAGTCAATGAAGAGTTCCCAAACAGATATAGGGGAGGACTTAGGGGTGAGGGAGGCATTTGCCTCTGAGTCAGTATGAATAATATATGTTGGCCAGGTGGCCTTAAGTAGAGAAAATCAACTAGTCAGACCTTCATCCAAGTGGGAACAACAGTCAGTCACAGCTGTTGGGTGTTATATAGCCATCTCCTTCCTGTCCCTGCAACCACAGCACTTGGCAGAGGGAAGTCCTCCAACATTAATTTTCTTTGTGGCTCTGAGATCTTATGCAACCAAATGCAGAAAACTACAAAGGAGGTCTATACTGGAGAATTCAAAACTGTGGAATATACTCATTTGTTAAAGGAAGCTGAATAATAAGGATTATTTGCGATGATGGCATGCTATTTTATTTGGAGAAGTTCTTATGATTTTCACAGGGCAGCAGTCATCTTATTGATGAAATATTAGCTCATAAGACACTTCTTCATTTATAATTCATCCCTTACAATTTCTCTTTTAGCAATGTAAACTATATGTGAAAAGGTGTGTTACAAAAAAATAGTTACTTTAAGCCAACATCCACTTTTGACCATGGCCACCAATCATTTCACCGCACAGCACGTGTGTGGCACTCTATTTAGTCCACAGGAAATTATACTTACTAAAGCGGTAGTAAACCCATGCAATTAACAGGTTAAAAACCAGTCACATTTCTGGCACGTGCCGGAAATGCAACACTCCCATTGGTTGTGCTCTAAACCAAACTGTCAAACCATCCAATGGCTGGTGTCCTAGCTGATCACATGTGCAGCATCATGGCAGTTGTAGATTAAACAGAGGCCAAGATGGCAGCTTCCTTGGCTGAAAATGATAGGAGGGTTTACTACCACTTTAAGCTTGCCTCCCAGGCCAAAAGTTACCAGTCTTCCCCTGTAATAGGTGGTGGGAGAATGCACAAGATCTGAAGTCGGAGCCATGTCAAACATGGATTGATTAGTACATGACACAAATGTTAGGTTATAAAAGGGCATATAATATAATAAGAATCACTGTAATAGAGGAGCCTTCTGTCATGGAATCCTAATTAAAATAGTGTTGACAAGGTAACTGTACAAATGATTGGATTTATAGTAATACGTGACACCATAATATGAATCTCCCTGTAGTGAACACATTTTTTGTGAAAAGAAAAGAAAAAATAGAGTCTATTATAGCATGCAAGCTTGATTAATAAAAAAGGGCAAAGAGTACCAAAACAAACCAAATGACAGTAGCAGTTTACCACAGAAAAATAAGGAAATAGCTTTTCATTGCTCTTGCAAACATAGTTTTTTGTTCCATTTCCTATGCGATATAACTAGCTGCATGCAAAGTCCTCCATACCATGACAGACCGTCAGCATACAGGCTAAGTGTATTTGGGTTCATTCAGCCTGCCCATACATGGTTCAAATCTCGGGTGGTCCCTGCTGAACCGGCTGAAATTGCAACCGTCTATGGCCGGCTTTAAGGTGGCACATGGTGTTTATATAGGGGCATGGGTTTTTATCCTACACTGATGTGGGGAAAAACCACAGAAGATTTAAGTTGTACGGTATATGTAGCTTTAACGTGTGAATATATTTATGTGAAGGATTTATAAGCTGATTCATATGATTTATTTATATAGTACTGTTAATGTTATGTGTGATGTTTGTATAAGCACTTGAACAGATTGGTTTCTGTGGTTATATACCTGCTTTTACATAAACATATTTAGCACTCAAACATATTTAATCATTTTTATTTTAGTTATCAGCAGCACAACACCATCACTGGACAGGAATGAGGTGTAACATGCCAGCTCTCAAGTGGCTAAAAAAAACAAACTTTTCACACCATTTGTTTTAATGGACCTGGAATGCATTTAGCAAATTTAAACTGAAAGTTCAGTTGGGCTTGAATGCCTCTTGTTCTGCATCCATTTAGAGTTATCCATTTAAAAGACCCTTGTAAGATTTGAGCAAATCAAGAGAAAGAGAATACTTACCTCCCTTGCCTCCTGAGCTGCTAAAAACTGCTACCACCCTGAGAAATCATCAGCAAAAGTGTTATTGACATAGACGCCCCCCTTGCTCGCTAGTCCTCCCTGCTGACTTTTACATCACCACTGACTTCTGCAGTGACTTGGAGGTGGGAAGGAACCAGTGACAGCTGCAGGGGACCAAAGAGACTGGACACAAGGGGATGATTTTAGAGAATGAGAGCAGCAATGTGCAGCATAGGGAACCATTCAGTTTCTTCTTTACAGGAACATAATTTACTCAAAATGTTTACTTATGTCATGCTTTAAGGTATTGCAAGGCGGATTGCAATGATGATGTACAAAGTGAAGTGACCGATACAAACAAAAAGGGTTTAATTAGAACAATTATGGGTCATTGCAAAGCTCCCAACTGTCCCTTTTCTCTAAGGCCCCTTTCACACTGGGGCTGGCAGGCGGTAGCGGTAAATCCCCGCTAGTCTCAGCGGGGATTTAGCGCTGTTATAGAGGTGCTACGGCGCCGCTATGCAGGCGGGTGCGGCGCGCCGCGCTACCGAGGCGGTGTGCAGCCGCTTCGGAAGCGCTGCCCATTGTTTTCAATGGGCAGGGGCGGTGTAGGAGCGGTGTATCACCGCTCACTGCACCGCCCCAAAGATGCTGCTTGCAGGACTTTTTGTAACGTCCTGCAAGTGCACTGCCCCAGTGTGAAAGCACTCCGGCTTTCACATTGGGGTGGGTGGGGAGGGATTTTTGAGGCGCTTTACAGGCGCTATTTTTAGCTAAATAGCGCCTGTAAAACGCCTCAGTGTGAAAGGGGCCTAACAAAATCCCTCTGTTCCTCTTTTGTACTGAGTAACTAGTAAACATATTTATCATGTAAATATTATTGAATATTTTCAAATGAGTGTGCAAACAAAAATTGTATAACTAATATCAACAGATTCCTAACAACATCCCAAATGCAGACTGCAATCGCAGTGCGTTTGCCTGCACTCGATTCTCAAGGTACCATGCGATCCTGTTGCATTGCATTTTTATGCCTCAAGCACACTGGACATTTAAAAAAGTTCTAAAAATGTCAGTAGCTTTGCAGTGAGTTCTTCAGCTTTTTTCAGCGTTTTTGAGCAGTAGCAATTTTTTTTTCATTTACTTTTATGGACCAAAAATGCCCATAAACGATGGTGAGGCACGTTTAGCTGCGTTTTTGAGCAGTAGCGTTTTTTTTTTCTCAATAGATCTAAAACATCCAAAAACTTTGGTGAGCGGCGATTTTGCGCGTTTTTACAGCTGAAAACCCTTTCTCAGAACCCACTGGTCTTGGGGTTTTTTTTACAGCCAAAAAACGCCCAGCCAAAAACAGTTAATAACAGCCTATGTGTGCATGAACACATAAGATAACATGATGGAGGGTTTATTGACTGTAGGAAAAAACGTCTGCAGCTAAAAACAGCAGCTGTAATAAGTCCAAAATCGTCCTGTGTGCATGAGGCCTTAAAGTAGTGCATGCACTTCTTTTGGTGCTATCCAGTGAAATTTCATCCCATTCAAATAATTAGGCTGAAAATCACATCACGCTGAATCGCAGAGAAACGCAGAGTGCATTCCTGTGAGATTCCTGAAGTGAACTGGCACTCAAAGTATTTCTAAATCTAAACACAAAAATGTTATATTTTTACACCATAGCAGAGCAGCGCCATTACCACCATAATTGACTCCATATTATTAAAACTACACTGTGTGCAGTTTGAGGTGGAGACAGCAGGTCTCAGATTAACCAACTATCCGTGTGCGCGGAACATATACAAATTCACTACTATATTCTTTGCCCATTCGGGGCAAATGAACATTTTTGTTGTAATCTCCCATCCCCAACACCATGTGACAGCACTGGTTCAATCAGTAGTGTAAATTGGGGATTCTTTAACCCCTCGTAAGCTACAACTTCATTGACGTTTAGCTTACACTGGGGGTATGGAAAGAAAGTTAGTATAGTTATCTGTCTGTTATGCTGCTCCAAAGGCTTCAATATATTCTGAATCACCGATCAGAAACAAGTATGCAGAGAAGGGGAGTTTTCGTTTCTTTGGGCCCTGTATAAAGCATTTACATCACATTTCTAGAGATAGTTCCCTTTAAAACTACATGCGCCTAATTCATGAAAGCATTTGCACTTGTTTCAGTCATGTGCAACAAATTAGAATCTGTCACTATGACAGCCATAGATTCTTAAAGACTTACTGCCAGTTTGCAGATTAGGACACTGGTGATAATTAAGACTAGCTCTGAGCAGATGTACAGAGGTCTACCACTACTCAGAGTGAGGGAAGCTGACATGTATTTACTGTATATCCCTGGCCTCATTCAGCTGTTGACTGAGAAATTTCCTGGCTCAATGCTAAAAGTAAACTAATAGTTTGGATATGTCATGTCATTGCCCAAATATGATAATACCCATAATGATGAGTCACAGAGGAGATGGACCTGATGGTAGACTAGTAACCATGGCTGCAGCAGATGTTGAGTGGGCAGAGACTAATTGAGAACTGAGAGACTAGTTCCCCAGGAGGTCCACCTTGCTTCTGATTGACAGTGGATGGCTATGGATCCACCCACTGTCATGCACTGCCAATCAATAGCAACGTGGACCTGATCAGGAACTATTCACTCAGTTCCCCACCCACTCCACTACAAAACTCCTCAGCCACCCACGTTTCTGTGGCAGGCGCAGTGGTCAACAAGGAGCGCACTCAGGACGAGGTGTCCATGTAGGACACTCTAACCCCAGTGCCAGCCTCTGACAGATTCATGTACCGGTTTCTGACAGGAAGGTGAATCTGGCACAAGCACCAGCAGTTTCAAAGTGGAGGTTGGACAGAATTTCAATAAGTGTTTACGACATTCTTTATGAATTCCCCCCAATAAGTACTGAGGCAAGCATTGATCCAAACACCTCAGTGGTCTACAAAGGAGCACACACATGTGGATGGCAGACAGTAAATTGAGGACTGCTTTATTCATACCTAAAAGGAGCAGCTTGGACTGCAGTAAGCAAAGCTTATCAGTCAACCTTAAAGTGGTTGACAACCACTTTAACCTACAGGTAAGCCTATAAGGCTTACCTGTAGGTTTCCTGCATATTTCCTAAACCTTCATGGTTTAGGAGATATACAGTGTACTCGCATGTGCCCACGTCATCGGGCACATGCGCAGTGAAGAAACGGCCTCCGTGCTGTTTCTTCACTGAGATCGTGCCATCATTGGCAGCTCCCGTGCGCATGCACAGGAGTGACGTGGACTCCCGCCAGTCACAGAGACGGAGTCCGCAGCCCCGGAAGGAAGAGGGGCAGAAGATGGACACGGCCTGGAGCAGGGACATCGGGGCTTCCAATGCAGGTAAGTGCCACATAATGAACTAATATGCAATGCATTCTAGCCCATTATGGTTTTACATTGCAGGGTAACATAGAGGAAGTAAACCCCATCAGGGTTTACTTCCTCTTTAAAGTTAAACTCTAAGAATTCAGACACTTTGTAGTACAGCATGTGCTGGCATACTAGGAGTTAAGTCCAACAAGGTGAATGTCACCTCCTGAACTTATATGTTTTATTTACATATGACAATGATTTGGTAGCTCTGGGAGTACACACTCCTGGGGCTCTGAGAGGAGAGACCTGTCTTCTCCACCCGGTAGCTTTGCCCCCTCTCTGCTGCCCATTCACTGATGGCTTTGTATTCTGTGAATGGCTTCACATAACACAAAGCACTTGGTGATTGGGCAGAAAGGGGCACTACACCTGCAAGCGACTCTGTATCTACAGAGGCTAAGACCAGAAAGTTCAGTGTCAGAGCAATGGTAGTATGCAATAGCTTTACTACCAGGAGCTCCACAAAACTGTCAGTTGTAAAATAAAATGCAGAATTCCACAAGGTGACTTGCACCTCGCTGGACCTTACACAGTAAAAATAAAAAGTGCAGTGCTGATAAACAACAGTCCCTAACATGAACTACATGAGTAAACATGTAGGGGGCATTGCCAAGCCCTGTCCTCTGCTAGTGTGAGTAGTGATAGTGGGCTCTTCCCCCCACCCCTCGGTCAGTCAGACAGGAGAACAGGCAGTGGTGCTGTGACAGGGGAAAGTTGAGCTGCGGGCTGTTAGTGTATCTCCCCTGCTCGCCCCACACCTTCTCCTGTCAGCAGCATGGGAGATGATAGAAAGAACGGCTCTTACCGGGCTCACCTATTTCTTCTTCACCTCCCTTTCCTGGCCACAGAAAAAGGACCAATCAGGAGGCAGAGGAAATGGGGCCAATCAGAAAAAAGCCAGGAGGATCTTGGGACATGTACTCCCAAAAGACAGGCATCCCATAGAAAAATACAGAGCATGGACTACAGCAGCCGGGCTGCCCTGGACAAGTGGGGGGGGGGGGTGGACTAAAAAGTTACCCTGGGGAGAGTAGAGAGAACCAGGCCACCAGTGCCATCATGGAAAAGGGAGAAAGCCACGATTCTCCCGGCACTGCCAGAGAGAGAGAGAGGACTGCTCTGGGGAGTACCACCAGAGGAAAGAAAGGCTCCCATCCAGCACTATCCCAGAGAGGAAGCTGAAGGACAAACCTGCTGCCAGTATACAGTTCCTGCTGTGTCACCCACCAGAGTCACCACGGGCAACACAGAGAGAGCGGATATCCAGTTGGAGGGATCATCGATGTGATATCACTGGGTCTAGTGAGAGGGCTTGTCGGCCACAGTGTTGCCAACTGTCCGTAAATTTACGGACAGCCAGTAAAAACAGGGCAGTTTTTTGGGTGTCCGTAAAAGTCCGTAGCAGCCAAAAAGTGCCAGTAAAAACGGCGGCCATCGGCTCCGGTCAGAGCTGTGCATGTGCAATTATGGAAATTCCTGAGCGGCAAGTGAGAAGATCCGATCCTGACCCTGAGACGAGTTGGACTACCACTCCCTCCTGCTGCCAGCTAGTGCCTCTGCCCAGCCCATCTGCCCTCAAATGAGGTTACTGTATTTTCCCACCACACCACCGCCAGCCAGCACCTGACCACCTGAGACACTCTGGATGGATGGATCCTCCTGATTCCTGCCTGCCTCCCTGCAAAATGACCGTGAAAAACCGACGATGCCTGAAAATGCCTGTGGGTTTTTTGACGGGACAAAAATGACCGACAGGCATTTAAATGCCTGTCAACCGTTGTGACACCGGCTGTTCGGGAGAGTGATCTGGGTCACTATAGTGTAGCTACTAGGGAGGTTGACCTATAGGCGAGAGAGACACAACGGGCACCACTGAGACCA
>BLSH010088107.1:2422077-2497569 GCA_018402905.1 Glandirana rugosa
GGAGACTGGAGGGATAAAAACAGGAGGTGATGGAGACAGGAGGTCTTTAGAAGTGGGGACCTAAATTCTGGTGATCCTAGTGGCTACCAGGGATTTCACCTCACTTTCTGTGGTGGTTACAGAACAGAAATTAAGGGGAAATCTCTACAATTTGACTTTGGTGACAAAACTGATAGACTAAATAATCTGCCCTTATTATATTGAAAATAACAGAAATATGTTTTTTTTTACCTTGCTATCTACCTTAAATCACAATGTTATTTGCACAGTGTGCTTGCTTGTAGCTTAAATACTGAAATTCGAACTGAAAACTGTAATTTTTTAACTTTTGTAAAATGCCAGTAAAAATGTGGCTGTGCCAGTAAATTTTGGGTGTTGTGTCAGTAAATTTCAATCAGGTAGGTTGGCAACACTGGTCGGCCATCACTAAAGATTGAACCATTAGGAACTGCCTAACCTGCTATCCTATAGTCTTAATACTGCCTGCAGTAACGCGTGTCAACGGGGTCTAACGATCAGCCGGTGAAGATCTAGGACTAAGGATTATCCCTAATTGCAACTACCCTAAGGCTCTAGCCTGCTTGCCAGTTAAAGTGTTATCTCACACCTGTCCATTACAGTATTAGGCTATCATGATGAACACATTTAGCGTTATTATACACTGTTCATTGTTGATTTGCTGATTGATATATTGATTCTGGTTAAAGAGGAAGTAAACCCTGATGGGCTTTACATCCTCTTTATGACCCTGCAATGTAAAAGCATAACGGGCTACTATGCATTGCATATTAGCCCATCATGTGGCACTTACCTGCATTGGAAACACGTAATGTCCCGCGATGTCCCCACTCCAGGCCACGTCCATCTTCTGTCCCTCTTCCTTCCGGGGCCGCGGACTCTGGCTCTGTGACTGGCGTGACGTTACTCCCGCGCATGTGCGGTGCGTTCTCAATGAAGAAACGGCATGAAGGCTGTTTCTTCACTGAGCATGCACCCAATGACGTGGGCACATGCGAGTACACTGTATATCTCCGACCTAAACCGTGCAGGTTTAGGAGATATGCAGGAAACCTACAGGTAAGCCTTATTATAGCCTTACCTGTAGGTTAAAGTGGTTGTAAGGATTGACAAACACTTTAATGACATAAAACCATATTTTTTTCTTGGGTGTAGCTCTTTTACCCTGTTTAGCAGCCTGTGTTATAATTTGTCTGCTGTATGTAAAATTCTATATAAACTGACCAGGTTCTCTGGTCTGATGAAATCAAGATTGAACTGATTGCCCTCAATTCTAAACGTTATGTCTGGAGTGGACATCACTCATCACTAGCCCCAAACCATCCCAACAGGTGGGATGGTGGCAGCATCATGCTGTGAGGTTGTTTTTCAGCAGCAGGGACTGGGAGACTGGTCAGGGTTGAGGGAATGCTGAATGGAGCAAAGTACAGAGATATCCTCAATGAAATCCTGTTCTACAACGCTCAGGACCTCAGGCAGGGCCTAAGGTTCACCTTCCAACATATTAAAAATCCCAAGCACACAGCCAATACAACAAAAGAGTGGCTTAGGGACAACTCTGTGAATGTCCTAGAGTGGTCCAGCCAGAGCCCTAATTTGAACCTTATTGAACATCTGAGCCTAAAAATGGCTGTCCACCAACAGTCCCCATCCAACCTGAGTGAGCTTATGAGGATCTGCAAAGAAGAATGGCAGAAAATCCCCCAATCCAGGTGTACAAAGCTTGTTGCATCATACCCAAAAAGACTCAAAGCTGTAATTGCTGCCAAAGGTGCTTTAACAAAGTAGTGGGGTAAGTAGAGGGCATTAGGCTAAAGGGTCTGAATACTTAAAGTGGTTCTGAAGGCAGAAGGTTGTTTTTTATCTTAATGCATTTTATGCAATAAGATAAAAAACTGTGTGCAGCAGCCCCCCTAATACTTACCTGAGCCCCATTTTGATCCAGCGATGTTGCACGAGAGCCTCAACTTTCCGGGACTCTCCCTCCTCACTGGCTGAGACAGCAGCGGGCGCCATTGGCACCCGCTGCTGTCAAAGTCAGTGAGCCAATGAGGAGACAGAGGGGCACACAGAGCAGCGGATAAGGTGCTCCCATAGCAAGCTAATTGCTGTGGGGGAACTCGGCAGGAGGGAGGGGCCAGGACGCCAACGAAGGACCAGAGTAGAGGAGGATCGGAGCCGCTATGTACAAAACCACTGCACAGAGGAGTACGTGTTGTTTTTAAACAAAAATAAAAACAAGACTTTAATATCACTTTAAGTACATGTGATATTTCAGTTTTTTCTTTTTAATAAATCCACAGACATTTCTAAAATTCTGAGTGTAGATTAATGAAAAAAACAAATTAAAGGAGAAGTATGGGGTTTGGGGTTTTTGGAGATTTATACTTACCTAGGTGGATATGATACTGCATCTGTTCCCCGCCGGCTCCAACATTGAGAATCGAGTGATCCAACAACACAGATCGCTCGGTTCTCACAGCTAGCCGAGTAGAGAGCTGGTGACTGTCAGTCACCACTCTCTGCTCTGCCCTCTCCTTGCTCACTGGAGCGCTGGGCTGTGGATGAGTGGCAGGAGCGGCCGGCTGAGGCCCTCAGCAGCTCGCTGAGTGGCTGAGCTAGGTGCCGGTCCAGACATGTGGGCGGATCCCGACTCCAGTGTCGCAATCTTGCCCGAGCCTGGACTGGCACTGTGATTCATCAAGCATTAAGCTATAAATTTTTACACACGACAACTGTGTTTACATAGCAGGAGGGTCTTATGGGTGGAGCATGCAAGTAATCCCCTGTGCGGCACACGCCCCTATAGGGGCGGGGCTTTGCAGTTTAACCACCCCTACTATGTCATTATCTGATGTATAAATGTGTGGCACTGTTGGTGTATAGTAGGCTCTGAAGAAGAGGGGGAAACCTTGAAACGCGTTAGCCTTCTTTGTGTGAGATACTAGCCGCGCAGTATACAGCTATGAATTGGAAGGACTCCACAAATGCTTGATATGCTTTATTTTATGGCTCGTTTGTGAGTACGTTTTTAACTTTTTAATAAAAGGATTTTATCTAAAGATAATGCGCTAGGTCAGTGCACCATTGTTTTTTTCTTTGCTACAGTGTTCTTGGACTACCCCTAGTTCACCAGTGTCAGCAAGGCGGCACATTATCTAAAGTCCTACATTTAATAAGAATATTAGTATCGGGTGGAAGATGCCTCCCCTCTCAGCGCAGGAAGGAGTTTTTTGTTTGTGACCGGCACTGTGATGTCAGCAGACAGACTCTGATGATAACGGGTCACGGGAGTACAAAATGAATTGCAGTCCTGTGATCCACAGGAGAAGTACAGCCACACAAGCTTTGGCTGTACTTCTCCTTTAATGTAAACAACGGTAGTATCAGACTGTCACATAACAAAATTAAAAAAGTGAAGGGGGTCTGAATACTGTAGGAATGCACTGTATTTCCGCTGTTGAAACAGCCGGTGTGCACATCTAAAACGAAATGAAAAAATGCTTTTTGTTATTTAGGCAAAAATGAATCTGATTTGTATGCCAAGGAAACTGTAAAAGAAAGAAAAAAATCCATGGCCAAATATGTGCTGCCAATGTACTTTGTTACTGAGACTGTGAAATATGCATTGTTCTGTAACACTATAGACAGTTTTAAAGTGGTTGTAAAGGCAGAAGGTTTTTTTAACCTTAATGCATTTTATGCATTAAGATAAAAAGCCTTCTGTGTGCAGCAGCCCCCCTCAGCGCCCCTTAAGACTTACCTGAGGTCCCTCTCTGTCCAGCAACATCCACGAGTATCTCAGCCATCTGAGATTCTCCCTCCCTGATTGGCTGAGACACAACAGTGGTGCCATTGGCTGCCCTGCTGTCACTCATCGTGAGCTAGCCAATCAGGAGGGTGAGGGGGCAGGGCCGGGTCGGGTCTCCGTGTCTGAATTGACACAAGGAGCTGTGACTCAGCTTGGGTGCCCCCATAGCAAGCTGCTTGCTGTGGGGGCACTGAACAGGAGGGAGGGACAGAAGAGGGACCTAAGAAGAGGAGGATCTGGGCTGCTCTGTGCAAAACCAACTGCAACAGAGCAGGTAAGTATAACATGTTTGTTATTTTTATAGGAAAAAAAACGAAAGGCAAAACAAATGTTTTGAATAGAGTGCAGAGGGACTAGAACGCTATGTTGGTTTTTATTTCGGTCTGTGCCCCCGTTAAGGAGATTAATTTATTTGTCCTGTTTACCATTATCATAGAAAGTGAAAGTAAAAGAGAATCCCAAATTTTGGGTTGTCCTCGGAACAGTAATAGAAGGGAAATCTTCCAATGGGGACACTAGTTCTGGTGACATGGGGTCCCCAAGGAATTCCCTTAATTTGTAGGGATTTCCTCCCACTTCCTGTTTGGTTATGGGAAAGGAAGTGAGAGGAAATCTCTACAATGGGACACAGATGGCGAAAACAATGTGACAGGGGTTATAACCGTCCTTGCTCTATCTAAAATTAAAAAACTATTTTGCCTATAATTCTACTTTAACCTTCTCCCGCCCGCGCTATAGCCGAATGACGGCTACAGCGCGGCTCTAAAATGCCGGGAGGACGTCAATAGACGTCCTCCCATTTGGCTTGTGCTGGGCGCGCTCCCGCGGGCGCGAGCGGCACGTGCACGCGCCGCTCACTCCCGCGGGAGCGTGCCCGCGGGTCGGGCGGACCCGATGTCCGCCGGAGACCCGCGATCTCCTTTCAGAGAGGAGGAACGGGGAACCGCCGAAGTAAACACGGCGGTTCCCCGTTCTGTGAATGGGACATGACAGATCTACTGATCCCTGTCACTGGGATCAGTTAGATCTGTCATGTCCCGAGCAGCCCATCCCCCCCACAGTTAGAACACAGCCAGGGAACATATTTAACCCCTTCACTGCCCGCTGCTGGTTAACCCCTTCACTGCCAATGACATTTATACAGTAATCAGTGGACATTTAAATTTCTGATCGCTGTATAAATGTCATTGGTCCCAAAAATGTGTCAAAAACGTCCGACATGTCCGCTGCAATATCGCAGTCCCGATAAAAAATCGCAGATCGCCGCCATTACCAGTAAAAAAAAAAAAAAAAATAAAAACGCCATAAATCAATGTCCATAGTTTGTAGGCGCTATAACTTTTGCGCAACCCAATCAATAAACGCCGATTGCGATTTTTTTTTACCAAAAATATGTAGAAGAATATAAATCGGTCAAAACTGATGAATAAATTTGTTTTTTTATTTTTTATTTTTGGATATTTATTATAGCAAAAAGTAAAAAATATTGTTTTTTTTTCAAAATTGTCGCTCTTTTTTTGTTTATAGCGGCGATCAGAAATGACGCAGAGGGGATCAAATACCACCAAAAGAAAGCTCTATTTGTGGGAAAAAAAGGACGCAAATTTTGTTTGGGTACAACGTCGCACGACCGCGCAATTGTCATTCAAAGAGCGACAGCGCTGAAAACTGAAAATTGGTTCGGGCAGGAGGGGGGTTTAAGTGCCCAGTAAGGAAGTGGTTAAGGCACCCCCAAGCTTGTTATTTAAAGAATTTATGCATTTTCTATGTTGCCCTCAAAGCAAAAACATGAAAAGATTTTTTTGGATTAGTACATGTACCTCATGGCAGTGCCCTCTTTTTATGAGTTTGACTATGATCCCTTCAAATGGCCAGAACAAGATCAGCCCCCCCCCATAGACTTCAGTCAGATTCCCCTCTGAGTTCAGGTTCACCAAATTTTGAACAAGATTCACTCAACCCTTTGCAAATAAACCTGGGAAGATTCACCCATCACTAATGAGAGTCTTTTTTTCTGGGGGTGTAAAATGAGTTTGTTTTTGTGACCACCCACAGCACATTTACGTCATTACTTTGACGTTAAATATCGCTGTTATGGCAGCAGCTAGATGCTATAACCCTGGTTTTCTTTTGTACTGTGGGTGATTCTCTTTCAGATAAAAGTAATCCCGGTGGCAAACTCGTCACAAGATCACTTTTAGAGGTGGCAGCCCGTCGCTTCCCAGTGGTCTCCGAGCTTACTGGAATAGTCTGTAAGCCCGGAGCCAATACGATCCCTGAGACGCATGGACAGGAAGCCGAGTGAGGGCAAGGAAGCCCTCACTTGGCTCTATGCCCTTGGAGGACTGGAGCAACGTCTGAGATCACTTCCTCCTCTTGGGCTTAAAGGGATGATTTTTTTTTTTATTAAAGGCAAAGTGTCATTATTTTTTTTTTTCTTTTTGCTCTCAATGGTCTTTTTGACCCCAAGTCTCTCAATAAAAGGGACATGTCATGCTTATTTTTTATTACAAGGGATGTTTACATTCCTTGTAATAGGAATAAAAGTGATAAAAAAAATTAAAGGGACAGTGTAAAAATAAAAAGTAAAATAAATAAGAAAAAAAAATTAAAGTGTCCCGTCCCTCTGTGCTCACGTGTAAAAGCAAACGTATACGTAAGTCGCACCCGCATATGTAAGCAATATTAAAACCACACATGTGAGGTATCGCTGCTATCATTAGAGTGAGAGCAATAATTCTAGCACCAGACCCCCTCTGTAACACTAAACAGGAAACCTGTAAACAATTTTAAAGCGTCACCTATGGGGATTTTTTAAGTACCGTAGTTTGTTGCCATACCACGAGCATGCGCAATTTTAAAGCGTGACATGTTGGGTATCCATTTACTTTGCGTAGCATCATCTTTCACATTATATGAAAACATTGGCCTAACTTTACTGCACTTTTTTGTTTAATTCAAAAAAGTGTATTTTTTTTTAAAAAAAAATTGTGTTTTAAAGAACGCTGGGCAAATACGATGTGACATAAAATATTGCCATTTTATTCTCTAGGGTCTCTGCTAAAAAAATATATATATATATATATATATATATATAATGTTTGGGGGTTCTAAGTAATTTTCTAGCAAAAAATACTCAAACTTGTAAACAAAAAGTTCCAGAAAAGGTCTGGTCTTAAAGTGGTCAAATATGCTTTTGACTAAAAATAAATAGGAAGCTGTAATAGAGAAAAAATACAAAGGTTTCCTTTGCTGGTCTCCTTCTAAATCTATTAGTTGCTTGGCTGACTGAGGCATTAATGTTTTCTATGTCACTCACCAAGAAAAACAATCAAAGTCAAAGAGAAGACAGTACTTCTAATCTGCATACATGTTCTGGATAATTGACTCAGACAGTACTGAAGCCAGAGGATCAGCATGACAGCCGGGGAATTGGTAGAAATGGCAGCCTCAGCACTTTATTAATACAGACTTTCTTTAAGCACACACAATAATAATTCTAAAGTAGTAAAATAATTCTAAAGTAGTAAATCACTTGGTGGCTGGGGCATTTATTCAGGTGGTCTTTTCCTAGGGGGCATTACTTGTTAATAAATAATATCACCTGCTTGTCCTGTAGGTCTGAAGACAGCTCATAGCTCTCGGATAATGATCGGGAGCGTTTAATAGCCTCTTCTTCAGCTTGCTTGCGCAGAATGGATGTGGAATGCTGCAGCTTTGGTCGTCGTGATCTTTGCCCAGGGGATACGGAATAAATCCCGTAGGAAGGATGGTCGTACTGCTCAGGGCTTATCGACGAGCTGTGTGTTATTGAGCCTTGATGGTAACTTGATGAGCCGTCTAGGGAAGCACCTGTTTCACCTCCAGGGACCTCCCCTTCAACACTAGAAACAAATAACCAAAAAACAGTCATAAGTTTTAAGAATAACAAAGACTTTATCATTGAAACTAGACAGAGATCCAACAGAAACAGCTTTAAAACGCTGTGCACAAGGCTCTGGAAGATATATATTCCAACAAATAAGGAAAAGTAATAGATATCATAGCATGTGATATATGATTACTGAATGCAGGTTTCACACTATAAAATGAAAGGACTTCCATGGAACAAATGCAAAGTACTTGTACAGGGTGTGTTACTTGTGTCAGTCTTATCCAAAGGTCAAAGTATTCACTGATCCTACAACTATCTGTCATACATTTTTGGTCACAGCCTTAAAGCTGAACTCCAGACATATATGAAAATCCACTAATTTATACGGTTATGTACTTATTAAAAAAAAAAAAGTTCATAGTAATGACGTTTATTTTTAAATTCAGCTAGTGTAAGCATCTGAATTTGATTTGGTGTCTGCCTCTTGATACCCTGTATAGCAGCACTCAAACTAGGAGCGGAGGGGCTGGTCTAGGGGCAAATCAGCTGTGCCCCATGCACATGGGGTGACAAGGAGCCTGCTGATAGGAGGAGAAAGCAGAGGGATAACTCTTCATCTGCTCCTGCTCCTTCATTGCCCAATCCCAGTCTGCAGGCAGGGAAGTTATATTGCTCTAACTGCCGCAAAGAAAAGTCAGACAAGCTAAACTTTAATGAACTCGTCAGGAAGTTTTTTGTAAGCTAGAGAAAGGAAAATGGGAACAAAAGCATATTTGGTGCCCACAGTGACAAATCAGATTTCTATAATGTCCCACGAGATGTACCCTGATTGGTCACTTTGAGGCAACTCTTCAGTTCCAATTTTCTTTAAATGGCTCTATTGAAGTCTTTTATATTAATGACAGGGTTATAATAAAATATAGATCAAATTCTGGGCCAACATGGCCAAAGTAATACACATATCAAAAGCAAAATTGCCACAATTGTCCATTGAAGAATCATAATACCGGGTATTACCATTTTATGATTCTGATAGTCGTACATCTCTGTTCAAAGTAAATGATTGCTGCTTTGTCTCCATGTTTAGGTGTCACAGATAGATAATAAAAATGATGTACTTCTTAAAGTCAAAATCACAACCTTCAATAATGTATGACGGCTGGAGGCGGAAACAGCAAAATCATTATTTAAGTAGGTAGCTGATGAAATGTCTTATTGCATGGTTTCAAAGATGATGTTCTTTAGAATGTGCTTTGTTATTGTGACATAGATTTGTAAGGGATCATGCTCATTAATGTTTTCTGAATTGTATTTCTGAGGGTGAAGAAGTCATTCCCTTCTCCTACAAGCTATTGATCCGTTATGGATTATCCCATTACTGAACAGAAAATCTCTGTCATCTCAGAAGCCTACACTTCAGTTATACCTGAATCATTTCATCTGCAGTAAAGTAACAGTCTGGGAAGAGGGTAGGTATAGGAAATAGAAAACAAACAACAACTACAAACTTGTCTACAAATGCGAGTTGCTCAGTCGAGAAAAAAGGGGTTACTACAATATGCATTGTTCATGGATCCTAGAAATGGTATAATATAGGTCATTATCTGTGTTTATTCTAGTATGGGTTCACTAGAAGCCTTATACAGGCATACCCCACTTTTAAGTACACAATGGGACCAGAGCATGTATGTAAAACGAAAATGTGAAAATGTACTTAAAGTGAAGCAATACCTTTTTTCACTTCTGGGGTGTCAATGCAACCTACCTGTGTCCAACAATGCAGAGCCTACCTGTGTCCAACAATGCAGAGCCTACCTGTGTCCAACAATGCAGAGCCTACCTGTGCCCAACAATGCAGAGCCTACATGTGTCCAACAATGCAGAGCCTACCTGTGTCCAACAATGCAGACCCTACCTGTGTCCAACAATGCAGAGCCTACCTGTGTCCAACAATGCAGAGCCTACCTGTGCCCAACAATGCAGAGCCTACATGTGCCCATAAATACAGAGCCTACCTGTGCCCAACAATGCAGAGCCTACCTGTGTCCAACAATGCAGAGCCTACCTGTGTCCAACAATGCAGAGCCTACCTGTGCCCAACAATGCAGAGCCTACCTGTGCCCAACAATGCAGAGCCTACCTGTGCCCAACAATGCAGAGCCTACCTGTGCAGGGGAAGAGAGAGCAGAAGAGGTGGTCGGATCATAAGAGAGTGGGGAACATTGCTGTAAGAGCTTTCATTAGAATTGCCAAGTGTTCCTGTCGCTTGCCGTCACATACAGCCCCGCTTCCTAGCACAGGGACTTTGATATACATCACACGTCCTGGCATTTGACGGGTGATCTGTCTATCAAAGTTCCCGGGCCAGGCGGCGGGGGTGTATGTGATGGTGAGTGCGGGCAACATCGGCAATTCTAAAGAAAGCTGTTAAAGTGATGTTCCCCGCTCTCTTATGATCCAGCCGCCTCCTCTGCTCTCTCATTCCCGGGGCGATCCGCTCCCATTTAACCCCGCCTGCACTTTACGTACACTTGCAGGTATGTCTGTACTCGCAAGTGTACGTAAAGTGAGTGTCCGTAAAGCGGGGTATGCCTGTAGTTATATTTACAACCATATCCTTCTCTAGAGATGTGCACACGGGATATAGAAATGTTTTAAGTTCATGCCTGGCAGTCAGTACTGGATTAAAAGCACTTTAGGCTCCGGGCTGTATTCTGTTCATGCCCCAGCTAGTTTAATAGGATCATGCAAAAGGGTTAATATAATGCATTCAGGTATCTGTATTTTACTTCTCTCATGGATTTTAAACACAAGGTTTACATTTCGAATTGCAGCAAGAAACTCACAGATAATGATGAAGACAGGGAAGGTGCATATGTATTGCCTTTGAGGGGTTTGATTATCTTTAAGGAAATGTTTTTTCCTGAAAGTAAAAATCTACTATTGCTGTCCACCGTTAAAAAAAATGGGCAAAAGTTAAGTAAAACTGAAATTCACTGACTTCAAAGAGCATTGAGCTGCAGCAATTTTAAAAGCATCCTTGCCCCCCTCCCCCTTTTTTAATATAAGTCTGGCATCACCTTTGTTTTTTTTAGCATCTATTTTTAGCTCAGGCAGAAGAAAAGACAACCCTACAACCTGACCCTCCTGACAAGAAGAGAATAAAAGAAAATAATTGCACATCAAGTCATTTCTGGGAGGCAAGGTGGTAGTATTATAACAATTCATGGGTAGGCATTCAAATTATCATAGAAATGCAATTGTGAGTAGTTCTTTTTAAAGCTATGTGCACTAAGCCTGCATGCTGTAGAGAACGTTTTAAGAAGATGTCTATTCTGTTCATGCTTACAACGCATTGCTTAAAGTTGAACTCAATCCACATTAAACATACAGTTGATATACATATAGATGAACTGTTTTACCTCTCAAAATAGCTGTCCATTGTTATTCATGCATGTGTTGCTTTAGCAAAATGAGTGATTTGACTTTTGTTTATCACAGATATAAAATAAAGCTTGGGTAACTCCATTCCCGCTTCCTGGGGATTGGAAAATGAAAGCACTCTGCAACTGACAACAGGACAGCCATATGCTCTCCCCTTCTGTAAGCAAGCTCCCAGTTATGAACATGCCAGAAACATAGTACTATGCAACAGAGGCGAATAGAAATACAGATTTCAGGACCTTATATCAATAGATTTTAAAGTGATATTTAACTTTAGAAACATTTTTTTTAAAGTGCCTGGAGCAGTATTATGCATCACACACTGGCAAATTATGATAAACTCACTATTCAAACAGAGCCCTCCTGCACTGAGCTGTCATTGCTTCTGGCACTTCCATCTTTGCCTAGTCTTCCTACTGGGTTCTCACTCTCCGGCCTTTTGAATGGCCGGGCCACGATTGCGTCACTTCAGTGCATGAGCACAGGAGTGACTTTGGTGGCACAGTGCTCTCTGCAATCGTGGCATACTAAGTGTGCAATGAATGCAAAGCATACTGCGCATGCACTGGTGACTTCATCAGCTGGAGCCGATGTGCATATCTCCTAAACTGTGCAAGTTTAGGAGATATTCACAGTACCTACAAGTAGGACTAATTATAAGCTTACCGCTAAGTAAACGTTTACAGTTAGTGTTTAATACCACCTATAAATATATTTAATTGTTTAAATTAACACACCACTAGATTCAATAACTTTTTTTTATATATTGATATATTTCATTGTTAAAGAAAAACAGTACAGACGGTCCCCGGGTTACAAACAAGATAGGGTCTGTAGGTTTGTTCTTAAAGCGGTAGTAAACCCATCCATTTAACACTTTAAAAACCACGTGCACGTGCCGGAAATGTAACACTCCGATTGGTTGTGCTCTAAACCAAACTGTCAAACCATCCAATTGCTGGTGTCATAGCTGATCACATGTGCAGCATCATGGCAGTTGTAGATTAAACAGAGGCCAAGATGGCAGCTTCCGTGGCTGAAAATGATAGGAGGGTTTACTACCACTTTAAGTTGAATTTGTTTGTAAGTCGGAACAGGTATATTTTTTAAGTGTAGCTTCAGCCAAAAAAAATATTTTTAAGCTTTTTGGATAGCATAGGGAAGGGGTAACACCCCTGTAATGTTTGTTTTGCTGTCTATGTTTCTGTTCAGAAGATTTCACCTCACTTCCTGTCCCAAGTGATAAAGCATCAGTGAAGACACCTTTTTTCCCATAATAACTCTTACAAGAGTGAATTTCCCTTCCTATGGGTAGATTTCCTCTCACTTCCTGTTATCTACCCCCGTTTGTAAGTAGGAGTTGTTTGTAAGTCAGATGTTTGTAACTAGGGGACCACCTGTATCTAAGATAAAGACAGCAGAACTGCTGCAAGTATAAATACAAGCATCTTAAGCTGACTTTATATACATTGTACAAACAGCGTCAAAGACCCTGTAAATATGGCAAAATGCCAGGCTGTTCTGACAGGAAAAGTTCTGGGACCTCCTCATAGTGCCAAACCTTTCCCACGCTTCCATTTTTACAGCACATAGTGAGGTGTCCCTGCCCACCTTCGTGTGTTGTTGCATTCCCAATAACATAAAAATAAACCAACAGGTAGAGTGGGACCCCCTCATCATTTTGACAGCGGGACTGGAAACCCAGGAACCCCAAGAGATCTCACCAAATAGCTGTTTGACTGTACTGCCCATTTAAATATGGACATTATTACTTTAATATTCTCTAGTCAGTGGTATAATTACCACCAAAAATCCTTTATAAATTGATGTTACTTTAAAGTACTAAATCTTTTCATCATAATAATCAGTATAAAGCAGGTCTCATGCTAACTTTTTTTTTAGAAGGGATTTTCTTGACCTCGAATTAGGAAGACGCTGATAAAGGTCACATTCATGTGGTCCAGTATTTCGCGTTACACGGGACCTTGTGTTTGTAATGATGAAACATTAAACAAAAGACTAGAGAAGAACTGTAGGTTTTGATTTTTTTCTTCCCTGTGAATTGTCTCAAATTTATGCCTTTCCTCCTAGCTAAATTTTCATTTCAGAGCTAAAATGCCTGGGGGACTCACACAGCCTGATAATGAAAACTTCACGGAAAATACTTAATTCTTTGTCACTCAAAAGCTAAAGAATATACCGTTTTTCTTTGAGACAACATTACAAGAACTGTTCATTTTTACTGTGCAGTCACTGTGTTGCTTCTGTATTACTGCAATCTATTTTGGAGAATTAGGACAACTATTGGGCAAACTTAACAGCAGTGCAAAGAAAAGGAGTGAGGAGTAAACTCTGTGCTCTTAGCAGCTTAGATTGGAAATCTAGTGTAGTGCAAATTTCATTGCTTTGGGTTAAAGAAAAAGGATGCACAGTCCACCAGAGTGATGGCTATAATTTTTATTCTGGTATTTATCTTCTACATCCAGTTCACAAATCCACCTCCTACAACTGACATTATGTTCATTTTCTGGATGTGCCGGTGAATATGCAGACTTGTGTGGTCCCCGGTTTCGGAACTGCCCTTCTTTCTGAGTACACTAAAATTTGACTCACAAGCAATGTTTCATAGGAAGAAGTTGCACAGCACAAAATAATGTAAAAAGTTCCCAGAAACAGTAAGAAATTTGATAAACAGTTGATTTTTTTTATGAAACTCAAATTTTGTGAACTTTATTAGCATGATTTAATAAACTGGGAAGATGTGCAAAGTGTGGGGCAGTGTTCACTTCAAACATCCAATCATGTGCTGGAAAATGTAAAAAATATAGAAAGAGCTTTACTTGTATCGATTTGGCTGCTTGAAGTGATCATTCATTTCACCCCACACTTTAGAGAATCATGTCCTCTGTCTATTCAAAAGCTGCAATGTGTCCTGAATAGAATTAATAGTCCACCTGTATAAATGGTAATCTAATCAGAATGAATTTGTTAGATTTCAGTAAACTGAATTTGGATTGGCTGCTGCCAGACATTTAATGCTGACCATCAACAGTATTTTGCACTGCCTTATGGCCTTGTACACATAAGCTTACAAAAGGAGACACTGGGACACATTTTGTTTAGCAAAACAGAGTGCTAGCTTCTGAGATCTGTACTGGACTGCAATGCAAACTGCAAGTGACGCCATCACTCCGCATCTTGCACTTTCACCGCAGTTAAAAAAAAATGTGTTAAGGAGGAATTTCAGGTACAAGTGAAATAATTTAGCAAGCCGATAATGCTATTCATCAGTCACTGCAGCTGTGCTGAAATGAGACTCAAGTTTGCCTTTAAGAGAGTTTTCTGTAATCCATTGCAGTGAACGTGCAGATAGCACCTCCCAGGTCACTGGAATGTGTACTGAGCAGGTATGCCGTGCCTCTGTATTCCTCTTGAGGCTTCATTTTTAGCATTCACTGGATTGCACCTTAAACATCCAGCTCTCAAGTGTACATATTCTATTTAAAAAGCCTCGCAGAGAACATTTTTTCCAAGAGTCAAAGAGGCAATGGAACAAGCAAACACTAGAAACACAAACTAAACAGAGAGTTTTACATGCATAGTCCAGAAAATAAAGGAATACCTAGATATCTGAAGACGTAGGAAGGAATCTTCTTTTACATTATATTCCTAGCAGTCCCAATAATCTCTGTTAGGGCACTCCCTGATACCCCTATTCTTTGATTTCCCCAATGTTTTCCTACTCACTCTGATTCCTCAGTATATGATGATGCCGGGTGCAATAATGGCTGAACACACCTTCCCTATCAGTTGCAGTCATAGGAGAGCTCATAGTAACAGTGTTTACCCATGCACACCTTTCCCTGTATATATAGCCATGTTTTGTTCTGCTTATAGAAGTGTGCAGTATATAGTTATATGAAATGTAATTCATTATCTTTACTTGGCTATGTCACAGAAAAACAAGGATACTTACATGTGTCATGTTGCAATGGAACTTCAAATTTAGAGGGGGTTATGTGTCATTATTTAATCTGCTAAAAAGCTATATATCCTGTTTGCAATGCACCTGCTTAGGAGAGACATATATTTTACTGACAGACTTGGGGCCTATGTCAATGGGTCTTGGGCTACTAAGGCGGAAATTATCAACCTTTTTTCAGTTGTCTCAGCCTTTAAAAAGTATGCAAAATCCCAAGGCACCCCAGTCTAAAATGTAAAAAAAAAAAATCAATCAATCAATAGGAAAACTAGGTGATGCACACAACTGTCCTGATGTAATAAACTTCCCATCAAAAGCTCCCCCATCACAGAGGTTCTCACATCACGTCAAAGTCCTCCAACCACATCATATTCCCTCCATCACCAAGCCTTCTCATCACATCAGAGTCCCCCCATCACAAAGCCCCCTAAAATCACAGGTTCCCCTAATCACACAGTCCATTCTTTACATCAGATTCCTACCTTTTGGCTCCTTCAATGCAGCAGATGATGGTAGCTTCAGCGGGTCTGGAAGGCTGCTGTCCTCTCCTGAATGCTGGGGTGGTCCTGCATGTTGCTGCCCTGGATCAGCATCATGAGCTGACCTTCCATCAACAGCATAGCAACAAATGGCCAATGTGTGCTACCCTATCATTTGTTGATATGGTGCCGGTGCTGGCCGCCTGAACCATGGCAACTCATGATGCTGATCCAGAGCAAACTGGGTCCTGTGCTCACAGAACCCCAGGGGAACCCAAAAGAATTCCTTAGGGTACCACCGTATCCTACTTGGGAATCACTGTACTAAGGGATCCATGTTGAGTTCAGTTTATTGACAGTTGCATTTGACCTACAGTTGACCTCCTGGCCTGTATTTTACCAGCTTCAAGCAAGCTGTACGATTCCCATAGACTTGTAAAGCATATTTATTTTGGAGAGCAGATAATACTGTTCATTGAGCACAGCAGTGTTTACTCTCATTTTTTGTTTAATCTCAAGCACTCTCACTTTCAGTGATGTGCCCCCACAGACTGCAGTTCCACAGCAATAGAATAGAAAGTAAGCCATGCTCTTAATATAGTAGCCAACCAGATTATTTTAGTTCCCATAACATACTGCATTGCATAGTGTAGACAAAATCTTTATTTTCATGAGCATTACACAAAAGAGCGTCTGTTTTTCTGCCTGTATACAGCATAGTCCATGCTGTGTTTGAATCATATTTTTATTCATCACCAAGGTTATCATAGCATTTGGGAAAATTTCAATTAGCACATATAAATAAATGATTACCTAAACTGTGAATTGATCATTTCATGTAGAAAATACAATCACAGCGATCGACCCACAGAAGCAGTGCCCCCCACAGTCATGACAAAGTACTGCTACTATCAGTTCCAGCTTCTTTCCCGCGAACCTACATTAGCTGGCGCTTGGCCCGCTGTGAATATCTGATCATCTGCGTTCTTGGGGCACTGAGCTGTGAAATGAAACTGACTGAGGAGCACTGCACTTTAGTTTGCTATTTCTCAACATATCACTTTACTGTACCCGGGATATTTTGCTCAGTGCTGGAAGGAATTCATTTCTACTGTAATCTGTTAAAGTGTGTACATAAAATATATTGCTGAAACATAAAGCCGGTCCGCAAAGCTGAAAATAAAAATGCACATATTTGTACTAAAGCTCCGTGTTAAAGAAATTTGTTCCGCCATGGAGCGTGACATTTTTCAGTCTCGCAAGCTCCACCTGTGATTATAAAGCATAACAAAAAGATTGGTGTTGCCATCTTGTAATGACTGCATGCTTCAAAACTCTTCCATCCTACCACAACTGGGATGTATTACACTTCAGAAATATATTTATCATAGCTATTTCATGTAAACCTGAAGGAAACACAGGGTTACCACTGCATTCTCTTTCTAAAAATGTTAGTCACCTGCTTGTAATGGTTGCAGTAGTCTTAATCAATGACACAGGGCATGCAGAAAATTAAAGTGTTTGTTCACCCCCCAAAAAAAAAAAAAAATGGATCCAGTTCCTATAAAGCAGGTTATACAGCACAGTGCTTGTCTGTGTCATTTGGCCCCCTGTATCACCTGAAATACCTGGCTGATCCTGCAAGTTTCTACCTGCCCCCTTGTACATTGACCATGATATATCAGGGCTTCTGAGCCCTGACACTGTTGTCAATGTACGTGCCTTCGTCATCTGCTGCTATCTGCAGCTCTCTTGTCTCCCTCTGTCCTCCTCCCCTTTTTATAAAGCACAAGCACTAGGATGCAGCTTTTTATCTGACAGAGGGGATGATGTAAAGATGAGATAGTGGCTTAACAACCACTTTAAGCATTGAAGACAACGGATCAGCATGATATCAACCATGTCCTCTGTCAGTGCAAAAGTACATTTGCAATTATCTATTCTTTCCTCTCCAACATTTTTGCATTATGTCCCTCTGGACAGCTGTGGGTAACTCCAGCAGCAGGGAAGGAACATGGTCATTAGGAGAAGTCATAGAACACTCTGTAAATAACTAAGCATAATATAGTTTTATAAAATAGTTTTCCCAGGTTCTTGGTGGACTGGACAAGCCAGCTGTACTTCTTCATATGTAACACTGCATGTTGTCTCCAGATGGGCATTATGGTTGGTGACAAGAGCAACCATACATGTGGTCGTTGTGATGTATAAGTTGGAATAGTCCCATAAGCAGACAAAATTATACTAGTATAGTCGTTATTAGAAACCATGGTGCCTCGTACAGCCTATCTGATGTAAGAGTTAATTTCATTCGGGATCCATTAGCTCTCCCATCCAGACTCAGATTTGTTTCCGGGTACCAGTGCAAGCACCCCAGGTTGGGCGGGAGAGTGAGTGAGCCCTTTCCCCCAGTACCCACTATTGGGGGCCCTGCCCACTATTCCACACTCTTTAACCCCTGAATCCTCCCTTAAGCCTTACTTTATACCCCCCGTATTCCCCATGACCAAGCACTCTGCATCACCCAATACTCTGTGTTCAAATTAAATGTGAAAAATCTCCATTTAGGTGACTTAAAAACATTAATATCTATCTATAGCTGCCAGCACTTAAATTGTAGTAACAATATTAAAAAGAAAAAAAAAAGAAAAACAGTGCACCGCTAAACAAAAAATGCCATAAGGGTAAAGTATATACTATGGATATTTAAATCGCAAGTCCTTAACATATATCATGGACTTGCTATTTATTAGTCTTCTGTTCCTGCATTATACCTCACTTGTATCCTTACCCTCTCCCACCCCCAAGCTACCACGCACTCTGCAGCCCCTGCATCCCCCATTTCTCCATCCCCTATTAGTTGGGGGTGAGGAGCAGAGGGGGGGGTGGGGTTAGGAAGTTGGTGGACTGGTGGATTGTGGATTGCCCACAGGCGGCCCATGGCAGATCCCCCCTACTGACCCAATGGGGCCCAGGGCCACTTACTGGAGGGCTGTCTGTTCTTCTTATCGATGTCCCTGCATACTACCATACTATGTATAGACATCATACCTTTGTCAGATGCTAGAAGGCATACAGTGATGTCTTGGATGCTGGACAAGCTCCCAGCAGGAATGACCATGGTGTCTTGGATGCTGGACAAGCTCCTAACAGGAATGACCACATCCTATGTTATGCTAGGGAACTACAATTTACAGGCTGAAAATATACAGCCTGGGGGTATCTGAAGATGCTACAGGTATCCCAGAGACACTCGTTTTCTGAGTTCCTTTATATAGGAAGATTGTCTGATTTATCAGTTCACACTGACCCAGCACCTTATGACAGTAAGGAAAAGAATTTCCATTCTAGCTCACATGGTTATGTCATTAAGTCTCACACACAACACAGAGCTCATTCACTTTGACAGGAAAATACAACAGTCTGACAGTAGGGCCGAGGCTTAGCTGGAGTTGCCAGAAATAAAGGCTCCAAAATGTCTGCAAAATTGGTTTAGGAACAGAAGCCAATGAAATATTAAGGCTGTGGGTTATTTCTCCATTCTTACTATCCATAAAACCTTCAGCTGTTGGGAATTAAAAAAAAAAAGAAAACTAACAAGCTGGAAATAAAGCTCAAAGTGAAAGCCTAATTCTGGAATAGCACAGAACAGAATAGAATAGTAACATTCCTCGAAGACTCCTACAGTTCTTCCAACAGCTGACCCCTGGAATGTGAGCAATCATCCTAAATAAAGTACCAGACTAAAAGCAACAGATCCATCAACTGGAGCCTGAAGACCAGACGGGCTGCTGTGAGTCTATACAAGTCCTAATGCTGCATCACTGGATTAGAAAACGTTGTAATATACTTTTCTTCCCCTATGATTATGGCTGTGCTTGAAATGCTGTCAAGTGGAAAATACTTTTTTTTTTACATTGCTGACAATTTATCTCAGTGATATTCATACAGATTTTTTTAGTCTCATTTTAGAGCTGTGAGGCTCCAATTACTTCACAGTAGATACTGATGAAATGTAGTAAAGATAAATACAAAATGTTATTTAAATGCAGAATTATGCCTCATGGTAGGAGAAAGGGATGAATATTTTTTTGTATAGTGAACTAATGGTTTGGCCAAGTCCCCCTCCCCTCCCCCACGTATAAAGTCATTGTACAATGCTCTTCTACTGTTCTGCATGATTCATATATTTTGGATAGAATGACTGTTTATCTCAGATCTGGCCACACGCTGATATGGCATATGTGTAGGGTAGGCTGCTTATGAAGATGTCATACAGGGTGACTAATTTTTACAGTGTACAGAATCCTAAATTATTTTGTACAATCCTGAAAAATCTCAGTATGTTTTGATGCTTTACTTTCACAAAGTTTGGACTAGCAATCCTCTTCCCAGACACTGAATCTCACATTGGGAGGGTTTAAGGCTGCTTTCACATCTCAGCGTTTTGAATCGCGGGCAGATTTTCCACAAGTCTGTCCGCGATTTCAAAGCACCAAGGTGTGAATGACAAATCGCAGAAAGCACATTTGAGATGCCATGCATTTGAATGGCACTTAAAATCGCAGTGTGGTCCTTCCACGATAAATCCCCCTGCAATCGTGGCCACCCATATCGCGTGAAGCATGACGCCCAAAGGTAGCTCCTGAACTTTTTTGGGCGACAGCTTCCCGCGATGCGTGTTGCCACGATTGCAGTGAGATTTATCGCAGCAGAACTGCACTATGATTTTAGGTGTCAATGAAATGAATGGCATCTTAAATGTGCTTTCTGTGATTTGTCATTCCCACCTCGGCGCTTTTAAATTGCAGACAGAACCGTGGCAAATCTGCCCGCAATTCAAAAGGCTGAGATGTGAATGCAGCCTAAGCAACAGGAAAGTGCTGCCAATGCAGAAAGCATGGGCAGGACTAGGTGTGACCAAGTGCTGATGACACTCCAAGCTAGTGAATCAGCAGTAAAAATACCAATAGCCCTGCCCCCTGAAACATCTCATTCCAGTGTAGTACAGGCAGAAACAGCCTACAAGGTGACAATGCTTCCTAGAAATCAGAAGCAGCATTGTGACCACATCACATGAAACTACATGAGATGGGATTCACCTTCATGGCAGGATTAACAGTCATTTCTGGAACTTTGTAGGAGAACTAAAGCAAGTTCTTAAATATATGATACACACACATTATACGGGGGGACATTTACTAAAATGAGTGCACACTGAATGAGATGCAGCTGTGCACTGTAACCAATCAGCTTCTAACTTCAGCTTGCTCAATTAAGCTTTGACAATAAAACCTAGAAGCTGATTGGCTACTATGCACAGCTGCACTAGATTTGGTGTACACCAGCTTTAGTAAATCTCCCCCACAGTAAATATTTTAATAGGAGGCCATAGTGTTATACAAAGACTACCACAAATAATTGCATCACAGGACTATTTTATATATTTTTTTAAAGTGCAGTGCAGATTGTGGAGAAGTGGTCTTGCAAAACATCTCAGCCATAGAATATGGGCAATAGAACAAAATATATATAATATTAAAATATAGCTATACACACATACAAATACACACTGTATATGTACAGTATATAAAAGATAAAGCAAAGCTGAAGGAGATTTAATTGCACATAAATCATTCAGCATCCAGAAATAACAGAGCTAAGGTCATGGTCATCTATAGAAACCGTGCCCTGGTTATTCAACCTTAAAGTAAAAATGTTTCGTGTTTGTGTCAGATGAGGATGAATCATTGGGATGATTTGCATAGAGAAACACAGGATGCTTTGTGACCTGGGCCTGGCAACTGGATAAAATGCTCTAGATGGATGGCCCATATGCAAATTTCAGTCTTTCTAGATACAAATCATCACACTAGGCTTACAGCCATGTCTTCTGTTCACTAGGCTTGCCAGGTTCATAAAGATCATACTGAGTAAGAGCTGCTCATGGATGATTATACACTGATGACATTAAACAAGATTGTTAGATGGGCTTCCTAAAATCTCTCACAATGTAATTAAATTATACTGATGGCAAAACAATCCATTACACAAAAATTATATTTAGAGTACAATATAACCAGAATTACTGTAGGCTGCATATTCATTTTCAAAACCAATGTTAACAAAAACACAATATTAAGAAGTGCAATAGGTAATATTGTCTTAGGTCTACAGCAGTGGTTCTCAACTCCGGTCCTCAGGACCCCCCAACAGGCCAGGTTTGCAGGATAACTGAAATACATCACAGGTGATATAATTTGCTGCTTAGTGATTGCAGCATTCTAGTCTGCATCTCCCCAAGGTAATACTTAAAATCTGGCCTGTTGGTGGGTCCCGAGGACCAGAGTTGAGAACCACTGGGTCTACAGACAAACATCTGCCATTAGTTGACTAAAGTAGTAAAACAATGTAAAATTACAATACCAATGTAATAAGGCTTGCATTTAAAACCATGCACCATTGGATAAATCAATAATTGAAAAGCAAAAGGTGTAATAATGCCCAGGGTGGACCATGTAAAACAACAGCAAAATATGAATATGTATACAGTGCAGGTAGTATTTGTTCAGTTTAGGACTTCCATGGCATGCATTATGTACCGCTTCATTGATATGAAGGCTGAATGCAGTGTCCAGGGCACTCCAGGCATTTACATCAATGACTTGGGGCCACTGGAACAATCATAGCAAGGCAATCCCAATGTTGGTTGAAACAACTCAGGAGCTGGATGCTGCTTGCATCCATGTGAACAGAGCTTTAGGGCACCAGTTCTTTAAAAAACAAATTTAGCCAAAATCAAATGTATTTCCAAGCAGACGTCTGTG
This sequence comes from Glandirana rugosa, assembly GCA_018402905.1. NCBI lineage: Eukaryota > Metazoa > Chordata > Amphibia > Anura > Ranidae > Glandirana > Glandirana rugosa. Next base: position 2,444,513 of record BLSH010088107.1, read on the forward strand.
TTTCATTGTACCTATGCTGCTGATATAATGCCCCTAAAATAAGCACATGCGGATTTAAAAAGAAAAAAAAAATTCTGAGGATCAGATAATTGGTAAACCGATGATTATAAACTCAGCATGTGTGTAGACCTTTTGTAGTGACCACCAGAAGTCTTGATGCTTTAAGAAAACCATCACACCATTAATAAAGAGTCAGCCTATTACATTGTGTGGGTAACACACTCTAAAATCTACCACATCACTTGGAATACACCTAAAGGACAATTATTCCTATATTTTCCTTTTTCTATGGTTGAATTAGCTACCCACATGGTCTTTCTCCCCAAAAATAGTGGCTTCCTACTGCACAAGTCTGTGGCAGCCCCATACATTTCTATGGTAAATTCATAAACATGGTGGCCAATAGTGGGTTAAGGGAAGTATAACAACCAGGTGGACAGCACTCAGGGGAGGGGGAGTTTAATAAAACAAAAATATGGAAAGTTCAATGTACTTTAACCTTTTTCTGGTATAAACATGGGTAATTTGGCAAAAGCGAACATTCCACATTTAACTGTATATCACCCTTTCAAGTTGAAAGAAAGAAAAAAAAGAAAGTCCAGTCTGATGATATCTACAGTAAAGCTGATGACACTCAAGTTCATTTTGCCATTAGTGTCAAATCGCCAACGGTAATTTAGTTAAAAAGGCCGTCTGTGTGTCTCTATGGAATCGCTCCCAAGATGTTGTGCTGTTGCTGGTCTGAGTGCTAATAATGGGAGTGATATCTCGCTGCCTCAGCTACAGATACAACAATTCCATAGGATCACAATAGGCTGCCTCTGTCAATTTTGTGGAAGGTTTGCTAGCTGCAGTTGCCCATGTGTCATCAGCCTAAGGCTGGGCACACATGGTTAGCCAATAGGGTGAAGGACAAAAAGCTAACAGTTTCTTGCATTCACACAAGCGAGAGAGAGCCAGTGTATGATGACAGTAGGGGATTCTGATTGAGAAGGTTTTCCAGCAGTCCCACTCAACAGAAACCAATCTACGATTGGCTTTGGTCTAACAGGGAGGACTAAATACAGACTGAAATTCATGTGGTCCCTGCTGAACCGGCCAAATTTCAAGCCATGTATACCCAGTTTTAGAGTGGGAGAAATCTATCTAATGGAGTCTGGATAGCAGTACAAACCTAACAACTACTCTAATCCTTCTCAACTGTATCAAAAGCAAAGAACGTTTTGGCTGCACATACGTTCATTTTGGTATGCTTTCCACCAAAAAAAAAAAATCAGAATGGTGAGTCAGTGGAGTATCTCACTTCCTGATCCTTCCTTCACATCCCGTATTTCTCATTGACATCACTAACATCAATGTGCTCAAAATTACAGAAGCAAAATCTGATTTGCCCAGCTTACTTTAACCACTTCAGTATCAGACACTTTTACCCCCATGCGGCCTGGCCAATTTTCAGCTTTCAACGCTGTCACACTTTGAATTACAATTACGCGGTCATGTAACACTGTGCCCATATGAAATTTTTATCATTTTTTTCAAATAGAGCTTTCCTTTGGAGGTATTTAACTACCACTGGGTTTTTATTTTTTGCAAAACAAGCGCAAAAAAAAATACGCTTTTCTTTGTTTCGGTTCTTACATTTTACAAATAAATAATTGTTCTTCATTAATTTAGGCCAAGATGTATACTGCTATGTTTCTTTTGTGAAAATGACCCAAATCAGTGTATATTATTTAGTCTGTAGGAAAGTTATAGAGTCCACAAACTACGATTTATATTTGAAAATCGATCATTTCTGATTTCTTGAGGTGCGAAATAGCCAGGACAGTACAAATATTCCCCAAATTACCCCTTTTTGAAAAGTAGGCAGACCAAGGTATTTAGTAAGAGGCATGGCGAGTTTTTTGAAGTTGTAATTTTTTTGTCACATTTTTTGGAAAATGAAGACATAAAAGCGGTTGTCTACCCATTAAAAAATAAATAAATAAAATAAAAACCCGCAAGACAATAGCATAATGAGCTAGTATGCACTGCAAACTAGCTCAATATGAAATACTTACCTTGAAACGAAGATCCGACCGGGCTGCTCAGTCCCCTCTGTGGGAGCGGACATCTTCCCTTGGATCTTGCTTCGGGGTATGTGGCTCCAGTGCTGTGACTGGCCGGAGCCGCGAGACGTCACTCCCACACATGCGCGCGGGACCCGTCTTTCCGGCAAGGTCCGGCCCTAATGCCGGGCCTTTGCAGGAACATACACGACGCATGCGCCGTAACACCATACAGGTTTAGGGGATATTCATTTTACCTACAGGTAAGCCTTATTATAGGCTTACCTGTAGGTAAAAGTACAAAAATCGGGTAGACAACCGATTTAAGAAAAATTATTTAAAAAATGTTTTTACATACTGTCACCAGTGCAGTACAGAATCATCATATAACTAGCGTGGTGGTGATCAGCGACACTGATTGGTGACAGTATGTAAAAAAAAAAAAAAAATGTATATTTTTTTTAATTTTTATTACATTTGTTTCTGCATTTTTTTTTTACTTTTTTCTGTACATACAGTGACCAGAGCAATACAGTGTTACCACAGTACCACTGTACTACTCTGGGGAAGTGATCGGGATTTTTTTTTTTTTTACACACTATGGTTGCTTATAACTATGAATTTTACAGTTATAAGCAACCATTTTTTTCTGAAGGAAAACTGCTCATTCAGTGTTTACTATTGTGATTAGCTTTGATTGGCCACAGTTAATCACATGGTACAGATGGGCTGTGATAGGCCTTGTCTGTACCATGTGATGACTGTGGCAAATCACAGCGCTAATCACAATTGTACACAAATAAATGCATGTATTAAAGCCTTTCATTGTGTACAACTGTCATGTGATCTGCTGTGATTGGGTACAATGGTCACAAGGTACCGCCAGCGTCCCGGTATAGTGATCTATCATCGGTCGTGTTCGGTGGACACGGCCAGTGACATTGCCTAGAGCGCAGCCCGTGGGGCCGTATGACATTCCTCCAGAACAACAGTGCTTCCGTCCAGCCGTCATTTTACAATAGGACGGGTGGAATGGGGTTAAATTGGAATTTAGTTGTGGTAAATCACGTGATTGACACTTGGGTGAGTGCATGTCCTGAAGAGGCTCTACAAGGAGCATATCAAAGATTTACAGCCACAAACAACAAGATGAAAATGAACAGCCCATTAAAAAATAAAATTGCAAAAAGCATACTTCTGTAAAATTAACCTTCAATACAAAGCTTTCCCCTGCCATATTTTTTCTTGCTTCTAGATGTCCTCGGTCTGATGGTCAGCATCCTTCACCCACCTACTCTATGTCTAGTTAATCCTGGTCCCACCCCAAGTCTGTGACTAGACAGTGAAGAATCAGTGGCTAATTCTCTGTCACTCTGCCCTCTACTCCTATCAGCATGATTCTTTTCAGCAAATGAACTGACTGGCTTCTTGTTCTACTTCATCCTTTCACACCCCAGCCCATTCATACAGGGACTGAAAAGGGTTAAACCAGGTCAATTCACATATGTACACTGCTTATATTTAAAAATACATTTAATTATGCATTATTGATTATAGTGCTGTATTAATGTGGGAATAAGAAACAAAGAGATCTTTAGCAAAAATCAGCACACACATTACACATTGTTCAGCACACATTCAACCGCTTGATTACCCGAGATGTTAAACCCTTCCCAGCCAATGTCATTACGACAGTGACAGTGTATAGTATTAGTACTGATCACTGTATTAGTGTCACTGGTAATGTCAGTGGCAGCTAGTCAGTTCCCATTCAGTGTCAGATTGCCCGCCCATTATAACTTGTTCATCACTGCCATTAGTAGTATAAAAAATATATAGATAAAAATTGTAGTATATATACCATAATTTGTAGACGCTATAACTTTCACGCAAAACAATCAATATTCACTTATTGGGATATTTTTTTTTACCAAAGACATGTAGCAGAATACATTTTGGCGTAAAATTATGAATACTTTTTTTTATTGGATATGTTTTATAGCAGAAAGTAAAAAATAACATTTTTGTTTTCAAAATGTTTGGTCTTTTTTCGTTTATATAATAAAAAAACTGAAAGTGATCAAATACCACCAAAAGAAAGCTATATTTGTGTGAAAAAATTATATAAAATTTGTTTGGTACAGCACTGCATGACGGCGCAACTACCAGTTAAAGTAGCGCAGTGCTAAATATCAAAAAAAGTACCTGGTCATGAAGGGGATAAAACCTTCTGGAGCCAAGGTGGTTAAATAGTGCGTGCGTGTGTGTGTATGTGTCTGTGTATATATATATATATTTACACACACACAGTATATTTACACACACACACACACACACACACACACACACACACACACACACACAATGTAAGCATTTACATTGGAATGATGCCCAGGAATGTATTCTCTGGTTTGAAATATAATTATTGTTTCTTTAACAATATGTTAACGTTTCACTTTTCTGCTTTACAAATGAGAAAACAATAACAATTACACAAAAACACAAAAGAAATACACGAAAACAAATGCAGTTATTTCTCTTTATGTGGCTTTTCTGACATTTTGGTAGGAATTCTTTTTTTGAGCCTCTTGTACAGTAACAGTTTTATTTGGGATCTCAGATTACTAAAATTTAAGAACCCCTGCATTTCAGAATTGAATCGCCACAACAGACACTAGGGGCCCGCCTTAGTGGAGTCATACGTTAAACCAAGTACATGCTTTGTGTAGTGTTATAAACATTTCAAGTAACAGACATTACATACACCCTGCTCCAACATGCACAGCGTACCCAGTAGATGTTCTAAAGATGCCTTGTGCATAGAAGATTCCAAAGACATTCTAGGCCTGTTACAAACATTTACACACATAACAATAACAATATAAGCTTCTCATATGCAAACCTTCAATCACGAAAATGTTGCAGAAATGTAACTTGCCCTTGTCAGAAGTCTGATGCTTAGAGGAGCTGAAATAGCTGGCCACTCTCTCCCAGTGCTATGTAACTACTGGTGATAAATCTAATGTGGTCTCACACTGACATCCCTGCAAGCACTGACAGGCTCTTTTTTTGGGACAACCCTAAATATTTTTTGGCAGGTGGTATGTTTAGAAAACGTAAGAGCAAAAAAGAACATCGTAAAATGTATTATCGCATGGCATTTAAACAGCAGCTTCATGCAAGCAGTGTGTGTATGTATAAATATATATAGATATATATACACATACACACACACATACTATATATATATATATATATATATATATATGAAAGCACTGCTGAAGGATTTGTAAACTTGTAATTCTGTTCGGCACATCTTGTGATATACACACACACACATACACATGTCCTGATCCCTCCAATTCATCCCTTTCAAATTTCTGAGATTTGCAATCAATAAATTGCTGATTTAATGGTTTTGCCAAACATCCTATACTTTTTGATCCACTTTGATTGGATTCCATGTTAAACATTCGCTGTAATTTAGAGTAGTATCTAAGGATCTGCATTGAATCGATTGCATCTATTACATTTGGGGATCTATATGTTTGAAAATTTAGTTTTCTTTTATCCAAAGGTTCTTAATGTATTTATGAATTCAATATACTGTACATTACTTTTCACATTTATGCTTCCATACTGGCCTTTTTTTTATTTATTATTTATTTTTTTTGTGATGTGAAACACTCCTATTGCAGTAAGGCAAAAGACTTCACAGGGATCACTGACTTTGTAAAAGAACTACAGCTGACAGCTATCCAGTAAAGAGTCTAAATGAGTATACTCCAGCTCTTTCTTCTCTGTGTTAATATTTAAACCTTTGCTAGCAATGCATATGCATATGGAACCAACTGGCCTTTTTTATATACGAACTATTAGTTATCAGGGTTATCATTTATTTGTAAACATATTTATTATTATAAAAATTATTACTATTATCATTCTGATTACAATCACTACTATGTGGATTAAATAGCCTACTTTTTATCCATTCTTTTTTATTATTATTACTATTGGCCATTTTTACTATATTTTGAATTAAGCCCTACCTATTCCCTGTACCTACAATGATCATGTCAATCTGATTTCTAAAGTGTATGTGATCCACCTGTTCTGAAGTTTCAAACATCGAAGAAATGCGTTTCATGGTGGTCGGCTTGAACGATCTTGCTTTGCATGTAATGAGTCTATCTCATATATTAGTTTCACCTCTTAAGTTGCATTACTGAAATAAATTAACTTTTGCATGATATTCAAATTTTTCGAGTATCACCTGTATGCTTGCCACAAAACCAATCACACAGACCTTGAGAACTACAGTGCAATATTAATCCAGTAAAAATGCTGGCGCTTTTTCACTAGCACTTGTCTTATATAATAGTAATGTAAATAATCAATGTAATAGTTATAAAGCACCAGTTCTTTCCTGGACCCAGATCACAACTAGAATGTCCTCTATAAGAACTATGGAATTAATCCATCACACTATAACTGATTCTATCCCCATTTTTCAAACAAAATGGGACCTATGGGACAAAATATCCAAATGACTCCCTACCCCTACCCCTCTTTTTACCTCTCCACCATCCGTATTATTGGTTTCTTCCGCAAATATGCATTAAGTCTTTATTCATATGCTAATTTTATGCTCGTTTTGCTTTATTTTTATGTGCAGTTTGATTAACATACGCTGTATTATGTCGGGCAAACCCTTTTTCTTTTTTACTTCTTATTCATTCTATGCTTCTTGTCATCTTGTATGCTCCAGACTTCATATTCTTAACCCATGTACATTGTGTATTGTTTTCTTTTTTTACACCTTCCAATAAAACCTTTTGTAAACAAAAAAGTAATAGTTATAAAGTTGGAAATAGTTGAATGCACTTCTAGCAGTGAAATCATACTTTTATACATATACAAGGCTCAGACCTAATATAGGGACATTGGAAGAGCAAAGAAGAACAGGGAGATGTGGTTCCAAAAGAGAAAGAGTCTCTTTAAATGAGGGACAGCTAGGAGCTATAGAGATATAACAACCTGTCAAGTTGTCCAAAGCGGACCTTTTGGTAGCTTTACAGGTCTGCATGAATAAGTTCCTGACACATGACACTACACATCAATAAAAGGGAGTGAGTTTTTCAAATACTCACTCCCTTTTATCATTACAAGGCTCCTTGAGCTCAAATGACTTTTCCTAGGCTGCGATGATATCATTAGTCTTCTGAAGGAAAAAAGGAAGCATTTCCTCAGTCCAAATGTCATCAAACACTAACATTGCTATTGCAGAGCGTTCCTGAACCTCTTTTTCTTAGGTCCTCTGGGCTCCTCCACTTCTCAGTGAGCCTCCATAGGTAGCTGCTTCTTATGGGGGCACACCTACAGGCTCATTCCTGAGCCAGGCTATGTGCGTCTATTGACACACACAGTGTGTCTCAGCCTCACCCATCAGCTCTCTGTTTACAGGAGCCAATGGCTCCCACTGCTACCTCTGTGAGCAGAGAGAGGGGAGAGAGGTGATACAAATACAGGGGCTTTTTTTTTACCTTAATGCAGGTAAGACATCAAGGTAAATAAATGTACAGCCTTTAGAACCACTTTAAAATGCCAGTTTAGGATGCACTATCCCAAACTGAGAGTTGAAAATGCTTCTTGCATTATCCAATAATTGAAACTCTGGTGACATTTTATACAATCTTGCAATATATCAATAATGTTGTGGTTGATTAATATATTTTTGGTGTTAAAAATGTTTGCATGAGCTGATAAAATACAAATAACAGAAAGTTTGTATTTTCACAAATCGATGCCTTCAGAGGAAGAGGCTGTAGTTTCTCTATAAATAAACAAGAGCTTTCTGAGTATACTGGCGGCAGCTGCTCTATTCTAACAAAACCAGCAACAACTGCTAAAGTGGATAGTTTACACCCAGTACAAAGTGCACTTTTTTGGGGGGGCCTCGCGTGTAAATTTAGTTCAGGGTGGTAACTTGATGGGTAAATGTTGATGACCTCAAAGCTCTAATAATGATGATCTGACCAAACAGCTGCAGAAGGCATGGAACCTGCTTCCAATAAGCTTGGTTCTATCATGTTGGAGTTATATGACTATCTCCAGAAGATCATAATCTAGGCACATTTTCCATTTTAAGGGACTGTAATGTGAATCACAGATGCGGGGTGATTTTACCGAGCTTTTCTGGAAAAGGCAAATATATTACATCATGGTCTCTGGCAGCTCTTCTCACATTGGATGTTATTACCATGATGACAATGCCTGGGATTCTAATATCACAGTTAGATCTTCAAATTCATTCTATTTCATCTTTATTTTCATTTTTTCCTCTATGAAGTCTTAAAATATTTGAGTTAGGTATACTTTATTAGGAGTGTAGTGATCTTTACACATTGTCACTCACTTTGTTCAGCTGGCAGAACTGCTCAATGCAATATTTTTGCTGCTTTGATTTTATCCAGCTTGTACAACGTTCATATTCCTTATACACAGGGGTGATCTGGAAACCTGCAGCTACTAGCCAGGTCTTAGCAGCCATTCTCTGACCTCTAACGAGATGAAATACGGAATTGTATCACTCTATTTGCTCCAGTTTTCATGCATCATCCTCATAATTGGATTCTGCTGTATGTGATGTGTTAAAGCAGTGGTTCTCAACTCCGGTCCTCGGGACCCCCCAACAGGCCAGGTTTGCAGGATAACTGAAATACATCACAGATGATATAATTTGCTGCTCAGTGATTGCAGTATTCTAGTCTGCATCTCCCCAAGGTAATACTTAAAATCTGGCCTGTTGGTGGGTCCCAAGGACAGGAGTTGAGAACCACTGTGTTAAAGCAAAGCACCAGGCAGATCTGAAGAAATGCTATTAATGCTGCTGTGTATTCATTAAAGTGGAGTTCCACCCAGAATTTTTTTTTTTTTGGCATCCACTCTTTTAATACTAAATAGATGTAACCTTTTGTTTCCTTACTTTCAAACCGCCTAGTAATTACATGTATTTATTACTCACCATTTCGTTTTTCTCTCACTGCTGGACTTTTCCATTTTAGGTGAGGGCATCTGAAGCCCATCCGTAGTTTCTTGGCATCTCTTCCTGAAAGAAGTGCATGGTGGGTAACCATCATGCACTCCTCGATCTCGGTCCGCCTTAAATCATGTCATTTCCTGTCTGGAAATAACACGATTTTACAGTACAGGGAAGCCCGCTGACTCCTGGGAAATGAGGAGTCACATCTCCCAGGAGGCCAGGGGAAGCAGGAAGTGAGGAGAAGAGCCTAGGGCCTAAAAGGGGCAGATTACAGAGACCACCTAGCAACAAGCAATTTAGGGTGAGTATACATTTTTTTTTCCTTCAAAGGTAAGTCTATATAGGCAAAGGACTTGTATGATGTAAAAAAAAAATTCTGGGTGGAACTCCACTTTAAAAAACAAAACATTTTTACATAGAACTAGCACAGGTACCTAAATCTATCTTGATATCAGCATCAGATACCATTGTCATCCCTCACAAAGCTAAATTTGGACTGAAATCAGAAGGGCAAGCATTAGGAGACAATTATGATCTACTACATGCATATTTGCTTAGGCTGGACATCCTGACAGGAGGGAGCAGAGTAACCCAAGTTGACTAATAACCAATGAATTGGTGCTGCTTCACTGTCCAATGAGCAGGTTGGGATGTGATACCACTGCATTGCTTAAAGTGGTATTTAACCCCAAACCAATCCTTAAATCAGGCTTTTTCCCTCTGTTTTCACGTGTTGATCCAGCCAGTAACACACCTCCTATATTAGAGTGCCTGCACTCTGGATGAAGGTGCACAGAGACACCTCTGGACAGCGGCACTGTTAATCTGGGAGGAGGGAGGTGTTAGATTTACTAGCACATTTAGATGCACTAACAAACTGAAGTCAAACCCCAGCTCACATGTTATAGGCAGTTACAGTAACATTTCTTTTTCCTTGTAAATAGATGTATAAATGCTGATCATTGTAAACACCCATGTCAGTGGTTCGTCTTAACCCTCTAACTGCTACATCTGCAGGACATTTCTTTTTTCTTGTAAATAAATGCATAAAAGCTGATCATTGTAAACACCCATGTCAGTGGTTCGTCTTAACCCTCTAACTGCAACATCTGCAGGACAGCTTCCTCTGTTGAAAAACAACAGACTTACTTGCCAGATCACTGAGTGAAAATAAAAGTAAGAAAGCCTAAATAAACAAAAAACAAATGCAGCCACCACATCTAAGAATTGTTAAGTTGCAATAAAAGAAGTGTTTGCTTTTGGGTTTAATACCACTTTAATTTAGCACCAAACCTTAGGTATGAAAAGTATTTCCCTTTAGCAGTATATTACTATGAATTATTGACTGCTCCTTTATCCTTATTTTGTTCCAAAGACTCACAGCACTACCCCAAACATCTGCTCATATCATGTAAACAGTCAGGTGGTCTACACAATTGGGACTACATGCCCCATAATTCCCTGCACCGACTGCACTTTGCTCATGCATACAAGTGCCTGTGCTTGAGCATTTAGCTTCTGCTGGTTGCTTTATGGTGCCCATACTTGTCAATGCACTGTCCTGGTCAGCAGAATGTACATTAAGGAGGCTCCAGAGAGCATCTGCAAAGCAACGGAGCCACCCTTTTAGTGGGAAATTCATGGGAATTAATTTGTGATGACAGATTTTCCAGGTGCAATAAACCTAAAAGAATAAGAGGAATGGTAGCAACACGAGTATTTGAAGTGTGCAAAAAAAAAAATATATATATATATATATATATATATATATATTTTTATTTTTTTATTTTTTTTTTTACAAGGAGGGTTTAATAGCACCTTTATTGTAAAAGTGGTGTCCCCCTCCTGGTAGTGCTGTCTGGTGGTACTAAAGGAATCACAAAAATATCTACACAGGATTACCAATTTTTTTATGTGCATTCAAAGTGTATATTTAGTGGTTTGTCCAGAGTCTGTTCATATAATATTATAAAAAAAATAATTAAAAACAATTCTCCTATGATATATGTGTGTAAAAGCAGCTTGAGTGGCCTGTTAGGAGCCCGGAGGGTTTAGGTAATCTTTGGATCCTACCTCAACGGACCATCGGCAGAAGATCATTAAAAAAATATGCAAAACTCTGCAGAAAAAAACAGATTGGTAACAGCTGTTGCAACTTACACAATTCTTGACACAGCCAATGTTTCACATTTTCCACCAAAACACACATAAAAGCTATTTACTGTGTGATATACCTGGAATGGTGCCGGCTGACTCATGGAAATGATCAATGGAGGGTTTTATACGCTGCATTAAATGTAATGCTGGCTGAAGAGAAGTGACACAATGAAAACACAGTTCTCTGTATGGTTTGAGCATAGTGGCAGGGCACTCACATGAACTGAACCCTCAGCCTGGGGCTGAACACTTCCGTCCTAGAACAGACCCTAACACAGTTTTATATAATACCTTCACTGAGAAGATGTGAATATCCTGAACTCCCTGGTAGGCAGGTGTACCTGAACTCCAGGTAGGCACAGCTGGCATTAAGACTCCCAACCGCACGTATTCATAGGTTTTCTGAGACCCATATTATATACCTATGCTATTACTGGTATATTATGGATATATAAGAATAGTTCAGTACAAAGTGTGTTCATTACAATGAAATCCAGACATAGGTTAAATAAGTAATGAGATTTAGCATCACTGGAAAGCCACACTATATTTATTATTGCTGAATGTCAGCAGCAGGGGGTCACACGCGAGTAATATATCGGATGATTGGTCTTTTCAGTACCTATAAATTATTTAATATTGACAAGATACTGATAATGTTGCACGTCTGCTCAAGTGATAACCAGTGCAAAAAATAATTGAACTGGCAGCTTTATTAAGTACACTTGATAAGCCCACATAAGCTTTCAGTATGAATCTACGAAATACATTCCAGGTGCATTAAAACACAAGATTTATAGTCTTACAGTTTTTTACTTTAGAAAACAGCCACTGCCTGAGTACAAAAGGCTGTCCCCTGCCAACATGCTGCAGGGAAGGACCCCTCCTCTCAGTGTTAAAGTGGAGTTCCACCCAGTTAAGGCCTCATACACATGGACGTTTTTTGACGCCGGCGTTTTCTGGCGTTTTTTGCAGCTCTCCATGTTAGTCAATGGCCCCATAAAAACACAGACGTTTTTGAGCTGTAGATGGCGTCGGCGTTACTGAGCTGAAACTAGAACCCACGGCCAGTGCGTTCTGAGGCTGTAACGTTTTGGCATTTTTTGACGCCGACGCCACAAAATGCCAACAAACGCCACCTAATATTATACCGGCGTTTTCCGGCGTTTTTTGACGCCGACGTTTTTAGGTTGAAAAATAGCAGAGGGATGATTCTTTTTAAAAAACGCCTATTGACGCCGACGCTCACTAATGCTCAAAAATGCTGATGCATAACGCTGAAAAACGCAGACTTTTTTTCCTTGACGTCGGGCCCGACGTTTTGTTTATTTTTTTAGAAACGTCCGTGTGTATGAGGCCTAAAAGTCAGCAGCTACAAAAAGTGTAGTTGCTGACTTTTAACAATCGGACACTCACCTGTCCCAGGGTCCAGCGATGTGGTCGCCTGAGGGCTCGCTCTTCACCCCCTTCCCTTGGCGGCACCGGCATCACAAGTGTGGGCACCCGGCTTTGGCTTCACTGTGCATGCATGAGTCGCGCTGCACCTTGTGAATGGCCGGCGTGTCCCAGAAGATTGCCGAGAGGGAAGGGGGAAGGTCGCGGCTCTAGGAGAGGAAGTGGACCTGGGACCCTGTGAAAACAAAAAATGACATGCCAATTGTGGCATGTCAAGGGGTCACCTCCCCTTAAAGAGGAAGTTCCGTTTTTGGGTGGAACTCCGCTTCAAAGCAGTAGTCTCTCTGCAGAGGACTGACACACTTCTTGCAGAGTAAGAGGCTTATATAGGAAAAAGAGGGGGGGGGGGGGCCCACCAAAGTGGTCACAAAGATGGGACACTGTGGTTACTATACAAAAAAACAGCTTTATTATCAAAAAATAGCACAATATCAACATACACTCATGTCTATGGAATTCACCTTCACCTACCACTATTAAAAAGACAATGTTGTCTAAAAATGGGGTTGCAGCTGTGCCTACACCTCAAACATACAACCAAGCACGCTCAGGGGAAATTAAGGATTCTAATTAATTATTGTAGCATGATTCTGCCATTGCAGTGTAAGCAAACTACATTAACTTATATCTTTAGTGGCAGATTTCAAAATTTTCTTTTTCCCCGGCAAAAAGTGCAGTAAAGCAGCATGTCAGGTGCAAACAGGCATAGAATGTTCCCAGAGCAGCCCAGTCAGTTTTGTGATTGCAGTCAATCCCTGAAGGTAACTACAATAGGGAAATACAGGCTGAATGTCATAAAGGTGAGGTACCATAAATTTAAATCTGACTAGATGGCCACTACAAAGCAACCAGGAGTTTTAATCCCAAACAAGGCTGACGTTCAGACATGGGTGTAATAACAGTGCAGGATACCACTGCATAGCACACCTAGGGGAGTGTCCTGAGGCTGAGATATTGGCGTTGGTAAAATCAAAGTACATGGAGGGATCTCACCAACTCCACTGTGCTGCCATATCCCGCTACATCACCTCCATTGTGGCACTCCTCGTACCACTGCACCATCAATTGCCAAAGTGCAGGTTCCTCACCATCAGCAGTTGCCCTCGGGCTGCGACCCCACAAAGAACTATACTAAAGGCTAAAGGGTATAACAACAGTTACCTAACAAACTGACCAATAATGGGTTCATTTTAGCCATAACTCTGCTAAAAAAAAAAAAAAAACACACACTGGATTTTTTATATATGCTTTACATATGTGCCCTGCACTCATCCTGCTTCAGAGTTCTGAATGGCAGTTCTATAAACCTAAATAAAATAATAAGCCTGGGAGGAGAGCCTGGTCACATGACCTGCTCTCCTCCACTCAGGAAGCTTGCTTTGCTCCATTGAGCAGAGAGAACTTCAGGGAGCTTTGTAAGCAATACACCATGGGCTGTTTTTTATGAGGGAGGTGGGTCATGGTGTGTGTACTGCAACGGTGCACAACGGAGAGTGGAATAGCAATATCTGCTCTCTGTTATAAACGAGCCCCTATGTGTAATTACTTTTCTCCTTATTACTTTCAATAAAGCTATTCTCATAGCTGTTAGTAAGAAAAGAACATGCAGAACCAATTTATTTTACATGCAAGGTTCACATGGGAGCAGAGTAGATCTGCCATGCAAAGTCTTTGTTAAAGGTTGTGTTCATAAGGCCTTTTCTATTAAGTAATGGTAAATTCATTAACTACTTCCAACACAGAGAAGAGAGAATGTACAGACCACTGTAAACTGTACAGTTTTAATAAGGAAAGCTTTAGTAGTAGGTATGAAAGAGCCAGCACCAACATGTGAAGTCTTTACTTTTATTTCACTGGCCAAAGGTCACATAACTCTTTTCATGTGATGTTTAAGACCGTGGCTCACATGCACAGAAGTTGTACGTTTTTTTGTTTTTCTTACAAGACTCCCTACTGCATCATTTCCTTATGGTGGGGAATCTTGGAGCCAATTCATAGTAGTTTCTAATTGGAAAGCACTTCACCTTTAAAAATTTCAAAACAAACCTTAGAGAGTAGGGCAAAGTTAAAATATAAGTGAACCCAACGCAATGAAAACATTAGAATGCCCATCGGTTTAAATCAAAATGGCTATAGGTATACCGAAAACGTTCAGCACAATAAAATATTATATTTTATGCCTACATTTTTACATACCCAGAAGGAAAGATCATTACTCAGCACTCAACATTTAGAGCTTAGCCACTGATCTATGCTTAGAAAGAGGTTAAAGTACACATATTTTTAGTTCCAGTTTGAGTAGGCAATGTCAAAAGTGGGGGATTTTTTGCTCTTTTGCTTTTTTGTCTCAGATTTTCTTTCACTTCCTGTCCTATATCAGGATGCGAGGAAAAACATTTTTTTAAAAGGGACTCCCTGTAAAGAAAAAAGGTCATACTTATCTGCTCCGCTGCCTATGATCTCTCTTGAACACTACAGTGGCTCAATCCTCTTTAGCTTAAGGGTGTGTCAGATGCCTAGCCTCCCATTTTGTGCTGTGGATCCATACAGTGGTCCCTACATAATTACTGTGTCCTACCCTGATGTAAGAGGCAGCAGAAAGATGCTCAAAGTTCAGAAGGAGGCCAGGCATATGGTTGCATGCTACAGATTCTTCTGCCATTCTAGCTACTCAAGAGAGTGAACACCAGTAGCAGGACATGTAAGTAGTAAAAGTGAAGTTCAGGATTAAAAAAACAAACATTTATACTCACCTATCAATCTGATTCTACTAACACTGCTGATGGCTCAGTTCTCGGTCTTCAGTGAGTAGAGTGCCAGTGACTGTCAGGCACCAGCTCTTTGCTCTGCCTCTCTAGCAATCGCTCACCAGGCTGCTGTGCAGGGGATGGAGCTGAGCCAGCTTCTGGTCCAGGCACTTGGGTGGATCCCGACATTAAAGACCAGCTTAGTGATGCTATTGATAAAAAAAGACCCATTGAGTGACATCAACCGACAGTGGACTTTAGCCCGGTCGCTTAAATGTGGGTCACAGGAATGCAGAATGAAGTGCACTCCTGTGATCCACAGGAGAACTAGGGCCAAAAGAGCTTTGGCTCTACTTCTCCTTTAACTCTTTTTTCAGAGTGCCTTTATTAAACATCAATCTGACAACAGTGTTGCTTTAAAGCAATTAAGGTATTTTTATGTAACAATAGATATCCTTAGGCGCAATAATAGGTTAAGGTACTCACTTTTTCTTTTAAATGAATATACTTATCCTGGTGTTTTAGCTTTGTGAATTGATACTTTTCCTCCACATGAAGAGAAAGCCCTTGGTTAAATAATCCCCTGGGAGTTGGGATACATATTATAATAAAACATGCGTTTTCACAATCTACTATCATCCAGTCTTTTGGCAAGTCTACATTTCTGGTGGGTCTGTGGCTATTTGCATCCTGGCAATGAATCGCTTACATCCACACTTCTGGGCAATACTAAAATTGCCAGCGTGCCAATCCATGCCTATGCATCATACAGGCAAAAACAGGTCAAACAAATTGCAGTAATTTTCAAAATATGGCCATGGAAACCTCTATTCAGTAAATTGGATGACAGAACACTAACGAAACACCAGTTCATCATTACTTCTACACTGCCTTTAATTAAAACCTTGAGGCAAAACATGTATCCCTTAATTTTCAATAAAAGATATCAGCCCAGCAAGGTCAGCTTTCAAGATGTGGGGGTTTCAAGATTTCAATGAACATGGAAAGACCCTTTAAATATGCAGTTAAATGTTCATAGTGCTCAAGCTCATGGAATAGGAAACCCGGAAAGTCCCAAGTTTTAATCATTTTAATTAAGTTGTAGCAACCCATAAAATCATTAGTGAACAATTATATTGCAATAGTAATTTACGATTGTATGCAAGTAAAGAAACAATTATATGATAGAATAAATTTATAAAGATGATATAAGAAGTTATTAAAGTTCACAGGGCATTGCTCAACACACAGGGAACTTCATTATAGGGAATATAATGACTGCACAATGGTCTTTAGATTTATATGGAAACAAGATAAGCTATGATGTAAATAATATTAGTTAAGTTTTAATGTTTTCAAATTTAATATTTGTATATGATTTTTAATTATATACATCACTGGGTGCAGTCATATTTGCTCTTTACATATGCATGCTCTGTGCCTGGCTTTAAAATGCTGCATGATGGTTGTCCTTTACTGCTTCATCTCAGAACTTTAGTCTACGAGTTGGCTGACTCATTAAAGGCAATGCACTCTGTGGCTGATCTCTTATCTCAACAGTTGTAAAACAAAAGAAATTAAACTAAACCAATGAGCGCTCCCTCTAGTGGCTAATCTATACATCTCCATAATTAATTCAAAAACATGGAAGAGCAAGCTTGTAATACATGAAGTTAAGGAAGACATGACAATAATAACACAAAATTTGTTCTCAATGAAAATACATTATACATTCCTTTCAAATGAAAGAGCACTGAGCAGGAACCAATCCACAATCAAGGAGCTATTATTGTCCAATCTATTCTAAGCTATGAGATCTGATTGCTTGCTCTGAGCTACTGCACGTCATAGCTCATCAACAGGTAATCAAAAAATCCCAATATTCAAATATTTTACATACATAAAAAAGGTACAGGAATAGAAAATGTCAACAATTTGTTAAATAATAAGTATTATGCTCGTATATATATATACACCTAAATTGTGTATTATCATTTTCCTCTTATGTAAACCTTAAGACATCTCATGTTTTGGTGGTATAAGCGGTCACTGCTTGTCTTCTTAGACTCGTCCCATTAATATCAGATGATGTTTCTTCTATACCCTTAAGTGTGTTTAAGTCTATGTTTTGTATCACACTATGTGCTGAAGCTTCAACATCTGTAACTTTGTGCCATGACTGGGCATGACAAAGAATAGCAAGGAAGGAAATATATATATATATATATATATATATATACGAAATAAAGCATACTTCATATGTGAAAAGCAGAGTTCAGAATTCACTGATTACACTATAATATTCTAGACATTCTACTGCAAACAGCACCATTGTAAAGTCTAGGTATAATGCCTGGATTACTCTGCAGAGAGTGTGGATTCTTGTGTTGCAGCAAGCAGTATGCTCTATTCCCATTGTGGTACCCATTCTAAGACTGATTGCAAGTTCGAACAAGTAAATTAAATATCGATTTGCAGATGTCCAAATAAGGCCCAGGAGGATGTGCTAAAGGTTCTAAGGGAAATAACGTTAAGTAAATAAATCTTAAATTCCTGTGAGGAATGGGCAGCTTTTCTGGCTTACATGACATAACACAATCTTAAATGCCATTTTCAGCTAATGTGTTCTGTGAAAAGAATACCTGCAAAAAAGGACCTATAGCTAGCTAGGCGGTGCTTAAAGGGGCACTGATCTAAAATATTTGTATAAATCATTGTATACAGTACAGTGAAATGTATAAAATGCACCTATAGGAGTCTTCTGTTATGTTTATAAGCAAATGCAACAGTTGTGACTGCCTCACCTTCTTTAGCCCGGCTCCAGTTTCATGTGTCTCTTTGTTTAGACTGCAGTCTAACTGACATGTCCCACCCCACTGATGTCACACAAAGCTTTATCTGGGATACACCCCAAGCTAGTGCCTGTTCAGGGTTTCACCGTCTTGGAAGGGATAAAAGAGCTGTGCATGGACAAGGGTTTATATATTGGCATAAGGCATTTAAACCTATCTAACTACTATGGGGCTCAGATATACAGTCATTTATGCAGGTATCAACAACATCTGGCAAATATATCTGTATTTATATATGTCATTTTTGAACCTCCATTTGTTTGCTATGAAGTAATTAATATTCTTCACCACCAGAGAAAGTGCCATGGATATGGAGATCAGAGAAGCATGAGGGCCCCTTAAAGTGGTTGTAAACCTCTGACATGAAATATGAACAAAGCATTTCCCTCTATAGGCCCCTTTCACACGGATGGCTTGCCTGGCAGACTCCACTTTGCTCAGCGGGGGATCGCCACGCTGATCCCCGTTGAGCAGGCGGATGACAGGTCCGTCTCCACTCACTGTGCAGATACCGGCCTGTCAGAGCCCCGCCCTCCTCTATGGGTGCTCAGATGAAAACAGACCACCCGTCCGCTTTCATACAGTCAGCCAGGCGGATGGACAATAGGGTCACCATCCATCTGGATTTCACAGACAGGATCGGTTTGGATAGGAATGGGTGTCAGCAGACAGGTCACCGCTGACATCCACTGCCCCATAGGGGTGAATGGAGCATCCGATTAGGTCGGCCTGAAAAACTGACAGGTGGACCTGATCGGAAAGCCAGCGTGAAAGGGACCATAGTGTGTACTTGTCTCATTTTAGAGCACTAAGTGTCATTTCTGTCTGCTGATTCCTTCCTCTGCTATCTACATGAGTCGCTTCTGACAAGTCTTTCAGACACCAAGAGAAAAAAAGGTAACAGGGGAGGGATCTGCAGCACACAGCCTGTGATTGACAGCCTCAGACCTGTTCCTGTGTGCAGGAGGTTGTGTCCTTTCCCTCCAATCAGTTCTCAGAGCTCTCCTCACTGAGCTCTGCAAAGTGTAACATCAGCTCTCTGCACCCCTGCTTTTCTGGCTGTAGAAAATGGAAGAATGCAGATAAACAAGCATAACTTATTTAGGAGAATTTCTTTCATTTCCAGGCCAGTCACTTTATCGGGTACATTATTAACATTAAAATAATACCGATCATGAAGGTCCTTTTTCACAGGCACCTCTTGTTACAGCCAGAAGACCCTTCCTTTCTTCCAAATCTGCTTCTGCATTGTCACTCTGTGACACAGGCTTCTGAGGAAGTATCAGTTTCAACACACATTAGGGTGCTTTCATGTGGTGTGGTGTGGTGTGGTGTGGTGTGGTGTGGTGTACGCTCCGATCAGCAGGGGATCAGTGAGCAGATCCCACGATGAACTGGAACCCAATGGGCTGGATGTAAGTTTTTTTTACATCCATGTCCAGCAGACCCATGCTCACTCTATGGGTGGTCAGATGTTAATGGACTCCAGTGTCCATTTACATCAGGCTAACTCTGATCTGTCTCGTTTAGGTCCAGAAAAACGTTTTTCTTCCAGACATGAACAGACTCGGAGGTAAGTGGGTATAAAGCGACAGAAGTCCGTTTACATACGCCTGTCCATACAGCTGCTTGGACTTTCTCAGTTTTTCAGGTTCACCTGGAAAAACTGACAGGTGGACCTGCTTGGAAAGCCGTGAGAAAGGTCTCTTACATATGGATCTGCTGTTACCATCGGGAAACGTGCCCTGAGAAATGTGATGTAGCCAACATTAGTGTGAATGCATGAAGACAGAATGAGGAGGCAGGAGATCAACAGCACTGAAATGAAAGAAATTATGAAAAAAAGTATTTTATATTTTAAAAAAGGCCAATGTCAATGATACACAGTGCTCTAGCAAACTGAATGCCATCCAGTCCAGATTTTGCTATACATTTTATTAAACAAATAGGTCAATTATCATAAATAACATTTCGTTTCCTTCAGCAACTCTGGATTGTTAGATCACACCAACAACAAAACATTTTTTCTTAACAGAACCTAGAGACCAGGGCCCCAGTGATGGGAACAAGGAGTAAATGTGTTTCCTTCCCTGGTGAATACTGATTACATGATACAATTAGATTTATTGTAAAAGCTCCAGAGAAAACAGTATTTCCACAGCAACCACAGTCTATCCACTACCACCCGCTCTCCTCTCAGAATCCTTTAACGTGTCTTCAGGAAGTGACCATCCATCAAAGGTTCAGCTTTGCTGGCACAATCTCCTGGCAGCCAGTAAGCTCAACCAGAAGCTGCTTTTATTGGCAGCAATGTTTTAAGAAATGTTTAGAGAGACTAAGATGGTTATGTTAAAAAAAAATGCTAGACTTGCTGTAAAATGTAGCTTTACAGTATGTTACTTTTGGGATACAGTGTGTTAGTTTTATAGTATGGCAGTCCTGTACATAAAGCTTTATAGTTTTCATTACTGGATGTGACCTAGGCCTGGCCTGCCCAGACTAGAAATGGAACTGCAGGCTCCAGTGTTAATGAACATTCTTGAACATCTGTAGTTGACATTGCAAACCCAGTGAAGTAATAAGGGTTGAGGATTTCATTTTTCACACTCCATTGCCAGTTTTTTTTTCTAATTGAAGAGCTACATATGCCCAGAATACAAACCCTTAAAGCGGTTATACACCCAGAAAGAGAAAAATAAAAACTGTAAGGCAAAGGCATAGTGAGCTAGTATGCATCGCATACTAGATCATTATGAAGTACTTACCTCAGAACAAAGATCTGACAGGGCCACTCAGTCCCTGCAGAAGGAGCCAACATGTTCCCTCAGAGGTTCCTTCCGGGTGTGCGGCTCCAGCGCTGTGAGTGGCCAGAGCCAAAAGACGTCACTTACCCGCATGCGCGCGGGAGCCCTCCTTTACAGCAAGGTCCGGTGAGATACGCCGGATCTTCACAGCGCATGCGCCGCTGACATCAGAGGCTGCATGCAAGGTGAATATCTCCTAAACCGTTGAGGTTTAGGATATATTTATTACCTACAGGTATGCCTTATTATAGGATAACCTGTAAGTAAAATTGAGAAAAATGGGCATACAACCGTTTTAAAATGACCAAGGTGCCAGTTCCCCATCTGGGCCTGATACATAGAGATCTGTTTATCATTTAAAGTAGAACTACAGGCAAGGGGGGTTATAACCCTTATTCATTTCTTTTGTCATCTGTATCCCATTGGGGAGATTTCCCTTAACATCCTGTCCCATAGCCAAAACAGGCTCTCAGCCCCGGTTCACACAGGCGCATTGTGTGATATTGCATGTGATTCGCACCACACCGCAGTGCAAATCACATGCGATGTCCGTGTGATACGATTTCAGCCATACGGATAGTAAATAGGCCCCTTTCACACATGCAGACCGTTCATTTCATCAGTTCAGTCATGTCAAAATGGATGAAGTATTCATCAGTTTTTCATTAGGTTTTCATCAGTGCTCATCAGTTTTACACATTCACTACCAATGCAAAACAGATGAAAAACTGGCCATTTGTCAGTTTACATTCGGGTTTCATCCGATCCATTTTTTAACAGAAGAAAAATAGAGCTTTGACCAGCTTCAAAAAATGGATGACAGATGCAGAAGTAAACTGATGTAAATGGACGATCATCCATTTACATTCGTTTTTCCATAGAGATGCATTGATGTCCATTTTTCATCCATCAAAGGATGGATGAACAATGGACAAACGGACAGCATTTGTGAAAGGGGCCTAATAGAGATCAGGTTGATGTAATAGGTGTTAATGTGTATTCCGTTTTTTAAAAACTGTTTTAGGTGTAAAATATGCACCTAAATAACTTGCATGCATACAAGGACTCATTCACATGGGCATATTTTCTGCACAGTACACAGGTTCTTGCTAGAAGAACCAGCAGAACATCCTGCAGACAATACACAACAGGTAAAGGGGAGACATGATTGAAACCTTTAAATACATCAAGAGGGTGAATAAGGTTCAGGAGGGCAGTCTTTTCAATATGAAACCAAAATCAAGAACATGGGGACATGACCTCAAACTAACTGGAGGGAAGTTCAAAACTAATCTTAGAAAGTATTATTTTACTAAAAGGGTGGTTGATGATTGGAATAAACTTCAAACAGAGGTTGTGAGACAGTCAACAGTAAATGGCTTCAAACATGCTTGGGATAAGCATAAATCTATAGTCAGTCAACGAGGTTAATGGGAAAAACAAAAAAACTAACAAAAAAACACAAAAAACAAGGGCAGACTTGATGGACTACGCAGTCTTTTTCTGCCGTCACTTTTCTATGTTTCTATACGCACCTAAAGTACTCATGCTTAGACAAGTTTAGCGTTTAGAGCGCACAATTCTTCTAATGAATTTACGGGCACACACATAAAATCTGAATATATGTAAGGCCTTGGCTGCAGCTGTTTTCTCCTTTTTGTAAGCCGCTGAATGCGCCACACATTTTCATTTGTGGATGCAGCTGTGTGTATGGCCCCACTAATTCCTATAGTGCTGCATTTTGATGCATATAAAACAACATGCTGTACATGTCTACATGCAGCACTTTAGACACCCGTGTGAATGAACCCTAAGACACAGCCAGCTATCAATTTCTGTAGGATGGCAGTAATGTTAGCCTCATTAGTTCCCTTGTGATAGGTGTGGAAGTAATAAAAAGTAATTTCTCGCTAGTTCTTTTAGGTGTGGATAAAGTAACACAATAGGCTCTGCTAACCCCTCATGAGAGTCAGAACTGCTTTGTATGAAAGATCGACTAATTTGCCGCATACTGTAATTTATATATAACGCCTACAGGGAATTTAAAGATATTTTAAATTAACGGGATATTATAACCAGCCAGGCTCCTATAGCACGTTGGTGTATTATATCAGCTCTCCCAGGCATATCCAAACCACAGACATTGTAACTATTTCTAAAAATACAGATGTAGCCTGTGGTCTCAAATAAAGGGGATTTCACATTGTGTTATACCCATGTAACTGGCTTCTTTTGCTGTAATCACAGAGGATATTACATGCTGTATACACTGGAAACCCACAAACCAAAATGAATATGCACAAAAGCAGATTGTTGTGGCAGTAATCAAAAGACATATATTTCAACCAACTTGCCGACCAGAATACAAATAAAAATGGAAACTGATTTGTGACAATCTTTAAAATGGAAGGGAAAGCCTCAATTTTACAAATACATGGGGGTAGGGGTGGGTACCGTCATCCAAATTCAATGATAAAGGAGGGACGGTTAGGCCTGCCCCAGTTGCAGACCGTTAACCCAAATAGTACAGCATGGACTATCTCAGTACCAAGGGATGAGACATGATTAGGTAAAAATATATAATTTATTAGAACACATAATATGTACAAGAGAACCAATACATGAGGGAACATTTAAAACAATAGTTACAGCCCCATGGAAGGGTCATAGAACTTGACAAAGGTCTCCTATAAGGATCGGAGGTCTTTATAGTAGTTATTCCTTATTCTTTCTCTACCAGTTTCGCGGGCACAACCGCTTCTTCAGGAGAACAAAAAAATCTAAGAGGAAAAGTAGTACGATGAAATGCAATGTTAAACAAAACATACATAATTATAAGGAATTCAACAGGCTTGGAAAACTGGGAATGCAATTTTATGTCAGAGTTGCTTACCCAAGAGGACCGGTCTCAAAAGCACGAGCTGCATGAGATGCCCGAAGGCATTTCCCCTCACGGCGGACACGGGGGGCAGAAGGTGCTGTAACTGTATGAAAAAATTGTAGTGGGTCATTAAAATATGAGGTTCAAATATTTTTTCATTACAACGACTTACAGCGAAAAGGGAATATTCAGTTGTGAAATATATTTAAAGTGTCAAAATATTATTTGAACCTCATATTTTACTGACCCACTACAAATTTTTCATACAGTTGCAGCACTTTCTGTACCCCGTGTCCGCCATGAGGGGAAAATGCCTTCGGGCGTCTCACGCTGCTGGTGCTTTTGAGACCGGTCTTCTTGGGAAAGCATCTCTGACATAAAAATGCATTGCCAGTTTTTCAAGCATGTTGAATTCCTTATAATTATGTATGTTTTGTTTAATATTACAGTACATTGTACTACTTTTCCTCTTAGATTTGTTTGTTCTCCTGAAGAAGTGGCTGTGCCCACGAACACAGTAGAGAAAGAATAAGGAATAACTACCATAAAGACCTCCGATCCTTATTGGAGACCTTTGTCAAGTTCTATGACCCTTCAATGGGGCTGTGACTATTGTTTTAATTTTCCCCTATGTATTGTGTCTCTTGTACATATTATGTGTTCTAATAAATTATATATTTTTAACTAATCATGTCTCATCCCTGGGTACTGAGATAGTCCATGCTGTACTATTTAGGTTAACGGTCTGCAACTGGGGCAGTCCTAACTGTCCCTCCTTTATCAATCTTTAAAATGGAACTAATCTAAAAAAAAAAAAGAAAATGAAGAGTGCGGGATAAGAAAAAAAAAAAAAACATACTCACCTATGTGGAGGCAGCATCGATCTGATGCTGCAGGCATCCCCTGCCGGCTCTACACAGAAAACTGATCGATCAAGGCCCCTGATCGCTCAGTTCTCCCTACACTCTGAGCAGAGAGCGATGGCTGTCGGTCACCAATCTGTGCTCTACCCCTCCAACACTCTATAATAGAGCACCAGACTGTGGTTCATCTGCTTGCTAAACTGAGACTCTGGTGATTTGGGCAATACATCTACCTACACTGTGGAGACACACATACATTCTTAAGGATTCAGGCTTGCATCTGTGATGTCTACCCCACTGCTGCCCCCCGTGAACCTTGTTGGGGCGAGCGTGTTCCCCATGTGTTGATGAGATACTCCTGAGGAAGTGACAAGTGAAACTTGTTGAGAGAGGCCTCCTCTACTATTCATATATATAGAGATGTGTCATATACAGATGTTCTGGGTATTCCATCTCTGATGTTCTCGATGGTTTTAGGACACTGTCCTTTGAAGTGATATAGCTGTACAATTACAAAGTTTTGTGACAGAAACAAAGAAAAACTTTTTTTTTCAAAATTTTTGGTCTCTTTTAATAAAAACCCCAGTGGTGAGTAAATACCACCAAAAGAAAACTCTATTTGTGGGAAAAAATGCTAAAAATGTTGTTTAGGTACATCGTCGCACGTCCGCGCAATTGTTATTCAAAATGCGACAGCTCTGAAAGCTGAAAATTGGTCTGGGTGGGAAGGGGGGTAAGTGTCTGGTATTGAAGTGGATAAAGGATTGGCCAATAGGAGGTGCTATAGAGAGAGGGATATATGTAATGCAATTGTATATATGCTTTTAAATCATTTTTATGTTGGTTATGTATTAACAAAATAATTTGATTTTAAAGTGGTTTATGCATATCTTTTTGAGAGATATAAATCTATAAAGACCCATGTATTACATTTTTGTCCATTTTTGGACTTATAAACAGTTTAAGATATTTCGATGTGGTTTTATACATATTCACTGACACCCATGGAATTCATTCTTAAATGGCTCAACAAGGGATCAACAAATGGTCCTCAATTTCTGAAAACGAAACACACACACACAAAGCAGAACAATAGCCCTGCAAAAGCTCTCAGGATCATAGCGATTATGCGTAATATTTTCTAGTAATTAGGTGACAGTAGAACCAAATGTCATTGGAAACTGACAATGCAAAGCTTTGTCACCAATCTGTTTACAGACAGTCACTTTGGTCAACTGCCTGGCCAAACACCGTCTACAGATAAGGAGAAAGAAGTTAACTCTGTGTAAAATCCGGCATCACCAGAGAGGCGGTGGTGAGTGAATATAGTTAAGGGTACAGTAGGTGAACATAGGTGGGTGGTGACCTGAAAGGGCAAAATTACAATAAAATAAACAAGAGGGAGTAACAGCATTTTTTGCATAAGTAATAATGCTGACCATCTCTACACTCTAAGACCATCTGTTAGGGGACATTGATGCCCTGCTCTGCGGTTTCCACAGTGGCGTGCGTCCGTGAGCGCTCCCATGCACGCGCCAGAAACTGTGCCAAATGGCCTATTTAAGCCTGGGGGACCCAACAGCCTGTGCTGTCCCTTCTACGGCGTTAGTGTGTGTTCCAGAGAGCTATCTGTCTTTGAATCTGTATCCTGATCTGTTCCTGTGACCCGGCTTGTTTGACATTGATTGACTTCCGCCTGCACCGACCCCCAGCTTGCCAATGACGACTCTTCTGCCTGACTCCTTGTACCTCGCTGCCTGCCTGTTAACGACCCTGCCTGCACCTGACGATCCTTCAGCCTGCTCCTTCTGTACCGCTTGCCAGCCAGTTGCCGACTTCAGCCTGCCTCACTACTCTATGGTTTGCACGAGCCATTGACGGACCCATCTCACCATCAGTGTACCTGTCCAGCCCTCGTGCCCCTCTGTGCTCTGGAACCCTCTGTCTGCTCTATCAGGGGTTCCCGAACCAGAATGGTAAGAGTGGTTGCTTCCTGCACAAGACAGACTCCACCATCAGGTGCGTGACACCATCTCTGGTAATCTCACACAGGTGACAGTGTAAGGGGCAATATGAGGTATCCTAGACACACTGCTCATTGGGGCAAATGGCAATTAGACAGACATGCTAGGGTCACATTTCTGGTTAGGTTATGAGAGGTGTGACCTTACTGGCAAGCAGATTGTCCATGCAAAAGTTTATCTGGAGGGAAACAAAAGCAATTGGGCAATGTATTACAAAATGCCCAATCACTTTCCCAGCTTAGAATGGCTCTGTGGGATTGTGGGGGGTAACCCAATTAGGCATGCCTTTCTCACCCTGAATTCTGTGGAACCCTTGATTCCTAGTTCCTCTAGAAGTTGCTAGGGGTTCCTTGAGCAATGAGCAGTTTCTGCCTCTCAGGTATATAACTACTAACAATTATCTTTTAACCACTTACCAACCGGAAGGTTTTCCAGCTTTAGGACCAGAGCACTTTTTGCGATTCAGCGCTGCGTTGCTTTAAATGACGTTGCACCCAAACAAAGTTTGCGTCCTTTTTTTCCCACAAATAGAGCATTTTTTTGGTGGTATTTGATCGCATCTACGTCATTTCTGTTTGCCGCTATAAACAAAAGAAGAGCGACCATTTGGAAAAAAACCCAAATTTCTTACTTTTTGCTAAAATTCAAATCCAAAAAAAAAATATAAAAAAACATTTTTTTCACCGTTTTTGGCTGATTTATATAATTCCTCATATTTGTGATTTAAAAAAATCGCAATCGGCGTTTATTGATTGGTTTGCGCAAAAGTGGCCGCGTTTACGGATGATGAGAATTAATTTCTGGGTTTTTTTTTATTTTTTATTTTTTACTAGTAATGGCGGCGATCTGCGATTTTTAGCGGTACTGCGATATTTCAGCGGACATGTCAGACATTTTTGACACTTTTTTGGGACCAATGACATTTAGATCAGAAATTTAAATGTCCACTGATTACTGTATAAATGTCATTGGCAGTGAAGGGGTTAACCTGCAGGGGGAGAGCTAGGGGTTAAATGTGTTCCCTGGGTGTGTTCTTAGTGTGGGGGGGTTGGGCTAACATGGGCATGAGAGATCTAACTGATCCCAGTGACAGGGATCAGTAGATCTCTCATGCCCCTACTAACAGAGCGGGGAACCGCCGTGTTTACATCGGCGGTTCCCCATTCTTTCCCTGTGGCCGCTCATCGCGGCTCGCCGGCGGACATCGGGTCCGCCCGAGCCACGGGCACACTCCTCAGGAGTGCGGCGGGTGTGCGCGCGTGCCCCCTAGTGGCTGATTGCAGATCGCCGTCTATTTACGGCGATTTGCGCTCAGCATCCCGACTGCCGCCGTGAAAACACGGCACGCGGTCGGGAACTGGTTAAGTTACCTATAAGAGGGGCATTCTTTCTACTGACCACTGACATAACAAGCATTCTTCCCATGGACCACCAGGCTAATGTACTGTAGATATCGCGGCTACTGCCAGAGGTTCTCTGAAACCTGAAAATAACTTTAGGATTTCCTCCGTGTTAAAAAGGTTAGGAAAAACTGGCACTACATTTTTGCCTGATCCTCAGCTGGCAGTCATTTCAGTTAGTGTGGGCACTTTTAAATGTCCACTGTACATTTTATTATTTCAAGGAACTCTAGAGCATGGCAGCTAGAACAATAGTAAAACAATGTAGCATGTGCCAGGAAATGACACCACTCAATTAGACTCAGCAATGTGAGCAAAGTAACACGATACTCACAGACAATGCAAACAGAAATTTAGGGAAAAAAACACAGGTTAAGAACACAGTCAAATAATTACAACCGGTTTGTCTGTACAGTTTTTTGTCCAGAAAGTTTTTTTTTTTTTTTACTAAGATGCAAAGTCCTACAAGATAATAATATACAATACAATACACACTTATTTAATAAAGCAGTGAATTGAGCAAAGTTGGTGTGTACCATACAATAACTCATAGCAACAAATTAACTGTGGCCTGTCTGGTTCTTTTGGGTTTGGCAGGTGTGCATCACTGCCGTATGTACTAACTTACCGAACAAGGTAGAAAGATTTGACCTGTGGGTCTGGCAACAAAGGTACACATTAATGTTGAGGTGAGCCAGACACCGCTTTGATTAACAGATTACTGGAAAGTCTATCAAAGTTGACAGTAATGAAATAGTTAAAGGATTTACAATTCTTCTAATCCTTTACCTATTTTGGATCATTTTAGCATCAGCCAGCCTGTACTGGTTTGGCCTTGTGTTTACATGCTACAGCTTTGTATCTCATCTGTCCTCTGACTTTTCTCTTCTTTTTATTTGGACATGATGGGGTGAGGGTCTGTACAGTCCTGCTCATTCTGTCAGCTTGTCCAGTATGGAGCCCACCTTCTGCTACCCAACTAGAAAGTAGAGGTAAGTGAGGCAACAAGACATGGAGCGCTAGCATTAAACACTTTATGAGAGGAACCATAAGCGGTGCATACCTCCTTTTCTCGTGATGCCAACCTCCCCAATCCAAAGCTAAACCACCACTAAAGTTCAACTTACCAAGCAAGTTGACACCTACAAAAGGGATATGCAGATCCCCCTACCCCTACATGACAGCACATCTTTGTCACTGTGATTGGTCACACAGGGACTAAATACTGTGTTGTGGGTGGCAGGGTTAGTGTCACGTGTTAGCCTATATGCAGAGGTATCAGATGTTCCTAAGGTGATCTGGCAGCAAACTGGGAAGGTGCTAACTTCATATGTCCATATGTAAAGTGGACCTGTTAGATTGCCAAGTGTCTAAATGAGTACTTACAATAAGAACGTTTGAACGGACCTGTGTCCAAGGTTGATTGTTCCTCCCTCCTTGCTGGTCTGAATTCACAATCTGCTATAAGGAAGCATTCCCAGTTAAATCATCACCTCTGACAGCCAACCACAATGAACCCTGCTTTCATGCTCAGAAGTCATTCAAGAGTTCTGTGCATAGGCATGGTTTGCGCTCATACTGCAGCGAACCATATTGGACCACCTCTTCCAAACAGTCCTGGGTACAGCATGCTTAAAGCGATTGTAAAAGTTCTTTTTTTTTTCTTTGAAATAACAAAAATGTCATACTTACCTTCCTCTGTGTAGTGGTTTTGCACAGAGTGGCCCCGAACCTCCTCTTGTAGGGTGCTCCAGCGGCGCACCTGGGCCCTCCTCTGCATCGAGTGACCCATCAGGGAAAGCTTACCTGGGGTCACACATGTGGGCGCGCTCCCGTGTCCTGCTGTTTGCGTGTATTCACACAAACAGCGGGACTCGGCCCCGCATCACTGGACTTGATTGACAGCAGCTCCCCTGCGATCAATCCAGCCGATGGAACAAATGGGCTCAGGTAAATAAAGGGGGGGCTCGGGGGGGGTCACTACTGAGAAAAGGTATAACATGCATTAAGGAGAAAAACAATGAGGCTTTACAACCACTTTAGCCATTCCTGGGAACAGTTTGCAGTGCTTACGCTACACAATCTAGCCAGACTTGGGGGGGGCATGCTAGGGTACGTTCAAAACTGCCAGCGTGGGTACATCATAAACAGTATACGTTCTTAATTTTATACATAGCTGACATAGGTAACAAACAGGTTTTCTTTATGCTAGCGTAGCCATACATTATACATTTTTTTAATTCAGTTTTCTTTAGATTTGCCTTCAACAATGTAGTGTAAGGGCCTGCCTCATTGCATAGAAATTGAAAGTATGTCGGTTTATAAATATTCATATTATATGGTTCTGGTAAATCTAAAGGAAAATTGTAAAAGAAAATTGTATAATGTATGGCCAGCCCTCGTCTTCAATGTGTGTGGACCCGAATGCTGTATGTTTTGCAGAAAGTTCCATTTTCCCATTGTCCTTACTAATGTTTCTCAACATTATCAGATAAAGTACCCCTTTGCAGTAGTAATTCATCCAAATGTAAAAGCCCCCTTTGGCACCAGTACATTTTGCACTGAACCCTAATGCAGGACACATATTAGAAATTTGGTCTCTTCCAAAATGTTTTCAGGTCACAATTGTTTTCTTCTTTGCAGCCGCAAAATGATGGTAAATGAGGTGGAAAATGAACAAAACCTCCTCACAAAGACATTTTTCAACTGATTCCCATTTAGTTGCTTTAAACAAGAAAATGTCTGTGGTTGAGAGCAACAAAATTGCCAAGGCCAGAAAAATGACACACAAATATTTTACAAACATTGCCTTTTGATTTAAACCCATACTTTTACTCAAACATGCTTTTAATCTTATTTTTGTTTTGCTAAAACTTAACTCTGTAAAACGGAATATATTTGACAAGCAGAAGTACCCCTGGGGTACAAGTTCCACTGTCTGAGAAATCCTGATCTCCACTTTGTTATGTTTACTACAAAGTAGTGTGGTTGATGCAGAACGTTATCATCACTTTATACTGTATGTACTGTATACTTCAGTAGAATGCATTGCAGTACGCTCCTGAATATAAACCTTATTTTTTCAGAGCAGCATTGTCGCATAAACTGTCATGAATGTATATAAAACTGTCTATATTGTATTGTGGAGTTTTTAATGTCTTTTTTGTCTCTTCAGTGCTAATGCTTGCAGTCGGGTACAACTAGTGAATAAAAATGTTAGAACATTTAAAAAGAAAATAAAAATGCGTACTGTATCGACAGACTGTAAACTGTGTGTGGCATGCATAATACTCATTTACAGGAGGGTCCTAGTTGTGTGTCTTTGTATCTATATATAAAAATACTGTATTACCAGCTGTCCAGTTCAAGCTCCAGCAGAGACTGGGTCCTCTCGGAGTTACACTGCAGGCACCACATGGCTTGGTGAAGGGACAGTACAAGGTGACACTGTCATATCAACCCGGCTGGGACCCCAACATCCTGTGCCCCCCAGACCCTCCTCTTGCTGCTTTTGCAGTGATCCGGAAGAATCAGCCGAGAGGTCCACCCTTCCAGTCCAGGGGAGGATGGGGGGATGGCTGGAGAGCTGGGATGGGGGGAGAGCAGGAGGAGGGACACATGATTAAACTGCTCTCATTTGCTGCCCACTGCTTTGCCTTGTGTTTTCCCAGTGAAGGAACAGGAAACTACAATAGTCCTGAACTGGAAACAGCACTTTATACAGGGAAGCAACAGAAATCTGTACTACAGTCTGCTGCAAATGAATAACAGAAGTTGAATTATGTGAACAGCTCAAAGAAGACACATTCTATTCATGTCTGGGTCTATCTAGTCTACATACATGATCTGATATGTATAAATACACATCTGCCAACAAGTTACAGATAAGTGCTGCACAAATGTGATTACTGTAAACAAAAGAGGATCAGTCACGCTTAACGTAACATTTGAGTATGTGCATGATGAAATCATGTTTCTAGTTTATCTCTAAGGAATTTAGAAAACTTCCTATCCGTCAAAGAATACATTTTGCACTAGCAGAGAGAAGTGACATGGAGCATGTGCAGGAAACAGAGAAAGGGCAGCTTGCTGGGACAATACAAATATTTAGTTTGGAATACAATAGTGCCATATATTGGGGGAGAAGAGATTGCACTGGGGGAGGAGGGTCATTGAATAGGACTAGCAATCTTGGTAAACAGACATGTTATGGTTAGTAAAGTCTAAAGTAAGTAGTGCAGCGCAAACAATAGTCCATATAAGAAAAGAGATCTCCCGATGTGAGTTATGGAGCAACATGCTGCAGACACGATGAACTACAAAGCAAAGCATGCTCTACTATAAAGACAGAGTTTACTGTTCCAGATGTAAATAGCAGTGTGTTCTAGAGCAGTGTTCCCCAACCCTGTCCTCAAGGCCCACCAACAGGTCATGTTTTCAGGATTTCCATTATTTTGCACAGGTGATTTGATCAGTTTCACTGCCTTAGTAATTACCACAGCTGATTCATCTGAGGGAAATCCTGAAAACATGACCTGTTGGTGGGCCTTGAGGACTGGGTTGGGGAACACTGTTCTAGAGCATGATGTCTGCACAACATTCTAATTGCTAAACCAAGAAATGTGTAAAAGAAAAATATACTGAGAAAATCCACAGACTGTCACTCTGAACTTTTCTTTTGAAAATGTTAGTTGCGTGCTTGTCCTGGTTCAAAAGTATTGAGTCTGCCAGGAAACTAGCATTTGCAGGAGGAGGTCAGCAATGGCAGTCTCCATTGTACTTACTAAGCTTTAAATGTTGATAATAAAGAGTATTTTTAAATGATGATGATGGCAGCAGCACTCACATTGTGTGCTACTTTTTCTGTCGTTTCTGCATTTCTGTTTTCTTTTTTTTTTACCAAGTGTCTCCGTCGCTGGCATTGACTTCTATTTAAAAGGGTGGCTCTTGGCTTGCAGGGATTTATAAAGCCCTGCCAGAGCCACTTTTAAATGTGCGCTCACACAGGGCCGGCTCGACCACTAGACGGAGTAGGCGGTCGCCTAGGGTCCAACTCCTGTCTATATACTTCCTCAGCCAGTCCATATACTACCCCACCTGTCCATATGCTACCCCAGCATGTCTATATACTACCCTAGCCTGTCCATATGCATGCAGATCACGTCTGGCATGAGGAAGAGAGCCAGTGCTGCCATTATTTGTCTTTAGGCTGGATCCAGAGGCATAGGTGTGGGCAGGCCTGTGGACCACGGCTATAGAAATAGGTAGAGAGGTGCTGCAAAAATCTCCACCTCCGCCACCTCCACAGACAGGGCAAAGGGGGTGGAGTCAGAGGTGGAGCCAAAGGGGGGAGGCAAAATGAGGTTTTGCATAGGGTGTCAAAAATCCTTGCACCAGCCCTGCGCTCACAGTATACCTGCTGGACATGCACAGGCTACCCAAAGGAATAGAAATGAGGATGTAACTGCACTGGAGCACAAGTGCAACAGAAAACTAGGAATTTTTAGACCACAAGGAGGGATATAGTTCTTAGGAGACATGCTCGCTCACAGCCCAGATAGCAAGCAATTGTGCTGTAAGTTTGAAAATGACTTGCCAGGCTTCACAAGTTTGTTGCACCATTGCAGCCACATTACATGACTCCAGCTCAACTTTCTTTGCAAACATTCTGCAAGTCTGCAGAAAGTTCTGGTTCGGTTATTTTGTGCAATAGTCATCCCACCACAGAGGTCACTGTGGCTGAATTTTCATGCTGTAGACTTACCACTGCAACCTTCCTCTTGCTAGAGACTTGCCACACATATTTGCTAGAAATTGGAAAAGGGTCAACTAGAACTTGTGCTTCATGTGTTGTGCAAGTGTACAACTTGCCAGGGAAAATGTGCAGCAAGTTAACAGACTTACAATTCAACACTACCACAAATTTGTGGCAAGGTATCCTTTCTATCTGGGAGTATAACTGCTGGACATGCACAGGCTACCCAAGGGAATAGAAATGAGGATGTCACAGCATTGGCGCACATGTGTGAGGGCACTAGGAATTATTAGACTCCAAGGAGAGATATAGGCTGGAGGAAAGAACCAGGGGCCTTTTTTTCTTTGGTTTATTTACATGAAGAAATTGTGTTTAGTTGTATTGCTGCAAATCATCATTAATCTAATAATAAGGGCGGCACAGTGGTGTAGTAGATAGCACTTTCACCTGGCAGCAAAGGGTCACTGGTTTAAATTCCAACCACGACTCTACCTGCCTGGAGTTTGCATGTTCTCCCTGTGCCTGTGTGGGTTTCCTCCGGGTACTCCGGTTTCCTCCCACACTCCAAAGACATGCTGGTAGGTAAATTAGATCCTGTCTAAATTGGCCCTAGTATATGCATGAATGTGAGTTAGGGACCTTAGAATGTAAGCTCCTTGAGGGTAGGGACTGATGTGAATGTACAATATATATGTAAAGCCAGGGGCGGCCCATGTATTAAGGGCACACGGGCGCCGCCACCCCCATCCCTGCCGCCGTCTTCCTATCTCTGCGCCCAGCCCCTTTCAGGACGCCGGACACATGGATTCCTATGGCGGGGGTGGGAGGAAGTGTTCTTTATTTAAGCACCTGACTAGAGCCTGAGGCTCGCTATTTTCACATTGCAGTGCCCCCCTGCCAATCAGGAGGCAGGTCGTGAGGCCTGTTTCCCGATTGGCCAAAGCGCCAGGTGATCCTATTGGATGCCTAGGCGCTTTGCCAAGGAAGGGGGAACATGAGGAGCGGACACCTCCGTCCGTCCTCTCCACACACCGCCGCCACCACTGCATGGAGGAGACAGGAGGATCCTCTCCACTCCAGACACACAGTAAGTGCTGGTGTGTGCGGTCAGTGCCGCCCAGGGCGGCGGCGGCGGCGGGGGGTGGGGGATAGCGCAGTGTATTCCTATCTAGGGCTCTGTATACTGCCATCTGGTGCTCAGTATACCCTTATCTGGTGCTCCGTATACTCCTATCTGGGGCTCTGTATATCCCTATCTGGGGCTCTGTATACCCCTATCTGGGGCTCTGTATACCCCTATCTGGGGCTCTGTATACCCCTATCTGGGGCTCTGTATACCCCTATCTGGGGCTCTGTATACCCCTATCTGGGGCTCTGTAAGTGTATACTGCTCACTGGTGACTCTGTATACTGCTATCTGGTGGCTCTGTATACTGCTATCTGATGCTCAGTATACCGCTATCTGGGGCTCTGTATACTGCTATCTGGTGCTCTGTATACCCCTATCTGCTGCTCTGTATACTGTTATCTGGTGCTCTGTATACTCCTATCTAGGGCTCTGTAAGTTTATACTGATATCTGGTGACTCCGTATACTGCTATCTGGGGCTCTGTAAGTGTAAACTGCTATCTGGTGACTCTGTATACTGCTATGTGGGGCTCTGTATACCGCTATCTGGGGCTCTGTATACTGCTATCTGGGGCTCTGTATACCCCTATTTGGGGCTCTGTAAGTGTATACTGTTATCTGGTGACTCTGAATACTGCTATCTGGGGCTCTGTATACTGCTATCTGGTGGCTCTGTATACTCCTATCTGGGGCTCTGTATACCCCTATCTGGGGCTCTGTATACCCCTATCTGGTGACTCTGTATACTCCTATCTGGGGCTCTGTATACTCCTATCTGGTGACTCTGTATACTCCTATCTGGTGGCTCTGTATGCCCTATCTGGTGACTCTGTATACCCCTATCTGGTGATGCTGTATACCCTATCTGTGATGTTGTATACCCTATCTGGTGATGCTGGGCTGTATACTCCTGACACAATGGGTGGAAACTATAAGGGGTGGGGCTTATGAGAAATGTGAGGGGCCAAAAAGGAAGGGTGGGGTCTGGCGCCCCCATCCTAAAATTTCACCAGCCGCCACTGTGTAAAGCGCTGCGTAAATTGACAGCGCTACATAAGTACCTGAAATAAAATAAATAAATAAAATAATCTGCTCCTGCCAGTGTACGCATATATGTAGCAGCTGGACTTTAATATCAAACTGCAACACATAGGCATCCATGGGGAATTGCTGTTCCGTGCTGAGTGCGTGTTCACAGCACAGTAACTAGGCTGTCACTGGCAGGTCCCGATGCATACTTGTGAGCACTGTCACAGCCAATCACAGTGGTCACATGATCAAAAAGGCCGCCTCCGCCTCCCAGCATTTAAATCCTCATAAAGGGCTGTGGAGCGATGGTGGCAAGGGGTTAATTGGCAAGTGATAAATAGAGTCAAAGGGATGTATCTGTAGTAAAAATGGTGGACCTTTAGTACTAACTTTAATGTAATTTCAGAAGTAATTTTCAATATCTTTTAAAGCTGCAGCTTTTTCTAAAATAATATCTGATGATCGTGCAATGAAGGTCCTTGTTCAGAACCTTCCTGTTAAAGGATGACTGACGGTCTCTCAGTTGTGCTCCTACATTGCCACCTTGTCACAAGACTTCCGGTTAGAGTTGCTACCTCATCCCTTTAAACCTGAACACATATTAATTACACAGGTTCTGTGGCTGATTAAGGTGGTAATTTAACTCACTTGGCGCCTTATTTGCATTAAATTAGCCACAGGACCTGTGTAATTCATATGTGTTTCGGGTTTAAAGGGATGAGGTGGCAACCCTACTTCCGATGGTCCACTGTTGTTACTTTCAGGAAAGCCACCCTATGAAACAACATGCAGCCATCACTTTCCTCTCCTGGGAAACTGACAAAGAAATCTACTGTTCAAATGACCCAGTACCAGTAGACATAAAAGCCTTTGTACAATAACTACACGGTACATATTGCAGAACCATTTTACCTAGACTCATAGTTGTCAACCAATCATTGTCCTCTATCTTAGGGTGACCAGACGTCCCCGGTTTCTGGGGACAGTCCCCAGATCGAGGACACTGTCCCCAGACCAAGTCTGTCCCCAGATTGGATTTGAACAGGGGCCTGGGCAATTTCAAAGACAGTCAGTGCAGAATTAAAAAAGAAACTTCTGAATTACAAACCCTGCTCCGCCGCTCCTACTAGCTTAGGGGGGATGTATGAAAAAATATTATCTGTACCCCTTTCTGAGGATCATGTGCTGATCAGAGCGGAGCGACTATTTCTTCAGTGCCGGGCACATGCCCATTCCGCTCCAGCTCGCATGTCCTTCTGCCTTGGCTCAAGTCCTGACCCCGTCTCATTAGTACAGTGACAGTGCATATTTTTAGCACTGATCACTGGTTCCCAGAAAGTGTCAAAAGTGTCACTTAGCGTCCGATTTGTCCGCCGTAATAGCTCAGTCCCACCGTAAGTCGCTGATTGCCGCCATTACTAGTAAAAAAAAAATATGTCCCCAGATTTCATTTTAAAAATCTGGTCACCTTACTCTATCTGCCTTAACCACCTCCAACTAGAACACAGTGTAAATGCTACCAATATGACCGAGGGACAGCACAGCATGGCACACTGGCTGCAAAAAGAAAGCAGAGCTGACTGAGCTAAAAGGAACACGCTGCAGGATTTTGTCTCTGTCCCTGGCCATTCTATTAATAGCTGCACTCCTACTATAAAGGAAAGATCTCCTTCATTGTTATTCCATGCCAGCCATCTCTATTACTGCAGCCCCTTCCTCCTTACAGCTCCTGCTGGTCCACTGTTTTTCTACCATCACACGTGTGTAAGATGAGCTTTTATTTGGAGCTTGTTCACAGCCATCAGGCAGTGCTTGGGACTCTAAAGAGTGTTTTGGGGCATGCTGTAAGGTAAAAATCATCAGGAGGCAGACTACTGCGGGCAAAATGACATCATATTTTTCAGCTAAATATAGTAAGCAGAATGGCGCGGCTATTCTATGCAGGGCACAAAAATAGCATGGCTAGACATTGTTTGCACATTCAATGCCTTGTACAAAGACAAAATACCTACAAAATGTAGTTGATATATGGAAAGATTAAGCAATATTTGGCATATTTAAAGTGTACTTGTGGCTGGACTATAGATCTCCAGGTATTTGTCCTCATGCAGCTTTTTACTGGTTGGTTAAACATTGTATTTAAGGTTCAGACAATAGCACCACCACTATAATGAAATTATTGATATATAAAATATTAAACATAATAAATATTCATATTATATACATACAGTATCTCACAAAAGTGAGTACACCCCTCACATTTTTGTAAATATTTTATTGCATCTTTTCATGTGACAACACTGAAGAAATTACACTTTGCTACAATGTAATGTAGTGAGTGTACAGCTTGTATAACAGTGTAAATTTGCAGTCCTCTCAAAATAACTCAACACACAGCCGTTATTAGCCATGTCTAAACTGCTGGCAACAAAAGTGAGTACACCTCACTTGGGCCCAATTAGCAATTCTCCTTCCCCAGTGTCATGCGACTCGTTGGTGTTACAAGATCTCAGGTGTGAATGGGGAGCAGGTGTGTTAAAGTTGGTGTTATCACTCTCTCACTCTCTCATACTGGTCACTGGAAGTTCAATATAGCACCTCATGGCAAAGAACTCTCTGAGCATATGAAAAATAGAATTGTTGCTCTACATAAAGATGCTATAAGAAGATTGCCAAGACCTGAAACTGAGCTGCAGCACAGTGGCCAAGACCATAATGTGATTTAACCACTTCAATACCAGGCACTTAGAACAGTTCCCGCCCACACCAATTTTCAGCTTTCAGTGCTGTCGCGATTTGAATGAGAATTGCGCGGTCGTGCGACATTGTACCCAAACAAAGTTTTTATCATTTTATTCCCACAAATAGAGCTTTCTTTTGGTGGCATTTGATCACCCCTGCAGTTTTTATTTTTTGCGCTGTAAAAAAAAAAAAAAGACAGAAAATTTTGAAAAAAAAAAATCATTTGTCTTTGTTTCTGTCACAAAAGTTTGTATAAAGTACATTTTCTCCTTCACTGATGGGCACTGATGAGGCTACACTGATGGGCACTGATGAGGCAGTACAGATTGGTACTGATGAGGTGGCACTGATAAGGTTGCACTGATGATGGGGCACATATGCAGCACTGATGGGCGGCACTGACAAACAACACTGACGGGCACTGATACGTGGCACTGATGGACACTCATAGGCGGCACTGATAAGTGGCACTGGGCACTGATGGGCACTGATAGGTGGCACTTTTAGGTGGCACAGATGGGCACTGATAGGTGGCACAGGTGGGCACTGATAGGTGGCAGTGGTGGGCACTGGTGCAACAAGCACTGTTAGGGATGGCACTGGCAGGCATCATACATGGGCACAGTGCCATCCCTAACAGTGCACAATACCCTTACCTGGTGGTCTAGTGGGGGCTCCCTCGTGGTCCTGGGCGGCCTCTGTGGTCCTTCCCTGGTGGTTCTGGGCGGCCTCTTTTGTGATTGTCAGGTTTTATTGCTATCTGTGTCCCCATTAGGGAGATTTACCCTCTATATTTGTCCAGCTGACTATTGTCATTGGGACTGAAAATGAGAGAACATTCAAAATTCTGAATTGTGACAAAAACAACAATAGAGGGGAAATCTTCTAGTAGGGGTAACGTGGCAAACTGCCTAATGGGGAATTTCTTTCATTTTGAAAAGCTTTCCTTCTTTCCTACTCTGTTCTAAAGAGGAAAAAATGTGTGCCTTTAGACATATTAAAGTGCTTCTGTTGTGACATTTAAAGATGAATTACTCCACCCTGCCTGAAACTACAGATGTCAGTAAAGGGTTTGTTTTAAAACTAGCTTATTGCTTGTTAAAAATATCTGCTGCATGACCACTGGAAATCCACACAGGGCTGTGCTTGTGCCTACCAACGGGAGCAAAGGAGTGGGGCTGCAATAAAGTTTTGTCCTATGTGACCTAAATAGGTGGCGTGCTACTGGTGTAAATTACCCACTGGCATTAGTATAAGGTTGACCAAAAATGCACAACTAGATTTTGGAATCCTATAAAACTCAGTTTTGGGCTTCTTAAGTTCCCCGATTTGGAATACACAATATGTTCTAATAGGTTTCACCTTTTCCCAGCAGCTTTAGGTCACAGTTAATGAAACACACAAAATGTTTGGAAAGCAAAACCAGTTTGCTTACAGCAAAACATGTATACTAAAATTGGACATTCCAAAACAATGATGCACCAATGACACACCAATATCTGGACTTAAAGCAGAGCCATGTTAGAGGAAGTACATCCAATCACTAGGCAGTGCCACCTGTTTCTACACTGCCCCCTGATGACATCATTATTGTAATTCAGTGATCAGAGGACAGAGAGGAAAGGGTACACCTCTGATGATGTAGGACTCCTAATAGGCTCCTGTAAAAGTATCAAGATACTGTGCAGAAATGCTCTGTTGGGTCAAATCAGGAACTAAATACAAAAGGAAATTTTCTTTTTACAAAGTGTTTTGCTACAATAAATTCTACCTATAAAGTATTGTTAGAAAGCCAAACATTTGATTTTTTAGTAATGGTCTACTTTAAAATTCAATGACCTTCCTGGAGGACAATGAAGAGTCATGAAAAAAGGTTCAACCCAATTAACTAACTTTCCTTTAGTATCCATGAGGTAGTAAATAAATGTGATGATAGTAAATATCAGATAAGTATTCAGGAGTATCTTTATAAAGGGTTTATTTGACAGTATATATGCCAGTATTACCAGGTATCTTACACGTTGATGGCATTTTTTCATTTTCAGTAGAATTGCATTACAGAGCATTAACCACTTTGACTCTGATGCCCAATAATGTAACTTTATACAATACGGTTATGGATGGATACAATGGAAAGGATGTGATGTAACCGCAGATGTTTCCTTGTCAAATAAGCAGCTTTAAAAAGAGAAGAGATCAATCCTGCTAGTCTTCTAAATTTCAATGTCACTAGAAAATAATCAGGTTCTGATATAGACTGGAGGATCAACTATTATTTAAGCTGTGACAAAGGGTGAGTGCAAGTTCTACAGAAACACACTTAATGGGATCATGCACATGACTGTAAACAATACTGGTATGTATGCAGGATCTTGCTGGCAGAAATAGCCTGCGTAAAAAATTGTATGCAGTGCCCCCCTTACATGCATACGTCGGAGATGCCTATGGGCAGCTCTATGACTTCCCGGAAATATAAACAAAGTCATTCATCTAGAATGACTGAAGGCCAAGGTCTTTCTATGCCTAAAATGTCAACATCGCTGCCTAGGGTCACTTAGCAACACTTTATTTATGTTTACATCTCACCCTGGCCCTGAATGGGGCATTTACTAGGCAGCAGCAGTGCAGAAGCAGAATGACTGTAGGAGATCATATTGCTCCTACACCCAGCTACTCCCTATTGTCCAATTTAAATTGCTGGGATTGTATAATAAATTCACAGTATGTCAACACCTTACTTCCTGCAGTAACTGCATTAAAATCTTTGATATTAGACCACACATAACAGCTCATGATGGACATACACAAGTGTGCATGATACCTAGAGCAGCTGAAGCAGCTTAAATGTAGGTCAACTGCATCTGTAAGGAATTCTGCATGAATCTTAGTCAATGCACTCTGCATTTGCCCATTGAAACTTGCCTACACAGGCCCCCTTTAACTTAGAGTGAACCTGTGAACACTATTTACATATTCTGAAAAGACAGTGAAGGCACTTTAAAACAAGTCCTCTTTTTACCTCTGTAGATATTGGAAAGTTGGGGAAATGAATGATTAATAGACTCTTTAATGCACCTGCCTGTTTGCAGTCTTCTGCAGAATGTAAGCTGAGCTGCACATGCACATGTGCAGGGGTGAAAAACTCCAGCACATGCACAAGAGTGACAACATCCCACATTGAAAGAAGTAGGCATTGGACAGAGAAAGGCATTCCTGACTTTAGTTCAGCTTTATTTTTTTTCCTTTTACTTGCAACAGAATCTTGGCAGCCTGCTAGCCCCTTCACTGCTGCTACCTGGACAATGACCCACCATCATCACCTCTGTCCAATTAGCCAGGAGGTGATCCCTGAAGCAGTAAAGCAGTGGAGTCAGGATGGATCCCTGCTGATTCTATGAGTGGACCCATGTAGTCTTACTTGCTAACAAGGACTCATTCCCTGGTTCTTACCCTGCCCTCTCACTCTGATTTCCCTACAAGGTCTTTCTCTAATTTACTCCTAACCCTTTTCTTCTATCAAAACAATACCTTCATCCTGAAGCCTAAAGCATTGTCAAACAGGATTCCTTCTAACATGGCCCACAGTTAAGCCTCGTACACACGGGTCGACGATCGTATACAACAGGTCGTACGAACGACCGTTGTATGCTAAATCGACCATTAGTACATGCGATTAGAACAGCCGACGTATGACGGTCGTACAACAGAAGTTGTATGAGCAGACTAGAAAACTTGGTAGTACCAACAAGCGGTCTTATGACCGTTGTATCGTGTGTACAGAGAAGTTGGTCCAACAAGTTGTATTGTGCAAAACACGCATGCTCAGAAGTCAGGAGCGGTCAGACACAAATTACATGCACCTGAACTTTCTCTTTATACGTTCATAACACGTCACTACGTTCGGATTGGTCGTACGATCGTGTAGTGCATGTCAGTATGCTAGATACAACAGCCAACATACGATTTGGTCCGTTCGGTCATACGACCGTCGAACCATGTGTACGAGGCATTACTCAAGGAGTAATTCATCAACAGGAAATATGATAGTACTGAACCCAACTATATATGACACTCCATTATCATTTTATAACACAGATGCCTAAATATCAGACACCAACAAAGGACTCAGCAAGTTACCCTCAAATACTCAAGTAAAATGCTAAATGTTAGTGTTGAAGGGTTTAATTATATCACCTGGAAATAAACCCAAATTTGAATGATTCTTAATAAGAAATGAAGGCAGTACAGTCAGGACGATTAAGTAAATCACAAGACTGGCTGAACAGAATAAACCATTCTTTAGTAGGCACAACTGTAAAAATATATGTATTTCACCTGTGCATTTAGCTAGCTGAGTCACTTTATAATAAGAGTCAGCATGGCACCTTCCCTATTTCTACTCTCACAGAGTCCTTTAAAATGTTCCCAGACTTAGGTTATTCTGAAGAAATCTGATCATTCTTAAAGTAACATATTAGTCCTTGAAGTAATTAAATTGCATTTAATTAAAATGAAAATCACAAACAGAAATAATCATGATTGCATATTTCCAGCCATTAGATTAACTATTGCTGTGAGTCACCACTGGTGACAATAGCTACAGCAGAAGTCACGTCTGACATTATGTTGTGTTGAGAAATGACTGTTTGTACAATAATAATTAAACAATGCAAGACAAAGATTTACATAAATGTCATTTAATAGCCAGGGATCCAGAGGTGAATCGGACCCCGCTGATCTATCACTCTGACATGCATAAAACATGGGACTTCTGTAGCGGCTTGATACATTTCTCCTATCTATGAAAAAAGACTTTCATTTTTGCTGCTAAACCATGCTCATGAATATGTAACATCTACACTCATGAATATGTAAGATCGGTGTCCAGAGACCAAGAAAAAGTGGGCGCCTTTAGAACATTCATTTCAAATTTTGCATTGATAATCATCCTTATTAATGAAGATTTAAATGGCAGGCTATCTGTATGTGAGCTATCTTTGCAAACCTTCGGAGTAAAGGATAAATACGTTTTAAATATCGGACCGCCTCCCGCCTCTACATATTTTCTGTATGTAAGATTGAAAACTCTCCTTTAAAAACATTCTAAATATTTCCAGTTTCTTTCCGATTTGATTTTTAAGTCAGGAGAACCGCTGATTCATCACTTTCTGATTCTCCTGAAAAAGGAAGT
Source organism: Glandirana rugosa (assembly GCA_018402905.1). Classification (NCBI taxonomy): domain Eukaryota; kingdom Metazoa; phylum Chordata; class Amphibia; order Anura; family Ranidae; genus Glandirana; species Glandirana rugosa. The sequence continues at coordinate 2,488,631 of BLSH010088107.1, forward strand.
TGTCCGATCTGTAAAGAATCACACAATTTAGGAAGCACGACATTCGTGATTCATGGATTGTATGATTCTATGCAGAATGGACAAATCTGTGTGCAGATGATTAAGAGAATAAACAAATTTGCAGATTTGCTGCTTTGCCTGGTTTACAAAATCAATATGCTCATCGCTAGTCTGAGCCTGTAATAGCTCCAAAACATATTTATTACTGAGAACCACAGTTGGCATTCTTGACACTATTGATGATGCCTTGCACCGCTTGTGCCAGAGAAAATATATTGTTGTTGGTTAAAAGTTGCTGTATTAGAAATTCAATGGGCTCTCCCGAAGGGCCCAAATGAAGTACAGATCAATAATGAAGTCCAGACGATTTTTTTTTACCAAGTTTTAGGAAACATTAAAAGTCTCTCAGGTTTTTTTTTTTTCTGTCTGTGACCACACAAAGGAGATTTTCCCTCACTTCCTGTCCTTGTGACACCTGTACAACAATGGGGGTGTGGTTGTCACAAGGACAGGAAAGCCAAACAGGATAAAAAAACAGAATTATAACATAGAGAAAAGAATAGAAGCCACCACTCTTGGTATGCTGAGATGAGGAAGGACTAACCCACCAGCAAAGGAGGACTATTCCCCCAAGATTGTACCACCCACTCACGCACCACATGCTAACACATACATCAAAGAGTACAAAAAAGTAAAAGGAGCAGTAGGGGAGTGCAGGTGGTTTCAAGCGGAACTGTCCTGTTTGGGATGATTTCCCCTCCTTTCCTGTCACATAAGATCTATTGCACTATAGCTTCAGGGGAATGATGTACAGTACCGGCTGAGAAGCAACATGTATGTGTGTGTGTGTGTGTGTGTGTGTGTGTGTGTGTGTATTTTTGTATATAATTTGCTACAAAAATGTGATATGATCCACATTTAAATCACAACAAGCACAATATGCTTAAGCTGACGACACACAAACAACTGCAATTTCTCATGTCTTTATTGAGTACACCCATTAAACATTCACAGCGCTGCAGGAAATAGTTAGTGAACCCACAGACTAATTACTTCAACAAAAGCTAATTAGAGCCAGTATTTTGCACACTTTGAGTCCAATTAAGGAAATTAGTTTGGAGGTGTAGTTTAGGGCTACCTTGTTTAACCACTTCAGCCCTGGAAGGATTTACCCTCTTAATGACCAGGCCATTTTTTGCAACACGGCATATCGTTTAACTGACAATTGCGCGGTTGTGCAACGCAGTACCCAAACAAAATTGACGCCTTTTCCCCACAAATAGCTTTCTTTTGGTGGTATTTGATCACCTCTGCAGTTTTTATTTTTTGCTCTATAAACAAAAGAGCGACAATTTTGAAAAAAAAAACTTTTTTTTTTTTACTTTCTGCTATAATACATGTCCAAAAAAAAATCGCAATATACATATATTGATTGGTTTGCGCAAAAGTTATCACGTCTACAAACTATGGGATAGATTTAGGGACTTTTATTTTTTTTTTTATTGTTTTTACTGGTAATGGCGGTGATCTGCGATTTTTAGTGGGACTGCGACATTTCGGTGGACAAATCTGACCCCAAATGACACATTTTGGGGACCAGTAACATTATTACATTGATCAGTGCTATAAAAATGCACTGATCACTGTATAAATGACACTAGCAGGGAAGGGGTTAACTAGGGAGCGATCAAGGGGTTAACTGTGTTCCCTCAGTGTGTTCTAACTGTAGGGGGGATGGGCTGCCAGGGACATGACAGAGATCGCTGTAATCACTGGGAACAACGGATCTCTGTGATGTCCCGTCAGAATGGGGATCCGCCTTGTTTGCAGATTCCCATTCTGCCTCTGTATACCACGTTTGCGGGTCGCCGGTGGACATCGAGGTCCAATGGTGAAGTATATTGGAGGGAACATCATGATTTGGGCTTGCTTTACTACCTCAGGTCTTAGACCACTTGCCATCATTGAGGGGAAAATGAATTCCCATGTTTACTAAAATATCCTACAGAATAATGTCAGGGTGGCTTGTCCACTAGTTGAAGCCTAGAAGAAGTTGGGTAATGGAGCAGGACAATGACCCTAAGTATTGAAGTAAATCCACTAGGGACTATCTTCAGAAAAATAAAATGTGCCTTATGGAGTTGTCCTGTCAGAGCCCAAACCTTAACCATAGAGATGCTATGGAATGACCTCTAGAAAGCGACAGCAGACAACCTACAAATGTGTCTGAATAAAGCAGTGTAAAAAGGAGTGGGCAAAAATTCCTCTTGAATGTTGTGCAGGTCGGAAAGCATTTCAAATCAAAAACAAATCAATATTTGGCATGACCACCTTTGCTTATAAGCATCAATTCTTATAGGTACACTTGCACACAGTTTTTGAAGGAACTCGGCAGGTAGGTTGTTCCAAACATCGTGTAGAACTAACTACAGATTTTCTGTGGATGTAGGCTGCCTCAAATCCTTCTGGCTCTTCATGTAATCCCAGGCAGACTCAATGTTGTTGAGATCAGGGCTCTGTGGGGGCCAAACCATAATTTCTGGGACTCATTGTTCTTCTTTACTCTCAAGGTAGTTCTTAATGACATTGGCTGTATGTTTGGGGTTACTGCCTGCTAAAGATTTGGGGCCAATCACAAGCCTCCCTGATGGTATGGCATGATGGATATTTTTCAGCACTGAGGACATCACTGATCCTGATCAAATCTCCAACTCCATTTGCAAATATGCAGCAGTAAACTTGCAAGGAACCTCCACCATGCGTCACGGTTACCTGCTGAAACTCACTGTACTGCTCTCCAGCTCTCCGGCAAACAAACTGACTCCTGCTACAGCAAAATATTTTATATTTGGACTCTATGGAAGACCTGCAATCTTACATGCTTTTAACGTCCTACAAATGAAGATTTTTGTCTAAATTCCTCATCTGTATACGTTGGCATTAGCCTCACCACTGGGCAAGTACAGAACGGTAGAAAATGACAAAGCAGATGAGGTTGAATCTGATTTATTCTCATTTTGCTATTGTGGCACTAGCGTGATAAAAGGTTCAGTGCCCTTTTTTCATCATGAGCATTTCAGTTTCTCACAAATGCTTGCTACCATACATACATTAACCCTACCTATGCAGTTTTACTGCTGCCAGGAAAGCTCTGATTAAGCATGATGTGTGAGGTGGTATGTAGATTTTCTATACTATAAGAAAAAACACAACAGACACCAACTCTCCCTACCTCCCAGAAGCCTAATAAACCTTGAACACACATTTACGTGACCAACTGCAAACTAGGACACAGATATCCAGATTTCCACAAATATAAATAATGTAAAAGAAATTGGCTGACTTCATGTTAATCATTTGACAAGCTTCTTTTGTTTTAAATGGCTGATAACATAGAAGAGCAATGACATTCCGAGACATCTCCAGACTAGTATATTTACTTAGCGGTTCATTTACCTATAGTATTCTATTATCTGCTCCATCTGTATGATTTTTTATAATCTCTTAAAACAAATGTGGGCACAAGGATATAACACTGCTACTAACAATGGATACAAAGGCTGCACATTACTGATTTGCTATACAGTAGAAGGAGGTGAAACCCTGGGTGCTCCAATATGTTACCGATTGACTCATCTGGCTTGACCCACCATCTTTCATTCCTCTCCACTGGCCTATTAATGCAGCCTAACAAAAAGTGAGGTGCAGGAGATGGGAATAGAATGGTGAAAGCCTATGACCACAGCCTATGACCACAGGAGATGGTTACTATTGCATATCGGGGGCCCCATGATTCTCAGGGCTCCCATAGGTGCTCTATAACATTTGGGAAAAACATCTATCGTGAAGTAATTTCATTATTCTGTTCCGAATTTCTTCATTCTGTCTATCTAGCTGATCTTTTGTTGCCAGTAAAAGATGTTAATTTACCTTATTAATTCCATTGGAAATCTTTTTAAATAATGGCAGATATTAAATATTAGTAATAATACTGTAAAATAAAGTCTTTATGAAGAGCAGAGTAGTTTAAAATATTGTGCACCATTCAGAAATTTCTGCTGATACAAGAGTTAGCAAAGGAATTGACTCAGGAAGGAAGATGAGTGGGGTTACTGGGAACATAACTTACTTATTCCAACTGTAGTGATTAAAACACAAATGTTATTTATCTACACCCTACACCTGCTTTAAGATCTATGTTCTCATCAGACACATGTTCAGCTGCTCTTCTCACCTGCATTTCAGCCCCGTCTTCCATTCCTTGTCTGCTAACAATATCGAGGACTGACATTTGTGAGCAGCCCAGTCCTTTGTGTGTAATTTGTGTTGCACTGTGAGCTGCGGGAATTCCTCACATCTGCTGACACAACCAGTTTGCTGCCCAGAGTCACCACGCCAGCCAACATTCAGTCTCCTAGTCACATAATTCTTGATCGTAACATTCCAACCCAAATCAAAGGGTTTGCAGTATTCTGAATGGACCACGGTATATGAGGTTACATGAAGAAAATACAAAGAAACCAAAAGGTGCTGTATCATTATTTCAGCCTGGCACTGAACTGCTATCGATTGTAAAGCAAACTCGATCAATTTTCGCAGTGTTGAATCGGGGAGTGAAAAGCCCACAGGACAGGAAAGCAATTTGGAATAACATGTTGCCATGAGCAAACAAGGAAAAAGGGTACAGATCCCCCTCTCCTGGTCCGAAAATTCCCTTTCCATGAAGACTCTTTTTTGTATTACAACATTGTCTAGTAGAATGTGCTAAAAAGAATTACATTTGTTGCTGACAGATAACATTTTAATTACAATTCCAAGCTTTTCTTTAAATCAGTCCTATTCTATAGGGCATTAATGTGGATCTACCCTTTCTCCTTTTAGCGCAAGGTTCACTTAAAATGTATTTAAGCCCAAGAACAAAAAGGAATTCTATTGCGGCTTACTAATTCTTTAGATGTGAGCGCTGCAATTGTTTTTTTAGGTTTTTTTTATTCCTTTATTTCCACCTGGTGATCCAGCCAGTAACACAATTCCTGTCTAATTGGGGTAAATTTACTAAAACTGGTGCAATCAGAATCTGGTGCAGCTGTGTATAGTAGCCAATCAGTTTCTAGGCTCAGCTTGTTCAATTAAGCTTTGGCAATAAAACCTGGAAGCCGATTGGTTTCTATGCAAAAGTGAGCCTGATTTTGCTCTCTCCAGCTTTAGCAACTAAACCCCATTGTGACTAAGCTCAGTCCTCCACTGTATCTATGGAGGAGCAGCACAGCCATCCTTGGAGAGAAGCATTGTCTGTAGAGTAGGTAGTGTTAAATGGACACATTTTTTTCCTTTTGAGAGAAAGGTTTTTAACTATATGAATAAAGCAGAATATTATAAGCACCCTATCAGCGTTAAATGGTTTGTCTCAACCCTCTAAACGTCAATTTTGAAAGTTGAAGAATTACTGACAGGATCAACAGGTAATACAAATATGTTCCAAGGGGAACTGAGAAAAAACAAGGACTGCTGTGTTAATGTTAGTGACAGACTGCATGATAAATATTTTTGTGAGTTAGGCCCTCTTTGCACTGTCCTGTTGAATTGCTCACATTATGCCAGGAAGCCTGAAAACACACAAATAGAATATCCAAGATTGTGGACACATCAAGGAAGTGACATCAGCAGTGTTAATTTTGGCAGCAAATTTCGATTTAGTTTTAGTCTTAGTCCCCTTTCACACTAGCGGGCTCCACTGCTCAGCGGGGATCCATCCGTTTATCCCCACTGAGCCGGCGGATGACAGAACAGTCTCTGCATTCAGTGCAGAAACGGACCTGTCACAGCTCCATTCTCCTCTATGGGGGATCGGATGAACATGGACCGTCTGTCCGCGTTCATCCGATACGATCCGCCAGACGGATGGAAAATAGGGTTTCCATCCGTCTGTTTTTGGCGGATCGGAGCGGAAATGTCACCGCTGACATCTGTCGCTCCATAGAGGACAATGGAGCGTCCGTTCGGGTCCGCCTGAAAAACTGACGGGCGGACCTGAACGATCCGTATGTGTGAAAGGACCCTTAGTCTTAGGACTAAAATGGCATTTTAGTTTTTGCCAAATTTTAGTCTTCTGCAATTGTTTTAATTTTAGACTTATTTAGTCGACTAAATCTCCAGGACATTTTAGTCAACTAAAATCATTTTAGTAGACTAAAACCTAATGGGTGTAGTTAAATTGTAATGCATTATTCAAGCATTTCCGAACACATTATACACTGCTGGAGTGAAAAATCTAATATGTTATTATTGGTGGTATTGAGGTATGAACATGCACTACAGACCAGTGTAATTTTGACGTCAAATTTCAACTTAGTTTTAGCCTTTTGACTAAAATGGCATTTTAGTTTTAGTCATATTTTAGTTGACTAAAATGGTATTACGTTAGTCGACTAAAATGTTTTAGTCAGTTTTAGTCGACAAAATTATCACTGGACATCAGATGCATGGAACAGAACCGGACATTCAGAGTCAGCCATCTTTGATATTCTGTTTGTGTATTTTCAAGTTTACTAGCATAATGTGAGCATACCTTTAAAGAATAAATTGTGTTTTTTTTAGGAAATACTACACTATGAGGTTGATTTACTAAATGCAAATATACTGTGCACTGCAAGTGCAATTGCGCTACATCTAAGGGGAAGCTCTGAAATGAGGGAAAGCTCTGCTGATTTTTATCATCCAATCATGTGAAAGCAAAAATGCCTTTTTTTATATTTTCCTTGCATGTTTCCCTCAGATCTAGAGCAACTGCACTTGCAGGTGCACTAGAAGTGCACAGACTATTTGCCTTTAGTAAGTCAACCCCCATGAGCCTTGATTTTCTTATTATTTGAGTACTAGAAGCTAACTTTGGAGTTCCCCTAACCTGGAAGAGGAAGGTGGAGGAGGAGTAGTTTGGTGATCTGTGATCTGGTAATGTGTGTTATCTGGTCCTGGAAATTAGAAGGGCAGGGAGTCTGGTAAGAGCATACTTGCATGTGGTGTTGTCACATAGGAGATCCATCTCCATGGTGAAGATTGTGATTTTTGCACTCCCATTTATGGCACTGGTTTAGTTTTTTTTTTTATGTGAGCACATTTACACCTGTATATATGTGGTTGTTCTTTGCTATACTACACTATAGAATTCTTATGTTGATTTTTTTTGTAAAATTTCTTTTTGGCAGATATTTGAGTGGAAGAATTGAGAAGCAATTGAGAAAGAAATACTTTCACCAGTCACTATTATATCAAGCTTTATATGACTCATTATCTCAGAAAGAATCAAAACATCTGGTGAGTTTACAATTTTCATAAAGAAGGTGGAAGAGACTTTTGCACAGATACATTTTTATTGTATTGTTTCGGACTTTTACTGAAAGTTGACTTTGCGTTTATATTGTATTGAGTTATTCACAGAGATTTATTTAGAGGAACTGAAACATAAGAGTTGGTTTATTTATACTGAGAAATAGAGGGGAAAACTTCCAATTGGAACACTAGCTCTGGTGACCTTAATGAATGTTCTGGTGACCTTAAAGTGGTAGTAAACCCTCCTATCATTTTCAGCCAAGGAGGCTGCCATCTTGGCCTCTGTTTAATCTAAAACTGCCATGATGCTGCACATGTGATTAGCTATGATACCAGCTATTGGATGGTTTGACAGTTTGGTTTAGAGCACAACCAATGGGAGTATTAAATTTCCGGCACGTGCCGGAAATGTAACTGGTTTTTAAACTGTTAAATGGATGGGTTTACTACCACTTTAAGGAATTCCCTTAATTTGCAGGGATCTCCTCTCACTTCCTGTTTTGCCCATGGGAAAGAAAGTGAGAGTAAATCTCCCCAATGGGATACAGATTGCCAAATTGACAGGGGTTATATCCCTCCCTTACACTATCCAAAATGAAAAAAAAAATGCCTACAGTTCTACTTTATATATCTAAATCACATATACAATACATTCATTTTTCCTGTTAGGAAGAGTTGCTTTGTGCTCCTTAGCCCAATGGCAATTGCATGGTCTGTTACACACATTGCTATTCTGCATACACAATACACAGATGGCAAAGCATACTTTGCAGTGAAAGGTATACGACACCACAGGATTTGTTTTCTAGTTAAAATTTACATCTCGAGATTGCCTGAAGGGTGACTGCGAGTTTTGGCATGGGTGAAAATAAGTGATGCTATTTTCTAGAAAACTATACATCTAGGTAGATGGAAATTTAGTCAACTTTAACCACTTCATACCCAGAAGGATTTACACCATTCCTGACCAGAGCACTTTTTGCGATTCGGCACTGCGTTGCTTTAACTGATAATTGCGCGGTCGTGCGATGCTGTACCCAAAAAAATTGCTGTCCTTTTTTTCCCACAAATAGAGCTTTCTTTTGCTGGTATTTGCGGTTTTAATTTTTTGTGTTATAAACAAAAGAATAGCGACAATTTTGGAAAAAAAAACAATTTTTTTTACTTTTTGCTATAGTACATATTAAAAAAAAAAAAAAAAAAAAAAAAAAATGACCATTAGACTAACTCGTACTGCCAGCTCCGGCCCCCGCCATCTATATTCGGGTGGTCCTGGGTAAGATTCCTTAAATAGTTTCGTACCTATTAGTGTATAGATGGAAGTCACAGATCAAGTTCTAAATAGTTTAATTTGCCATTTCGAAACGCATAGTCGTGTGACTGGGGAGACCGTTTTAAACTTATCCACCTCACCATTACTACCCGCTGGGTCCGAAAAAACTCCGGGTACCAGAAGGAAGGGTAGTTTACACAGAGGACCTCTTGTGTATACACCCCTGATATAAAAAAGTATAACACTTAAATAAATGGTTTTAATACATCTTCTTATGTAAAATCGGATTTGACCACTTATGTAAAAAAAAAAAAAAAAAAAAAAAAAAATTATACAT
>BLSH010088107.1:2505073-2517630 GCA_018402905.1 Glandirana rugosa
ACATATGAGGAGACCAATACACATATGGGGAGACCAGTACGACATATTACAGCATGACCAGAGGGGTATACACATAACCAGAGGAGTATACAGCATGACCAGAGGAGCATACACATGACCAAAGGAGTATACAGCACGACCAGAGGAGTATACAGCATGGCTAGAGGGGTATACAGCATGACCAGAGGAGTATACGCATGACCAGAGGGGTATACAGCCTGACCAGAGGGGTATACAGCCTGACCAGAGGAATATACAGCATAACCAGAGGGGTATACAGCATGACCAGAGGAGTATACACATGACCAAAGGAGTATACAGCATGACCAGAGGAGTATACAGCATGACCAGTGGGGTATACAGAATGACCAGAGGGGTATACAGAATGACCAGAGGAGTATACAGCATGACCAGAGGAGTATACACATGACCAGAGGGGTATACAGCATGACCAGAGGAGTATATGCATGACCAGAGGGGTATACAGCATGACCAGAGGGGTATGCAGCATGACCAGAGGAGTATATAGCATCCAGCCCCCCTGCCCCCCCCCAGGGCAGTCAGGACATCAAAGTCCCCCACTTACCCCATCTAGGAGTAGGCAGGCAAGCAGTGGTGTCCGGCGAGTGGGGAGCAAGCAATGCATCCCCCTTCTCCTCTGAGAAAGGTGTCCAATAGGATCGCCTGACTCCTCAGCCAGTCGGGAAACTGGTAACATACTGGCGCTTCCCGATTGGCTGAGAGGCGTTCAGTGTTACAAAAGCAAATATTCATTTGCTTTTGTAACACAGGTGAGTGGGCTCTGGGACACCATGCTGTGCACTTCAAGCCACTATATTTTGAAGCCTGTTAGAGCCTATGGCTCTAATCAGGTGCTTCAGAAAACAGTGACGATTCTGAAATTCATGAATAGCGGGTGGTTGCGGGCGGCCATGGATTCATGCATAGCATGAATCTATCCATTAGTGTAGAGTGGGTGGCTGGAGAGAGGGGGCGGCACCTGTGCGCCCTTAATGGACGGGCCTCCCCTGCTTGAAAGGGCTTCACTAAAGCGGCTTAATTTACTGAAACTGGAGATTGCAAAATCTAGTGGGGCTTCCTGTTTTGTTTGTTGTTTGTGTTTTTTTTTGTCAAAGCTTAATCAAACAAGCTGTTAGAAGCTGATCGGCTACCATCCACAGCAGCACCAGATTTTGAAATCTTCAGTTTTAGTAAATCAACCCCATGACATCGTTGTCAGTAACACATTCTCATGTATACTAAAATGTTCTTGACTACTGCCCTGCCTTTTGTTATGATACCTGCATAGTTTGGGCATTTTTGTTGGTAGAGTAGGATTGTAGTTTGGTCAAATGTTCTAGTAGTCGGTTTTAGGTGTACAGTACTGCTTTTTCAGCCTCCAGCCTTGGTATGCTTTAAGTAGCTATGGTTTGTAATTGTGTTAATGTGATAAAAAAGGGTCAAGGCCAAATTTACAGTCTACAGTCTTTTGGGTCTTAGGCTCATTACTCTCTAAGAGCCTAACTTCCAGTCTATGGCTTGAGGGTCATATGCATCCTTTTGTTAATTTTTTTTTCTTTTTTTTTTGCTACCCTTGGATCCCAGCAGTCTGTAGTGGGGAGCATTGCATTGTAAATCAGTAATGGTAGGGGATCTCTACTAGCCTCATGTTACATGCCCTCCTTCTTACTTATTCATCAACCATATGCGCTCTGTCCTTTTTCAACTAGCACTCCAATGGCCATTTTGGGGAAGCCTACGTCCTAATGACACACAGTGTTTTGCAAAAGGGGCAGAGCTGATAGGAGGTAACCTTTGGTGTCACAATGTGGACACCAATATTACAGAAGAGTTTCACTGAGATCCAGTGCTTTCCTAGGTTGTTACAACTGCAAAAACTCTGTAGTGAATTAATAAGGAGACCAGCGAACTATGGTGTAGAGCAGACCCCAGTGCCTAAACTTGTCTGATGGATAATTTGATCTTACAAAGCTTAGCCAGTCAACTAGGGAATAATGCGTCGGTACAAGACAGCTTGCTAATATATACAATAATTCAAAATGTTGCCCTATTAAAGTTGATTAATGGTCTGAAGCCAATAAACCTATAGGTAAGATATTACTATCTATATGAGCGAAATAATAAGTTAGTTATACTTTCACTCAGTTTTCACTAAATATAAACTTTGCTGCACATAGATAATGCAAATCCTGATCTTATTTATGAAGTCACACTTTGTCATGGGCTGACAATTATTCACTGGATGATGCCATGATCACCCTTGAGGCAGCATTATGCATTAAGCTGCACTTTGGCAGGAACATTTGTACGCAATGTACTCTGTGTTGTTCATGGAAACTTATTGTAGAAGCTAGTTGCAGCTGGGGGGGTGAGGAAGCAGTGGACGTGTTATCAGCTCAGAGGGGAGGAAATGCTGACCAGCAGCTTGGGTTGCAGCACATGTACAGACAGCAGAACTGCTTGCTAGGGAAATTGTACATTATCAGTGCTTTGCAAGGACAGGTCATTTAACAAGTTGTTTATCAAGGCCTCCTAAGCCAGAATATAAATAAATTAACTCAGAACAGCTCTGTCGAAATACATGCTGCAGGAAATTCTCAGGCCAAATTCTAGGAAAGCAGTGATGTCATAAGAAGAATGAACAGAGGTTCTCAGCACACAGCAGAACAGTAAGGAAATTCACAATTTAATAAAATAATGAGTATTATATATAGGCTGTGCCTTAGTTAAAACAAGCTCACCATTTATGCAAACACCACATTAAAGAAAAAAAAAACAGCATTCTGTCTATATTAAATTTTTCATATCAAATGCAGATTAGCTAGGCAAGTCTAAACATTTGCAAGTATCTATGGGAAGGTGAATCCATTGCCCCATTGACAACTTTGACAGGGCAGAAATTTCTCAGCATAAAGTACTGTGTCTTTTGCCTGGCTCTGAAAGAATATAAGTTGAACATTTAAGGTGAAAGCATCTACCATGATATTTCATACAAAGCAAGGTTGATAAGAGTTGGTCAAGTGCAGTACAGTGGTAAATGTGAATATAAATGGCTCAATAAAAGCAAACCATGCTTCTGATTTTCAGCACCACTTGCCTCCATTGGCCATTTCTCAAGTGCTAAAAATAATGATTCCCTCAGGCAGATGAAGGTACTGATTCTCAAACAGGCAGAATTTGCAACTTGTTATCACCCTAAGGGAGTTAGTTATCTGTCTGTTTATGGGCAGGCTCAAGAGAAAGAGCCCATCAGTTACCAAGGGTATTGATATATTTCAGATACTACATAGATCAGTCTGAAGCCTGTCTGTTTCTTGATTACAGAATTCCTGTCTATTAGAAAAATTCTACAGTATAAATAATGCATTACATACATACATTATATATTCTAGGCTGATTTATGAAAACGAATGCAGAGAAAGCAGCAGCAAAAATGAAGCTTTATCCAGAATAACAGATTTAATTTTACACATGAATAGGACTGGACATCAAGTCAAAATTAATATTGACTCTAGCACGACTAGTTGATAAGTAATCTGTGATCGCTGCATCTTGCAGCACACCCTGCTGCAGCAGAGGGATTATCTTCCTTTCAATGGCCACTGACTGAAGGTAACAGCTGAAATAACAGCCTCATTATATATGTGAAACAATGGGACACAGAGCAGGACTGGGCCAATCTATCGGTATTGTGCTCACTTTGATCTGACATTTCAACTCACAAACGTCTCAAATGGTCAATCAATCTTCTCTGAATAACTAACAAACATACCTGTTCTCCAAGCCATCTCGTGCTCCCTGAATAGTTTGCATTGTTATTCTGAAATTGCTTTTCATTTTCTAGAATAAATTGTCCTTCTGTGAAGTAAGGCAGAAGCGCACATAGAGGCACAGTCATAAAGTAATTGTTAGCTTTGTGTATAAGATCAATGTAAATAACATTTTATAGAACTGCATTCTAAGCAGAGTTCCCTAACAAATTCCTATTTGTTTCCAGTGTAAAGAATACTGAAACTGTTTACAGAAGTCACTTTAATTAGCAAGCCCTTTCTATTTTATATTCACTAAAGGAGAACTTTAGTCAAATGAAAGATATTGTTCTGAAAAGGGAATCTTAGAAACTAAATATAACCAGTTAAAAGAAGGTCTCCGACTTAAACTAAATATTGTGTCCTATTGTATGTCCAAGGGTGGCAAGCGGCCCTCAGGCCCTAAGCAGCCAGTAGTCAATGCTTTCCTTGCCTAGGTGGTTACTTAGTTTTTTTTTTACTTTTTGTTTATTTTTTTTTTCAATACAATAATTTAAAAAAGGATCTTTCTGGGAGGATAACCAAATGTGGTGCAAGTAATTTTTAGGGGGCTGTAGTTGGAGCGGTCTTGTAAAGAGACTACTGTAATGGCAGTTATTTCTGGCAGTCTGTTGTGATGTGTCCCTAGTCTGACAGTCTCTTGTAGCATGCTAGCAGTCTCTGCCCATTTATTATAGTATGTCCAGTCCATGACCATTTTCTGTACCGTTACGTTCACAGACCATTATGCAAGGCCCTCTGGTGATGTCAGGTAGCCACACTTGAGGTCATACGCCCAAATCAAGATAATTCTACAAGTGTTGTCCTACACTAATTTATGACCAACAGAGGGACATTAAAGCCTATGAAAAAGGTTACTCCAAGTCATTCATACCACTCCTAGCACATTAATTCACATTCTTTGGTGCATTACTTTGAGATGTGTTAAAACCCATTTACTCAATGTACACAAGGGGTAAGTGCAACCATAGAGTGGTGGTGGGAACCTCACACTGTTTTCCAGCATGATGACACCTTAAAGAATCTTCACTATCTGTACCTTATGATACACCCATTTTTGAGAAGTGGATGTGAACTGTCTGCAACAAATTGTATTGGGACTTATTCCACTACCTTTCTATGAACTGTTTGAGATAGTCTGAGGTTTTTTATAAAGACCCCAGCTCGTGATTACTAGCGCAGCACTTTTTTGTTTATCGCACAAGGAAGTACCTGCATTTTTCTAGCCAGTGCCGCCTTCAACAGCACGTGTCCATTCACATGCTGAACAACTCCTATACATACCTAACACAGTAAAAACAGGATGTGAGAACGAGCTCACTTTAGGAAACGAGGGCTGCTATAGGTGAAGCTACACTCGTTTATAAATACTTACAATAGCATGTAAAGTATATGTGGAGAGGATATACACTTTTTATACTTCCCCAGAATTAAGCTCTGCTATCTAGTAAAACCAACATTCTTCAGAGACTCATGCCCAAGGGCTGATTGGCTGATCAGCTATAAGGAAGCATACAGATGGCTATACCACATTCAAGGTGAAAGCAGGAACCTTCTCTGAAAGTAGGCAATTTGTTACCAACTCTATTTTGTTCATAGGGGTTGGAGATTAAAGAAATAATGATTCCCCTTCAATTACATTAAAATGTGATGTTCAAAGGAGTATTAAAATAAGCCCTAATGTATAATGCACGGCCAATAGCACAGGAAAAACTCAATATTAATAGAAATATAATGAGCTGGTGATGCAAGAGAGCTATAAAGAATCTGGCCCGTGTTTTACTTTATTAAAGAATAGGTACACCTTTTAAGAAAAATTATAAAAGCACATTTTTTTGCAGGTCAAACAAATGTGCATTTCTTTTTCTAAGGAGCCTGCAGAGCATTGCATCCACAATCAGCAGATCGTGGCTGCAATCTAAAGGCTCCTGCAGACTCTCAGCATAGCTGTCTGCCCGTACCTTGTACAGGCAGGCAGTTACCAGAGAGCAGAACGATCAGGGGCGTAACGATAGGGGTTGCAGGGGTTGCAATTGCAACCGGGCCCCATGGTCCAGGGGGCCCATGTGCCTCCCTTGTACACCTGAATAGGAGGAATGGCATTTAGAGGACCCAATCTCCTCCATTTTCCTCTATCCAGTTTACTTGTCTTCTGCTGTTCCCAGGGCCCCTGTGTGCTTCCCTGGTCCCCCTGGGGCCCGCTGCAGAACTTGTGAAAGGGCCCCACTGCAATAATAAAGGGACCCACAATAGGAGTAAAGGGCCCCAGCATCAGTGGGAAGAGGGAAGGGCCCTGGTCAGGGGGCCCTTCATAATTTCTTGCACTGGGGCCCTGAAGGTTCTAGTTACGCCTCTGAGAACGATCAATGGACTACGAGGACATCCACCAGCACCCTTGTAGTTAATTGAGAACTACAAGTCATCAGCTACAATGGTTGATGGTACTGCTATTCTATTCTGTCACAGGCAGGTGGGATCGGTGGGGGGGGGGGGGGGGGCCCCCCCCCCCCCCGCAGATGCTGGAACATGTCCTACCCAAAAAATGGGTGGAACATTAGTCTTGTTCCAAAGGTGAACTTATCTTTTAAACAAATAAAGCATTTCCATAAAAAAAAAGGGAAAAAAGACATTTATTCAGGTACACATCAGAGAAATAGGGGCCTAGGTCTGTATGGTAAATGGGTAGAAAATTGAAGCGGATAATTTATGAGAAATTGATAAAATCTGTTAAAATACTACTATAGGTTTCTCTATAACAGCCTAAGTACTATATCCAGTGATGCATAAGCCTCCTAAGGTAAACAAAAAAAAAATTGCTGCATTTTCCCTGACTTAGCCAAATTCTCTTTCGTTTGTGTTCCAGCAACAGAGGCAGAGCTGTAATTTCAGAAAGCAGTGGGAAAGACTGGATGTGGCTAGTGAATCAGTAATGACAATGCTAACAAGCACACCCCCTGCAACATCTTCTCACCCCACTTTAGTGCAAGCAGGCACAGCCTACATGAAAATGGCAACTTAGCTCTGAATTCAGAAGCAGTGCAGTATCACTGCCACACCATCCAGGAAGCTGCACTAGGTAGATTTCACTGGCAGGACCAACAGGTAATTGTGGAAACTTGGGGGGATACTATGAGAAAATGGTAAGTGCATGTGCACTTATAATTAAGTGTTGCAGCAAATTATTATTATTATTATTATACAGGATTTATATAGCGCCAACAGTTTGCGCAGCGCTTTACAATAAAGAAGGGACACAGTACAATTACAATACAGTTCAATACAGAAGGAATAGGAGGGCCCTGCTCGTAGAGCTTACAATCTAAAGCAAATATTTTTAAAGGGAGGCAAAGTTCTACTCCTGTACTCTGACAGTATGAAACTACAATTACCGAGCCCCCTGCTAAAAATATTACTTACCCGACTGTTATATTGATCCATTGACTTTAGTACCTGACCTGAAACCAGTATGAAGATTAGAGGCTTCAACTTTCTTATCTGCATGCTTATGGAGGTTCAGTCTCAAAACAAGAACAGAAAGGCAGGAGTTCCACAATGGCAGTCCTAATAATTATATTGGTGCAAGTTTCCTTTAATAACTGGTTTCAGTTAAAGCTGAATTGCAATGTAGAGTTATGGACAAAGTATCCTTTTTACTCTGTATGCAATGCTATGGCAAAAGCTTGTAAGCTAAACAGCATGTGACCTATAGAGCTAATCAGTTATCTACGGTATATAGTAGGGATTTCCAGTCTGTTATCATAGTAAATATAATATTTGCCAATAAATGGGTTTGCAGAAAATTCTCAAAATGTCTTTGAATTTTTACGCCAGTCTTAAAGTGGAACTTAAATCAAAAAGTAAAGATTTGTTACAATGGAAACAACATATATAAATTATCTTTGTGCTTAATTAAAACCCTTAAAATCTGGATTAACAGCGTACAGTACTGATGCTGCTGTTCGAAGTTGGTAAATAAACCACTTAACTTATGGGTACTTCCTCACAGTGCTATACAGTACATACTGTACATACAAATAATAGTAAATTAAACAATGAACATGTCCATGGAGAATATCAGCTGCATACACAGTTACCAACTTATACACTCCAAAGTCTCTCTTGTGAATCCCTTGTGAAGTGCTCAGTGCATAGCATTAGTGAAGTGACTGTGTGCTCAAAAAGGTGCTCTCTGCCCACTGTTCCCACACTCACCAGAAGGAATGGACCCCCTGCAAGCACCATGGGAGTCAAAATTATTATGATAATAATCAGTTTAAACCCTCTTCCCCATTTTCCCTGTTCACTCCTGCTGCAGGAAGTACAAGATATGGCGTGCATTGCCTTTATAAAATGCTCTCATTAATAAACTGTCTCCAGGGACTTTCTAGTCCAGTCGATCCTAGCTGGGACTTCCACAAATCTTTTGTTTACTTGGTATCTCTTCTGAAAGCACTGTTGATGATGAACTGGATGGAGTTGTCACTTACATCCTTTGTCACACTCCAAGTCTACACATTGTATGTTGATGCCAGTATACTTATCCAATCACCATTAAAAAAACAGCAATGTTATCCTGGTGAGTGGAGAGAGTAGTCTGGAGAAGTTTGGAGGAGCAAAGAGAAATACCATTCCACAAGAACTAAAGCACGTTTGACTCCCATGCAACTTGCAGGGGGTACATTCCTCCCGGTGAGAGCGAGCGGGAACATCAGAAGGGCCACGGAGCACTTTTTGAGCATGGAGTCACTTTATTAATGCTGGTCATTTTATTATTGCTACATACTGAGCACTTCACAAGGGATAACCAAGAAAGACTTTGGAGTGTATCATTTAGGAACTGTGTATACACCTGATATTCACCACAGACGTATTGTTAAATTTACTATTAATTGTACTGTATAACACTGTGTAGAAGTGCCCATATCAGTGACAATGGCATATTTACCTCTTTCTGCTCAAAACCATTAATGCTGCTACATTCTAAATCATACTAAACAACTACAAAAATAATAACAAGAAAGGGGAGACCACCAATAATGGCTGCTGCAAAGGAGCTTGGATGTGACTTTAGGTGTAGAGATCTCAGTGCTGGAGTCCTCAAAAAGTACAAGCCTACCCAAAACTATATGAGGGCAACTACACATTGAATCTCTGATCCGGCAACACAACTGTTCACCTTGAGAGTGTTTATGTCCATGGAGAGAAGAGAGAAAAGAAAAGATCCAGGCAGACACTGACAATGATGCTTATTGTAAGGAAAACAGAAGCAATCAGGAAAGCTTATCAAATCTAATCAGTGACCTCCTGCTTCACTGAAGATTTTTACCCAAATGTTTTAGATTGGGCAACTGTTATCGAATATCTGTGGGCCAGGTTATGGATGTTCAAATATTTACATATTTTTAACTAGCAATAATAAGCCTTGAAACAAGTGCTTACGAACCTTTGTATATGCCAAAAATGTGGAGTGATTCATCCCCAAAGTTCCCAAGACTGGCTCCGAAGTCCTTTAAGTGGAGTCTCGGCATTTTGCTCTTCCCTCTCTTCCTGTGCACTTTCTCTGTGTTTAGATTACAGATTGGAAGTCTACAAGGCTACAACCCAGTGAAGAGTGGTGAGCTGCTGAAAGGTTTGTGAAATTGTTCTCTAAACTACATGGATGATCACTTCACAGTACCTGCAGCTACAGTGGTAAGTTGAAGAGTTTATTTGCGGTGTATTTAGACCATGTAAATAAATAGCTGTAGCCTTGCCAGTTTTACTTTAAAGTGGTTCTAATGGCAGACTTTTTTTTTTACATTAATGCATTCTCTGCATTGAGATACAAAAATCTTCTGGGCACAGGACCCCCCCCCCCCCCAGGCCGCCCTTATTCTTACCTGAACCCTATCCAGTGCTGTGTCAGGAAACCGTGGCTTTCCTCACTCTCTCCCTCCTCACAGGACAGAGGAGCAGCAGCAGGAGCCATTGACTCCTGCTGCTGCCAATCAAATACAGTGATGAGGTAGTGGGGGCCGAACATTGCTGCTTGTGTCTATTGACGCAGGCAGCGCGGCTCAAGATTGAGCCCACGAGTAACCCCATAGAAAGCAGCTTCCAATACGGGCACTCACAGAAGATGGGCCAGGAGAGCTGGCAGAGGACCCTGGAAACAGTGGATTGGGGTTGCTCTGTGCAAAACAATTGTATGACATGTTTATTATTAAAAAAAAAAGAATCACTTGAATTGCGTGAACTAAACTTCCAGCATATGACCAGTGTGGAGCACTGGCCCTTTAATTAAGTTAGCACAATCTGCCGTTCAATTAAAAAAAACATTTTTATAATGTTAAGGAAAGTCTGAACCCCCTGCTTGTCAGAGAAAATGCACAAGATGAAAGGTCCCATTATTCTTAATTTGCCAGTCTCAACTGAACACTATGTCACTTTTTGTCTCTAGAATTGAATGGATATACCTAAAAAATGTATGTTTACACTAATTTCGATTCTGCTCCTATACTACTTATTGTGTGCCAAGATCTTTCATAGTTTTCCCAACTGCTCTTTCTTAGTAAAGTGCCTATGTTGTGGTAGGCCTGTGTGTGATCACTAAGAGAAGACCCGTTGAGTGCTCTCTTCAGCAGCCTTGTCAAGATGGTGCCTAGTTGGTAGATCATAAGCTTAATAATGGCATGCAATGCCAAGCTGCGGTTTCCAAAGCAAGCAAAATCCTTTCTTGTATTAAGAGAGGGATGGACTCCATAGATAGAGACATCATTTTGCCCCTGTACAAATCATTAGTAAGACCTCATCTGGAATATGCAGTTCAGTTTTTGGCACCAGTTCTCAAAAAAGATATCGGGGAACTGGAGAAAGTACAGAGAAGGGCAACCAAACTAATAAAAGGCATGGAGGAGCTTAGCTATGAGGAATGATTAGAGGAACTGAATTTATTCTCTCTTGAGAAGAGGAGGTTAAGAGGGGATATGATCAACATGTACAAATATATAAGTGGTCCATATAGTGAACTTGGTGTTGAGCTATTTACTTTAAGGTCATCACAAAGGACAAGGGGCACTCTTTACGTCTAGAGGAAAAAAGATTTCATCTACAAATACGGAAATGTTTCTTCACAGTAAGAGCTGTGAAAATGTGGAATAGACTTCCCCCAGAGGTGATTTTGGCCAGCACGGTTGATTGCTTTAAAAAAGGCTTGGATTCTTTCCTTAATGTAAATAATATAACTGGGTACTAACATTTTTAGGTAGTTGATCCAGGGTGTATCCGATTGCCTCTCGGGGATCAGGAAGGAATTTTTCCCCCGTTATAGCAAATTGGATCCATGCTTTGCTGGGGTGTTTTTGCCTTCTTCTGGATGAACTGTGGGTGAAGGATTGTATATGGGATTGTTTGGTTATATATAAATTATTATTATTTTTATTTTTTTGGGTTGAACTAGATGGACTTGTGTCTTTTTCCAACCTGACTAACTATGTAACTATGTAGTTCCCAGAGTGGAGAACATCTGGGGCACCAGTAAGACCTCATGCACACAGGACGTTGAAAACTCTCCTAAAAGCCTTTCCTCTTGATAGCAGCATTTTGGCAGAAAATAAGCCTGACACTTTTACAAGCTTTCAGAGGGAGTCAAGAGCTTGGGTGTTAATTTCATTGGCCAGAATAATAATTTATTCTGGCCACTGAAATGAATAAACGCACCTAGCGTTTAGACACATTTAGCAGCGGCAAGCATTGTTTCTGTCAAAACTCTGCTGCTTCTGGATGCACTGGCAGTGGGGTTTCTTTTCCTGCCTCTAAGTGCTGCTAAGGCCTGGTTCACACCTATGCATTTTTTAGTGCACTTTCAGTTTTGCAGAAACACACTACAGTCCATTTAACATGGTTTCCTATGGGCCACATTCACATCTGTGCATTTTATGGAAAGGGCAAGGGACTTTTTTTCTGGTTTTTGGTTCCATAGACTTCAACTGATCAAAAACACGTACTGAAAAACGCAAAATGCACCTGGAATATGCAAACTGCAACCTGCATAGGTGTGAATAAGGCCCAAAAGCCTATGTGTGCATGGCCACATAGACTAACATGCAGGGGAGTATAGAGGCAGGAAAAAAATACCTGATGCCCCTAGAAGTAGCTGCAAAAACATCCAGTGTGCATGAGGCCTAAAGGCCTAGGCTTTCCTGATTTTAAAGACAAGCTCCACTAATTTCCAGTCCTTTACCCAAATCGAATTGGGCTAACAAGACACAGATGCAGTCTTCAACAGCGAATTGATAGTTGGCTCAGAGACAGAAGAAAGAAAAAATATGACTATTAACCACTTGACAACTGGGCACTTAAACCCCCTTAACAACCAGACCAATTTTCAGCTTTCAGCGCTCTCACACTTTGAATGACAATTACTCAGTCATGCAACACTGAATCGGGTTAAGCTAAACCCATTTCCTGACCTTTAATCACCTCGAACAGAAATTTTAGTCCTTTCGGATCCGGAAATCCGGAGTACGTGTGACCTACAAAAACGTCGATGAAGATCCCCGTAGTCCATAAAAAAAGGACGGAGATATGAGGGGACGTACAATCAGATACACCGGTACGTGTGTATCCGAAAACCCGGAATAAGTGTGGATACGTCCAACGTCAAACGTATAAGGTCCACGTAAAACGCAAAAAGTCATGCACAAAAACTAGTCAACTTCAGATACCTTGGTTTTTGGTCTTTTTTTC
>BLSH010088107.1:2531402-2557219 GCA_018402905.1 Glandirana rugosa
ATCCCTTATATTTTGGTTTGTTGAATATGCGTACATTGTATTGAATTATCCTCTGAATGTCGTCATCTGCTCCTATCTCGATTACAATGTATCTACCTTATTAATCTTTGTACTGCACTTAAACATCAATAAAATATACTTAAAAAAAAAAAAAAAAAAAAGAACCTGTATTACCTGTAAGTAAAAATAAAAAAAGAGTTTACTACCACTTTAGTTACTACCACCTTTCACACTGATGTGGTGAGGTTAGATAGCATCACGGGTGCAACTATGTAACAGGCTTCAGTGGGGTGGATTTATTAAAGGCAAATAGACTGTGCACTTTGGAAGTGCAGTTGCAGAGCTTAGTAAATGCAGTAAAGCTTTATTTTGTATTTAAATAATACCATATCAGGTGCAAGAAGAATAAAGCATTGTCTTTCTCCTTCGCTTGCACATGATTGGATGATGGACATCAGCAGATCTTTACCCCATTTGCTAAGCTCTGGGGAATATGAATGCAACTGCACTTCTAAAATGCACAGTCTATTTGCCTTTAGTAAATCCACTCCAATGCCTCAATGTAGTTCATAGGCAGGCAGAATGCACAAGCATGGGAATGATTAGAAATGTATCATGGACATGGAGGGAGATTTCATAAAACCGGTTCACATAGAATTTGGTGCAGCTGTGTATAGTAACCAATCAGCTTTTAGGTTTTATTGTCAAAGCTTAATTGAACAAGCTGAAGTTAGAAGCTAATAGGTTACTATGCTCAACTGCACCAGCTTCTGTGTGGACCAGTTTTAGTAAATCTCCCCCATGGACTTTAAAGTGGAAGTCCATGCTAAAACTAAAATCCCTGCATCTACAGACACCCACAATCTAACAATAACCTATCTAGCCCTGTAAAGAAAAAATGAGTATACATACCTTTTCTGAAGGCAATCTGACCCGATCTCCAGCGGCAGAAGCTCTGCAGAGGGCACGGCTGACAACGGCTGTGAAATGAATGGGGAGTGACGTCACCCATGGACTTACTATGGGGCCTTCGTTGTCAGACGTGTCCTCTGCACCCACCTCCACAGCAAAGCCGCAGATGACAGCTTAGCGTGGGATCGGTTTGGATCGCCTGCAGAAAAGGTATGTATACTGATTTTTTTCATCACAGGCCTAGATAGGTTAGTATTAGATCGTGGGTGTCTATAGATGCAGGGATTTTACTTTAGCATGGACTTCTACTTTAAAGCCTATCATGTTTGGAGAATGTTTTTATTGCGGTGTGTGGCCCCACTGGTAGGATGTACCCTGACTTCCTCACTGTACCAGTGACACAGTGGGGTTGATTTACTAAACCTGAAGAGTGCAACATCTGGTGCAGCCATGCATTGTAGCTAATCAGCTTCTAACTGCAGCTTGTTCAATTAAGCTTTGGCAATAAAACCTGAAAGCCAGTTTCTTTGTACAGCTGCACCAGATTTTGCACTCTCTAGTTTTATCAAATCAACTCCGGTATCTCAAAGACTATAAATAAAGGTATATTTTAGTAAAGCAGGGAAGCGTTAGAATATCAGTAGGCTTTTTACTTCTGTTTGTACCTTTCTGTCTCAGTGACATCCATCTACCACGTTACTTGTCCTGGTGTCACCAGGAAAGATCACAAAAGGAGTCACAGACAGAAATTAAGATTCCTTACGCTATAAGGCCTCATGCACACTGGACGTTATAAAAACACCAGTAGCTGCAGAATTGCGCTTTAAAAATGTGAGTTTTGCCACGTTTTTGCATTAGTGTTTCCGCTTTTTAGCAACACTCTACCCCCACAAAAGCTTATTGCTCAAAAATGCTCATAAACACAGAATAGCCGTGGGTTTTCAGAATTTTTAGTGTTTTTCAAAGTTAGTGTTTTTACAGCTGAAAAACTCCTCTTAAAACCCACTGGTTTTGGGTTTTTCCCTCAGACAGAAGATTACCCTGCCAAAAAATGCTAACAGCCATGTGTACATGGACTTATAGGATAACATGCTGGGGAGTTTACTGGCTGCCGGAAAAAAAATAAACTGCAGCTGTAAAAATGTCCAGTGTGCATGAGGCCTAAAAAGTACAATAATATAAAAAAACATATATGGTTTTTTAGTTCTTCATTGGAGTAGAACTGTGGCCAAGAGGACTTTTAAATATCCATTAACAGTATATGTAACAAGCAGTAACATTTTTTTCTAAAAAAACATAAAAAGCCCTCATAATCCTCACTGATTTCTGTATTAAAGTGACCCTGTCAAGGCTGTATCTTCATAGTATTGTCCTTTTTTTATATTCAGTCTGCTGTGTGTGAGGGGCAGAAAGTTCCAATATCACTTGCAGGTATGTTCTAGGAACACCAGGTTATGGACAAAAGTGAGTGGGATGAGCTGGCATAGTACAGCAATGTCTAGACAATAAAAAAAAATAATTGCACACTGAGTATTTATGCTTCCTGTAGACACCTTAAAGTATAACTAGAGTCAAAACTTTTTTTTTGTAGTTTTGGATATTGTGGAGATGGGGTAAAACACAGTTAGGTTTTTATTGCTGTCTATTTGACAAGACTTTGACAAATTGTAATGGCTAGACAAATGGGAAAAGCAACTCCAAAACTGCAGCTCTTATGGGATGTTCCCAGTCTGCAGTGGTCAGGACCCACCAAAAGTGGTCCAAGGAAGAAAAACCAATGAAGTAGCAACAGGGGCATGAGAGCCAAGGCTCATTGATGCACATGGTGTCTCCTGTTGACATGCCCCCCTTCTCTCTAAGCCCCTTATGCAGCTGAGAATGGAAGTTATGTGATCACTTATTAAAAAAAAAAAAGGTATTCATTTGTATATACACACACACACAAATGTTTTGCCTTGCATTTTTATTTTAAACTGAATGGGTTGTTTTACAAGATGAGAGTTCAATATATTTGAATTGCGAGCAGAGAGCAGACGTGCACTGTCCAGTGCCACTGTCAATCCATACAAGAGGCTGATAGCTGCTGTTCCTGGATGATGCACCTAGCAGTACAAATATTTAGGACACTATGCGCCTGGGGCGAATGCCCAGAATGCATAATTCTTGCATTCTGGGCATTCATTCCTGGGCACATACTGACCTAAATGTTTATACTGCTACGAGAACCGTCCTGCCACAGCAGCTGTCAGAGTGGCAGTGGGGCTGGGCGGTGAACCTGTGCCCTTTGCTCACAGCGCCAGAGCACCATGCACTGTGGCTAAATGCCAAGTGTGGATAGGGCCAAAGGCTCTCAATCAACACAAAGACGAACACACAACACAAAACATTCCGATGGTTGCTGCTGTATCTGCTTGGCTTGGTGGAGGGGGTGATTCTGGCCAATGCACATAGAACTCTACTTGATACACTATTATTTTATGCTCGTAAGGCAATTATTCTACACCGGAAGAAACCTGTAGCCCCTACGATGCCTTTCTGTAAAGGCCTGGTAAATTCTATGATTCCCTTTATAAAGCCACATACCTGTCTCGGGGCTGCCGGAAAAATTTTGACAATATATGGCAGGCATGGTTGTCCTCTCCCTCCACTTTTGCATAAGCTAAATAGCAATCCATGGTACGGCATCAAGAAATCGTACCTCAGTACATGTTTTTTTTTGCAAATTCTGTTTTTATTGAGTATTATACAAAACATACAAAAAACAGACAAAAGAAAAACAAAGTCGACAGGTCCGAGCGCCGAGCCAGAACCAGTCAAGGACCACGCAGGGCCCAATAATACAACCTTACCACTAACAAAAACAGGCAAAACCCCCTCCCCCCACCCCCTAACACATGCTAGCTCAACTTTGGTTCGACTTTATGTTACATATATTCAGTCAAGAACTGGTATGAATGCATAGTTGCCCCTCTCCCTGGTTAGTCAGAAAAGAACAGCTCTTTCCAGGGGTTCACACTGGTTCAGGGGCTCCTTTATATTTCTGACTACCCCAGGCCCCAATCTTCCAGGGGGACGCACAAATCTACAACTGGTCAAAAATGTATGAACTCTGTTTCACTTAAAAGGTCCCATCACACAGTAGAGGATGAAGATAACCATGTATGCCAGACCTTATCAATTTTCTTTTCACAGCCTCTCGCAAGATAGGTTGCCCTATAGAATGGTATCATATCGTTGACCAAACCCTTTCAGAACGGCAAGGTTGGTGCAGGGTTTTTTTTCCATTTTAGGAGGATATCTTTTTTGGCATAAAACATTAGTATTGTGATTAGGAGCCTCAGTACATGTTGCCATTCATGGCTCCCTCAATGAACTGTAGCTCCCCAGTGCTAGCAGCACTCATCCAGCCCCAGACCATAACACTCCCACCACCATGCTTGACTGTAGGCAAGACACACTTGTCTTTGTACTCCTCACCTGGTTGCCGCCACACACGCTTGACACCATCTGAACCAAATAAGTTTATCTTGGTCTCATCAGACCACAGGACATGGTTCCAGTAATCCGTGCCCTTAGTCTGCTTGTTCTCAGCAAACTGTTTGCGAGCTTTCTTGTGCTTCATCTTTAGAAGAGGCTTCCTTCTGGGATGACAACCATGCAGACCAATTTGAGGCAATGTGTGGCATCAGAGCACTGACAGCCTGACCCCCCACCCCTTCAACCTCTGCAGCAATGCTGGCAGCACTCATACGTCTATTTCCCAAAGACATGGCGAGGCCTGTTCTGAGTGGAATCTGTCCTGTTAAACCGTTGTATGGTCTTGGCCACCGTGCTGCAGCTCAGTTTCAGGGTATTGACACTCTTCTTATAGCCTAGGCCATCTTTATGTAGAGCAACAGTTCTTTACAATTCTTTTTTTCAGATCCCCAGAGAGTTCTTTGCCATGAGGTGCCATGTTGAACTTCCAGTGACCAGTATGAGAGAGTGAGAGCGATAACACCAAATTTAACACACCTGTGCCCCATTCAGACCAGAGACCTTGTAACACCAACGAGTCACATGACACCGGGGAGGGAAAATGGCTAATTGGGCCAAATTTAAAAAATTTCACTTAGGGGTGTACTCACTTTTGTTGCCAGTGGTTTAGACATTAATGGCTGTGTGTTGCGTTATTTTGAGGGGACAGCAAATTTACACTGTTATACAAGCTGTACACTCAATACTTTACATTGTAGCAAAGTGTCATTTCTTCAGTGTTGTCACATGAAAAGATATAATAAAATATTTACAAAAATGTGAGGGGTGTACTCATTTTTGTCAGATACTGTATATTTACATTGGTTGCTTGCAAGATCTATATCTATCTATTGACTTTATGTATATACTGTAGTGCACTGGTTTGTCATCTTATAAATGTGCAAAAGCTAAATAAAAATAATTCTCTAAAAAAAAAATATTTTTAATCATTCTGCTAACATTTTTTTTTCTACATTTCTTCGGTTATTTCTTGGTTTCTAGCCTAGAACAAAATGATGTCATATACTCCAGGAGTTCGCATTCTTTCATCTGGAGAAGGGGCCTTCTCAGCTAAGCACACTCTTTTGCCTGCACGCCTGAGCTAAGGGCAGATTGATTCAAGGAAGTAAATGCTACATAAATCATCTGTCCTTTTTCAAGATGGCCGTGGCTAGAAATGCTAGGGGGTGTTTTTCAAAGTGACTGCTGAAGAAAATAAAGCATGGACACATGGATGGATGGGGGAGTTTGCTTTGGATATTAAAAATGAATTAAAAGTGTTTTCATTTTGTGGTGCTCAGATACAGTTTAGTTAATAGGTAATAAAAGTAATAGTAGGCATCCTGTGGTGTCTGCTCCTAGGTAGGACTTTTAGTTTTACAAATGTAAGATGGAGCTTAGGTTGACTTTAAAGAGAAGCAGTCATCTGCAAAAAAGCATTTACAATTTGATGGAATTGTGCTGGAGGGGTTAAGGAATTTGTTTGAGACTGGACTTTGCCTACATTATAACTGCATATCTATGGTTGGCACAACTCCTGATGGTTGATGTATGACTATACCTTCAAGCTGTAATGCTGCATTCTGATGAGGGGTCTCTGAGATTTCATTATAGATTCCTAGTGAAATAAAATGCCATAAAAAGGCTCACCCTGTCACATTTGTTATTTACACTACATAGATGGAGATGGTGTCATGTCATAACCCTACCTGGCATCTTCTCAATCACATTTTCTATCATCAGCCTCACAGTGCAAGGTTTCCAAGCCTTAGAATCTATGCAGCTAAATTATAACTCTCTCTGGCAGTGCCAAAAACAAAGAATAGTGTTTACTCAGCAAACAAACTAACTTAAATGAAAATATTAAATGCTGCTTTTAATTGCATGTATTCTAGCTTGCTCAGCAGCACAGAGAAACGGTGCGCTCAGAGCAAATGAGACACTGATTTTCCACTAAGACTTGCACAGCACAAAATCGTCAAACACCCACAAGAGAAAACAAAAGTAGCAGAAAATCATTTTTATTTACATTAAAGGAAACCTGCAATGAGAAAACGTGGGCTGCTGTTGTGGACTCTGTGAACACCACCTAAAAATGCTACCTACCTGGCTGTAATGTTGATCTAGTGGCTTCAGTATTTTTATACCACTGATCCAAGACAAGGATGTAGATAAGGAAGTCTCACTACATTGCTTGTTCCTGAAAGTACTGAAGTCAAAGACAGCCAGGCAAATAGTTTTTTTCAGGATGAGTTTTGCAATGATAGCATTAAAACTTCCCTAACTGCAGGTTAGTTCACATGGGATCAGAGCTTACCAAACACCCTGTGTGTTTATATACCGTTGATGCATGTTTGAAAAGCATTCAGCAAGCATATAAAAGGTTATTTAGACATCTGTCAGCAGCTAGGCACATTATCTGTTGCCTAAAGGATTCTCCAATCATCATCACAAACCTATGAAGCACTTCCTAAAAGCTAATCAACATCAGAAGCTTCTTAAAACATTTAAAAAGCATTGTTGTTGGCTTCTACTAGCAGCCAGAGGGAAGTGTCTACAGCAGACTCACTCAACCTTTCTAGGCCTGGTTCACACCTATGCAGGTTGCAGTTTGCATACTCCAAGTGCATTTTGCATTTTTCAATACACGTTTTTGATACATTGAAGTCTATGGAACCAAAAACCGGAAAACAGTCCCTGGCCCTTTCCATAAAATGCACAGATGAGAACGTGACCCATAGCAAACCATGTTGAATGGACTGTAGTGTGTTTCTGCAAAACTGAAAATGCACTAAATAACGCATGGCTGTGAACCAGGCTTTAACTTTGAGGAACCCTTAATTAACCACTTCAATACTATGCACTTAGAACACTTTACTACCAGACCAATTTTCAGTTTTCAGTGCTGTTGCGCTTTGAATGACAATTGCGCGGTTGTGCGACATTAAACTCAAACAGATTTTTTATCATTTTGTTCCTACAAATAGAGCTTTCTTTTGGTGGTATTTGATCACACCTGCATTTTTTATTTTTTGCGCTACAAATAAAAAAAAGACCGAACATTTTGAAAAAAAAAAAAATTGGCACTCATAGGCGGCACTGGGCACTGATAGGTGGCACTGATGGGCACTGATAGGTGGGCACTGGTAGGTGGCAATGGTGGGCACTGATTTTTGGCACTGGTATGCATTGATAGGGGCACTGGTGGGCATATATATTGATAGGGGCTCATTCCCTGGTGGTCTAGGGTGGCATCTGAGGGTGGCACTGAGTGCCATCCACATTGGGCACTATATCTCTTACCTGGTGGTCTAGGGGGGTCTCCCTGGTGGTCCAGATCGGCTCCCTGGTGGTCCCTGGTCGGCTCCCTGGTGGTCCTGGGTGGGCACATCCCTGGTGGTCCCTGGGCAGGCTCCCTGGTGTTCTAGGGTGGCGATCCGAGAGAGGGCTGTGCTGATAAATCATCAGCACAAACCCTCCCTGTAAGGAGAGCAGCCGATCGGCTCTCCACTCCTCAGGTCTGCGATAAACGGCTTTCCTGTGTTACACTGTGACCAGCCGTGATTGGTCACGGCTGGTCACATGGTAAAGTGCTTCAGATCGAAGCGCTTTACCGAGATCGGTATTGCGGGGGGTCAGACTGACCTCCCACACCACCGATTGCTGCGATGCGCCCCCCCGGGCGCGCGGCGGCTTGTTATCCTGAGGACGTCATATGACGTCCAGTCAGGATAACTAAGCCACTTCCCGGCCATCATTTTGCATACGGCGGTCGGGAAGTGGTTAAACGTCTCATGTAACCTTGGCTAATAATTGTTATATCTACAGATTATAAAACATTAGCCTAAATAGGAAGTAGTAGATTTAACCACTTGCCGCTTGTCCACCGTCAAATGACGGTTGGACAGTGTGGCTCTCGTTCTGGGAAGACATCATATGATGTCGCCCAGAACGCCCACTATTGCAGGCCAGCAGGAGCGTGGCGATCGTGGCCACACTGTGTTGCTAGGATACGGTGCGACCCCGATCTGTGTAAAGAGCAGCGGCTCTTTAGACATGTGATAGGCTGTGTCCAATCCTAGCCGGTCACATGTAAACAAGGAATTGCCAGTAATCGGCTCTCCTCGCCTCACACTGACAAAGTGTGTGGCGAGGAATGCCGATCAGTGGCATCTCCCCTCACAGAAGACCTGGACATGTAATCAGGGCACTGATCATCAGTGCCCTGATTACAGCAAAGCCCTATCAGTGCCACCAACCAGTGCATATCAGTGCCACCAATCAGTGTCACCAATCAGTGCCCATAAGTGCCACCAATCAGTGCCCATAAGTTATGCCAGTCAATGCCTCCCATCAGTGCCTGCTCACCAGTGCTGCCCATCAATGCCCATCAGTGCTGCCCAGTGCCCACCAGCATCACCCATCAGTGCTGCCTATCCGTGCCGCCTGTCAGTTCCCACCAGTGCTGCCCATCAGTGCCCACCAGTGCCACCTATCAGTGCCCACCAGTGCCACCTATCAGTGCCCATAAGTGTGGCATATAAGTGCCTCCTCATCAGTGTCCCCTAATCAGTGCCCATAAGTGCTGCCTCATCAGTGCCTATAAGTGCCACCTCATTAGTGCCCATCAGTGCAGCCACATCAACGCACATCAGAAGGAGAAAAAATACTTATTTACAGAATTTACTGACAGAAAATATGAAAAACTTTTATTTTTTCAAAATTTTCAGTCTCTCTTTTTTTTTAGTAAAAAATAAAAATCCCAGCAGTGATTAAATACCACCATAAGAAAGCTCTATTAGTGTGAAGAAACAGATAAAAAATTAATTGGGTACAGTGTTGCATGACCGCGAAATTGTCATTCAAAGTGCAACAGCGCTGAAAGCTAAAAAATGGCCGGGGCAGGAAGGGGGTGAAAGTGCCCAGTATTGAGGTGGTTAACAATAAATCTGAAAAAATAAATACAAAAACGTAACATACTTAGTGTATTTGACGCCCAGTGCTGCTATATATATGACATTAATATTTTTAGTAATTATACTGAAATGAAGAAAATATTAATAATAGACAGAAAAGAAATGCAGACAGTAAAAACTCTAGTGCTGCCTAACAGTGCTGGTCAGTCAAAAAGTGACCCATTTACACTTAATGGAGACATGCCCCCTTACTGGTGGTCAGTGAGCACACTAGTGGTGAGTGGGAAGAATGTTTCTTATATTTGTAATCATTGGAAAAATACCACTCTTACAGATAACTGAAATGGCTATAGATGTCTTATCTGAGAGGCAAAAAATGCCCATTTCTCAAGAAACCCCTAGCAACCTCTGAAGGGACCCTAGGGTTCTACAAAAACCTAGTTGAGAAAGCCTGGTCTACACCTAAACACCAACTGAACATTGTTCAAAGTATCCACATCAAAGCACGGTGACGCAAAGCAAGCGCTTATCTCAAAGTTTATGCTTGACTGTTTAAGCTAAATATTTTGGAGAAAGATCATTAACGATGGCTGAAGACTGTGATCATAGAAGAAGACCAGGTGCAGTTGGAAGCGTCAACCATGGAGTGATGTACAGACACTGCAGTACTGCAAGGGAACACACTGCACGGTAAACGTGCCATATTGTGCCAATAAGCTGTACATACAGGGCCGGCTCTACCACTAGGCAGAGTAGACGGCCGCCTAGGGCGCACAGCTGCCTAGAGGCACCTGGCCACTGTTGATTTGTCACTGGCTGCTCTGCATTGATTCATGTAAAAGTTGACATTGTCTGACTGAGATAATATGCAAATGTATATAGAAATAGTGACTGATCTGCCAAATACCCCCCTCCGCCCCCACCCCCACCCCCCCGTGAGGCTGTATTTGATGGGCACAGGTGATGCTGTATTTTATGGGCACAGGTGAGGCTGTATTTGATTGGTACAGGTGAGGCTGTATTGATTGGCGCTGGTGAAGCTGTATTTGATGGGTACAGGCGAGGCTATATTGATTGGCGCTGGTGAAGCTGTATTTGATGGGTACAGGTGAGGCTATATTGATTGGCACTGGTGAAGCTATATTTCATGGGCTCTGGTGAGGCTGCATTTGATTGGCGCTGATCAGGCTAGGCAGGGAAAAGGGGGTGGAGTCAGGGGCAATACCAAGGGGGGGGGAGGCAACATGTAGTTTCGCCTAGGGCAGGGGTAGGGAAACTGCGGCTCTCCAGCTGTTGTAGAACTACATTTCCCATCATGCTTCTGGGAGTAATTGTATCCATTAGCCTTGCAATGCCTCATGGGAAATGTAGTTCTACAACAGCCGGAGAGCCGCAGGTTCCCTACCCCTGGCCTAGGGTGTCAAAAATCCTTGCACCAGCCCTGTGTACATACTTGCGCATTGTGGCAAAAAGCCAAAAAGTTAAAATTTTAATCTTGCGGTTTACTTCTGCTTTAAACCTCTTGTTTATTCCGACAACAAAAAGTGTCAGTAAACCTGTCTCCACGCATTACATTTAGCAGATAGACCTCGTGTTCTTAGGGTTATAATTCGTTCTATACTGTCACCTAATAGCGACATTGGCAGGTGAAAAGGATGGATGTAATTTAAACCTTTCTTGACATATATCTTGAAAAGATCACTGTAGCGAGTTAGTGATATCTTCACTAATGACAGCTGCTAAATTTCCACTGTTTGCTAAAACATCTCAGTCTGTAGCTGGCATTCTACATGAAATGGAGGGTAGGCTGCATTGACTGGACATATATTTAGCCCCAAACAGTGTTGCAATTCTCCAGAATAATTTTGAGTTGGATGGAAAATCCAAACACAAGTCATTCATTCAATCCATGTAGTGAAAGCATTCACTACACGTTTTGCTAGAGTTTTTAGACCACAATTACACTGTAAAGGTGTTTACAGATATAAGAGAATGTTGTCTCCATGAGTCAATGCATGAAAGAAATTTGGGAGCCATCAGTACACATCTCCTTATACATTATGGCAGATAATACAAAGCTGTGGCTTTTTCAAAGTATTTTATAGTGTGGCTTACAGGGATATGTATGATTTACATTGTATAGTTATATTAGTCATACTAGTGGAGTGGAACAGTGTCACTTACAGCAAACACTACACTCAACCAACCACCACACTCCACCGTACCAGTCTTATTAGAAAATAAGAAATAATCAGAGAGACGGTTATCAATGGGCGCCTGTAATAACCTCTTAAAAAATGTCAAAATAGTGTAGCACTATCTCTCAGATTACTTGATTGTTTATTATTTACTTGTATTCCCTCCCTGTAGGAGGATGAATGTTGGGCTTTTCTATCTGAAGCTTAGTGAGGCCACTCAAAAACCCATAATACACAAGTTCTGTCAGAATTACATGAAAAAAAGCAAAAGCTATTGGTAATTGGCAGCTCTATATTTCACCAATAATCTGGAGAACGTGTCCATTTTCGGTTTTGAGCTCAGCCAGGAGACATGTTGGTCTCAATGGGGGCTGCCTGACACTTAAGTAACTGACTAAATAAAAGCACACATGCCAATTTTTGGAAGACAAGGCTACATAATTGTAAAAATTCAAGATTTTTCCAAGTGTCCATTCCTGACAGCTTATCTTTTTTCCCATTCATATCTGCACAAGTAGGTGCAATGCAGGTGCAGTACATTAGAAAGTCCTGCTTGTTGTATTTTCAATGTGGTTTCCAGAAAAACAAGTGTTGCATAGAGTTCAAATGTGCATGTAAGAAGCTCCTACCATGCTCAAAGTACATACAAATCAACCCCCCTAAAAAATGCCAATAAAAAAAGCACCTAACTTTCTAAACATGATAAAGAAAGAATGTTTTTTTCATTTGTTGCCCTAGATAACACACGCTTGTCCATTGATTTATCCAGCTGTCTCCTTAGCTCATTCTTTGCTGTGTCAGTCTCAAACAGTGCTTTGTCAAATTTTTGGACTGACATGGAAATGTGGAGCTCATGTGACTGACAATTATACCCATCCAGGTGATTCTTGGTTGCTTTATACTCTATCATTCATTCACTACTCCTCTATCAACTACGGTCAGGGTTTCAGCTTCACCCCTAGTCACATCCTCATCTTGGCTTCACGTCTGGTTTCTTGGTTGATGGTCCTATTACTACTCCATGCCTTCTGGTTATGTGGTACATATCATGTCTACTTATCTACTCTCATACACATCATTTACTTTATTTATAGACCCAATTTGTTCCTTGATACATACCCTGCCACCTTATGGATGATATGGGATGTTCGGCTGGTCTCTCGGCCAGGCTTCCATGATTGGGGTGCTTTTTCCTGCCTCAGCCCTGGGAGAGATGTACTTGGACGCCCCCATACCCCCCTACCTTTGAGGTTAGGTATGATTTCTTTTGAGCTGACATGCAAGTAGAGGGAATGCCTGCTCACCCCAGGCTTTAGACATTATTGGTTGATATATTTTAGCCAATACATTTCTACCTTACTTTTTTATTTACTTATAGATATCCCTTGCACGCGACGAGTGGACAAGCTCCACGAAACGCGTTGAGTTTCATTAGACGACAAGAGACATTGATCAACTATTTTACTAAATTTGTCATGCTATTACGCATTGAATACTGTTATACATTATCCTATTATGTGCTTGTATATATGTGTTGGCTCTGTATGAACAATTTTTACATCATGACTTCCACGATCATGCTATGTTCATTTCTATATTAGAAATAAATACTTATATATGACTATGTGTACTTTCATGACAAGCCTCACTCAAAATCCCATGACCGCTTTTTCTGTTTTTCCTTTGTGACTGACAAGTATAAAATACTTTGATGTTGAGTCCGTACTGAGCCTTGGACTCCAGTCTGATCATTTTTGGGCCCTGTGTATGGATTATCTAAATTACATCATCAAGCCGAATCATCTCATGACTCATGCATAACACACATCCATGGAAACATGCAATTTCATTTTCTCAGACTGACGGCAGCTAAAATGCCATTTAAATAAAGGCAATTTAGTCTCATGTGAATTTGTATAATGCTGTAATTAAATATGTTTAACTGTTCCATTACATCCTAATGGGCAAGGAAATGCATCATGCTGTTAAGCCACAAGTCTTTCATTATACAGCAAAATGATTTCCATTCTTTACAAGTGTCACAAATACCATAATATCACCATTAGCTCCATGATGTTATGACGGGGGTCAAATATGCTCTCTGTATGTGAAAATAATTGAGGGCTATTAATAGCATTTTGGAAATTAAATGTGCCAGTCACAAAACATGTTATTCATTTACATACTGTATAATGTAGTCTGCATATATGAATCCCTAATGCTGCAATATACTGGCAGCAATTTCCAACACTGATTGCAGCACAAAGGCCCAGAAGGCAAGGTGAATATCTTATCTCAAGCTGCAGTCAGCAGGGGGCAGCAGAGAACCAAAGTTTTCATGGTTTTCTCCTGCAGTTAATCAGTGTTCCCAAACTTTGGCCAGTGAAATAACACTATCACAAACTTTGCTGGGCCAACCACCACTTGCAGTATAACCTGGCACACTGCTTATTAATACAGCATTTCCACAAGAAAAAAAAACAGATGTGTGTAATAGCTTTATGGGGATGCGCGAGTCTTGTGGAGCTTCTTTAGATCATATTTTATTTATTACTCACTGTTGAGGTCAGGAAGTAGGGGCAGCAAGCGTGGGACACTGGCACGGTTTGCCAGATTGGTACAGTTGCATAGATCTTTTTTCCCCCAAAATCTTTTATTGTATGTTTTGACCATTATCTTAATGAGGAAGTAATCGTTCAAAAATGTTACCTCACTAAGTCCTGGTTCACACCAGTCACGCTACTTCAAAGCCGACTATTATGAATGGCTTGCTGACATTTGTGAGACTTAATTTAAAGCGTATGTTACCCCAACACATCATATTCCTGATATGTGCCCGCTGTACCATGTACTTGCATGAGAAAGTCTCCTGTTCTCTTTGTAGTGCTTCCTTTATGTGAAATCCCTGGTGTTTCTGCTAGTCCCTCTGCTTTCCTATTAAAAAGTGGCCACACTAAGCAGGAGAGCACACTGTGGTCAGTTCTCTAGCTATGCTGGGAACTCAGTGTACTCTCCTGCAATGATTAGACTTGTCCTGAAATGTCCCCACTGCACAGCCATTCACTGGGAGCTGCTGCTTCTCCTCCCCTCGGCTCTTATGCAGCTAAGAACAGAGAGAAAGTGGTCACTTATAAAAAAGGGAAAAAAGGTATTTATATATTTTTTTTATATCTATACACAAATGTTTTGCCTTTAATTTCTATTTTAAACTGAATGGGTTGTTTTACAAAGTGATCGTTTACAATCACTTTAACAGATGTTAATGCATGTAGCACTGAAATCGCAAAGAAATAGTGCAGTCACAGCAATTTGAACAGTTCCATTGTCACAAATGGGGTGCGAATTGTCATGCGACTTTTTAACTGTCAAGTGGCACTGTGAACCAGGGCTAAAGGTTCTTTGTGTGTATACCATTCACATCCCAACAATCAGTGTACAGTAAATATAATTTACTTTGGCCCTCAAGCCAATCAAGGTGGACAAAACATAACTGCTAGTTAAAGTGGAACTGAACTTTTGCTGGGTTATAAGGAACATCTAGAAGTGTACTTTTACTGCTGAACAATAGCAGTGCACTTTCTGGTGAAGTCACAGTGCAATCCAGTTGCAGTGCGTTTTTAAAAGTAGTGCATGCATTACTTATAGTGCGATCCAGTGTTCAGCCCATTCACATTGCACTAATACAGGAACGCGCTTCGCACTTAGGCTGGTTGCACGTGTTGGCGGTCAAATGTCCCATAAAGACCATGCGTAAATGTATACACATGCAAAATTCTTCTTTATTGCCAGTATTGTAATATATGCGTTCTGGGGATTAGCTTGTGGGGATCACTCTTCAGAGGAAAAGACTCAGCATGGAGGTCAGGTTCTTTAAAATCTGACGGCTTGCCAGGTTTATTATTACAGGTTTGCAGGCTCAAAAACACATAAAAGAACAGAAGACAAAACCTCACCGTCCGGCGCTAAGCTAAACACTCAGGTTCCCCTCTATACAGTGTGGGGCTGTCCCCGACACCCACAAAACATAAGTACAGTGCAAACCTTGCTCTTTGAGTCCAAATTAGCACACAGAGCTCATTCAGCTGTCTACCTCTGAGATCTAAGATAGAGCTATCCTCTGCTCTCTTCCTGGTCATTAAATGCAGGTGGAGAGGGGTTTGAGTGGACCAGAAAGTCTGAGCCAGAACCAGATCTGCCCCAGTGGCCTGCAAAACCCGCTAGTCGCCTCAAACTGATCGCATGAGAGGCGACAAGTATCGCCCGTCCATTGTGGTGCCACGCATAACGTCACATATCTCCCCTGCCCCCTCTGCTCAAACCCCTCGGGCGGAGCAACTGTCCGGACCATGCAGTGGGCCCGGGAAAGACCATTGGCATTATTTTGGAGCCTTCCAGCCAGGTGTTCCACTGAGAACTTAAACGGCTGTAGGGCCAGGAACCACCTAGACACCCAGCTAATTTTCTCCCGGTTGTTACACATCGACTTAAGGGGGCATGGTCGGTGACTAGCCTGAATGACCTTCCCAGCAGGTAGTATTTTAGGGCCTATAAGGCCCACTTGACAGCCAGGCACTCCTTTTCCACAATGGCATAATTCCTTTCATGTCTATTAAGCTTTCTGCTTAAGTAGATGACCGGATGCTCCTCAGCGTCTCTGATCTGGGACAGAACAGCAGCTACTCCCACCTCAGAGGAGTAGGTTTGAACCACAAACAACTTTGTGAACTCTGGGGTCACGAGCACTGGCTGTACACAAAGGGCTTGCTTCAATTTCTGGAAGGCCTTCTCAGCTTCGGGATTCCACTTAACCATTCCTGACCCTCTACCACTGTCGGATCGGTCAGAGGGACGGCAATGGTGGCAAAGTCGGAGATGAAGCGTCAGCAATACCCTGTAATCCCCAGGAAGGCCCAAACCTGTTTCTTGTTCACCGGTTGGGGCTACTTTTGAATGGCCTCGATCTTAGTGGTCTGGGGCTTAATCAGACCCCGACCAATAACATACCCAAGGTATTTGGCCTCCTCTAGACCACACTTTTTCAGGTTGGCTGTTAAACCTGCTACCCTCAGCGAATTTACCACTACCTGCACCCGGGGCAGATGTGATTCCCAATTTGGGCTGTGGATGACGATATCATCCAGATAGGCCGCTGCATAGGGCCGATGCGGCTTCAATGGTTTGTCCATCATCCTCTGAATAGATACAGGGGCCCCATGCAAACCAAACGGCATTCACTTGTATTGGAAGGGCCCCTCGGGGGAAGAGAAGGACATTTTTTCCTTTGCTGACTCCGTTAGGGGGACCTGCCAGTATCCCTTAGTTAGGTCTAGGATTGTTATGTACCGGGAACCTCCCAACAGATCAACAAGTTCGTCAACATGGCATCGGGTATGCGTCAAACTTAGACACTTCATTCAGCTTCCTAAAATCGTTACAGAACCGAATAGTGCCATCGGGCTTTGGGACCAGTACTATAGGGCTCGACCAGGCGCTGTGGGGCTCCTCTATCACGTCTAGTCTCAGGTATTCGGTAGGGTTCTACATTTACACGGACGCCTGGTTCCGTGATTATGTAATGTTTTAGTACAGTGGTCAGTCCGGGTAGGGAAGAGAAACAGTCTCTATTTTTACTGACAAATTCCTTAACGTCATTTTGTTGCATCAGTGACAAGGATTTGGTTATGGGGACATCTGGGGTCAGGGGTAACCTGTCCTTTTGGGGAGTGGGCACTGCCAATAAACTCTCCTTGTCCTTGCACTGTTTTAGGAGATTAACATGGTAAATCTGCTCTGGTTTCCTTTTCCCAGGCTGGTAAACTTTGTAGTTTACTTCCCCTACTCTTTCCCTAATCTCAAAAGGGACCTTGCCACTTTGCCAGGAATTTACTTTCGACCGTGGGGATTAGCACCAGCACTCTGTCTCCGGGGTTGAAAGTTCGGGTTTTGGCACCCCGATTGTAACACCTTCTCTGGGCTTCCTCCATATGCTCTCGTACAAGAGGCAGGACAGCTGCGATTCGACCCTGCATCAAGGAGACGTGCCCTATGGCGCTTCTATATGGGGTGGCCTCTCCTTCCCACGTCTCTTTTGTGACATCTAGCAGCCCCCTGGGATGTCTACCATACAAGAGTTCAAAAGGGGAAAACCCCATAGATGCCTGCGGAACCTCTCATATGGCAAACATGAGGTACGGCAGCAAAAAATCCCAATATCGCCCATCTTTATCCACCACCTTTTTTTATCATA
Source organism: Glandirana rugosa (assembly GCA_018402905.1). Taxonomy (NCBI): domain Eukaryota; kingdom Metazoa; phylum Chordata; class Amphibia; order Anura; family Ranidae; genus Glandirana; species Glandirana rugosa. The sequence continues at coordinate 2,549,192 of BLSH010088107.1, forward strand.
CTCTTGAGGGTCTTGTTAAACCTTTCCACCAGACCGTCAGTTTGGGGGTGGTAAACAGGGGTACAGAGATGGGAGATTTTGTACAAATTCTCTGGTCATTCTGGAAGTGATCACCACCCGACTAAACACCTGGGCCAATTCCTTGGCGATAGTCTTAGCAGAGGTATGGCCTCAGGATAGCGGGTCGCATAGTCCAGGATCACCAGGATGCGCTGGTGTCCCCGGGCAGATTTTACTACTGGTCCCACGAGATCCTTGCCAATTTGCTCAAATGGCGCTTCAATTATGGGAAGTGGGACAAGGGGGCTACGCAAATGGGGTGATGGGGCCGTTATTTGACACTCAGGGCATGATTCACAATATTCTTTGATGTCTGCATACACCCCAGGCCAGAAGAATCTCTGGGTTATTCTCTCCCTGGTTTTCTCCATACCCAGATGTCCCCCCATTACATGCCCATGGGCCAGATCTAGCACTATCCTGCGGAAGGGTTTGGGTACCACTAGCTGTTCCAATTCATCCTTCCCGTGTTTCACCACCTGATACAACAAATCATTTTTAAGTGCCATGTAGGAAAAAGACACCCCCCAATTAGGGTCCACAGGTTCCCCATCCATCACCTGAACGTTTTCTCTGGCTCTGAGGAGAGTGACATCCTGTAGTTGTTCTGTACATAAGTCCTCTCTCTGGACCTCTACGTCAGGGACTACATTCGGTTCACTCTCACCGTCAGGGAGCTCTTTCCCCCAGGCTCTCTGTGCTTTCCCACAACCTCCAAAAATGGGAAAAATCCCTCCCCATTAGTGCTTCATGAAGCAGGGAAGGTACCACTCCCACTGAATGGGTCACTCTGCTGCAAGGGGTGTCAATCTCGACCAGCGCTGTCTAGTAGTTACGAGTGTCCCCCTGGATGCAAATGACCCAGACAGTGCTAGGATGTAATCTGGCCGGATTTACACAGCTGCTTTTGACCAACATTATCGCACTACCAGAGTCAAGCAGCGCAGTGATGGGTTTCCCGTCAATAGCAATCACACACATTTGCTTCTCTATGTGGCTTGAACATGATGCTGTACGTGCGACCTGTGAAAAAAGAGAAATGCGTCTTTTCATATTAGCATTATCACAATTGGCAGCAATATGGCCCACTGCATGGCATCGGTAGCACTATGTGTGTTCTATACCCAGTCCTCTCAAGGGTCCCCAAGACCTTCCTGGCCTCTTTGGCCAGTCTCCAAGTCTAGAGCCCATAGTCTCTTTAGCCATAGCAGTCTTATCAAATTTCCCCATGCCCTTGACCCCTGAAACAGTCTTACCAGGTCCGCTGGGTGACCTTTCACCCCTAGCTACATTGGAGTGGGGCGCAGATGGGTGTAACAAGTCCTCCACAGCAGTGTATCGCATGCAGATACTGGTCCATGACCACACGCTCCACAATCTGGGGGCCTGGCAAGGTCTCCCGTTGCATCCACTTCCTCGTGAGATATATCAGTTCGAACATTTGCGAGTTGGGTGGCTTGTCCATGCAGTAGGACCACTGATGCACCCCTTGCACCCGAACGGCCATGGTGACCCCCAGGCTTGCGAATATCTCCATCTTTAGAGCCTGATAGTCCTGGGCCTTTACTAGTTCCAAAATCAAAGTAGGCCTTTTGGGATTCACCTGTCAGGAAAGGTGCTAACAGTCCCGCCCACTGCTCTGTTGGCCATCCTTTGCGATCCGCAACACTTTCAAAGGTTGTGAGGTACGCCTCCATGTTATCTGCAGGTGTCCTCTTTTGCAGGTCGTAGCTGGCACGTACCATCTTTTGTTCCACTGGCACAGGACTTGCAGACCCCTTCTTTAATTCAACCAGGGCCTCCGCAAACTGGCGGTTCATCTCCTGTTGAGCCGCTTGTTGTGCTGCGGCGGCCTCTGTGACTTGGCGGTTGGTTTCCGGCTGCTGCCGATTGCACTATTGTTGGGCCACAGTGGCCTGTAATAGGGCTTTTACAACATCCTCCATCTTCCGGGAAGATGCCCGATGAGTCCACCACGTGTGAGGATTAGCTTGTGGGGATCACTCTTCAGAGGAAAAGACTCAGCATGGAGGTCAGGTTCTTTAAAATCTGGTGGCTTGCCAAATTTATTATTACAGGTTTGCAGGCTCAAAAACACATAAAAGAACAGAAAACAAAACCTCACCATGGTGGCTGGCAAAACCCGGGTCGGACTCCCGCTAGTCACCTCAAAATCATCGCATGTGAGGTGACAAGTATCGCCCGTCCATTGTGGTGCCTCGCATAACGTCACAGCGCGTATACACGCATAAATTACTGCATTGTAGCGTAACATTTTCTATTTTTGTTTTACAGGTCTGTACTCATCGCTGTATTACTGATCTTAATGCAGCTGTATGCATTGTTCCATAGACAACAATGCATTTATATACAGATCAGGAAAACATTGAGGTTTCTACTCCTGTGTGCCAGTGGCTTAGCTCCCTCAAGTTAGCATGAACTCCCTCAAGCCATGCATGCAAATGTGCTTTTACCTTCTCATACCACCCACTTGTACTTACTTTGATTGCCCCCAGTCAAAACAATGGTAAAAATGATTAAGCATTTTTAGGAAATTTGAAATGCCAAGGCAATTTCTAATCCCAGGGGCCACAGTCAAGCCCACCTAAAGTCTGGAGGACAGTAAACTGGCCCTTTGTTTGGAGAAAGCTTGGGAGACCCCTGCTCTAACCAAATGCTATAGGCTTTGTGAAAGCGAGCAGCTAGCCTTAGAATCATTAGTAGAAATTAAAGTCAAACATACCTAAAGCTGAACTTCAGAGAAAGGAAAATGCTTACTTGCAGTGGGGCTGCCCCCACATGGCAAGGGTTAAATGCTTATTTATGTCTATGTCCCCTGAAGCCTCTTCTCCCATATGCTTTGGTGGTCGCAGCGTCATCAAAATTCAATGCGGATTTCATAGCCCTGCACTGGACATGAGGACTTTGAGGGGGAGAGTCTACTGCCAAGGCATAGGGGAGTAGAAGGGAGTGTTGGCTGCTGGGGAAGGGGATGCGTGGGTAAGTAAAAACGCTTTTTACATGAGCAGGCATTTAACCCTTGCAGTGCAAGGGCAGCCCCACTGCAAAGGAGCAGTTTTCCTTTACCTGAAGATGGGCTTTAAGATTCAATACACAAAGTTAGTAAGAACTTTTTTCTTTTTAAAAGTGACAGTTATTTTTAATAAATGGCAAATGAGACTGGAACACTACATTAATAAAAAAAAAAAAAATGTTTATGCTTATGTAAAACTTTGTAAATTGAGCCTATAGAGCAGGGGTAGGGAACCTGCGGCTCTCCAGCTGTTGTAGAACTACATTTCCCATGAGGCATTGCAGGGCTGATGGATACAATTACTCCCAGAAGCATGATGGGAAATGTAGTTCTACAACAGCTGGAGAGCCGCAGGTTCCCTACCCCTGCTATAGAGTAATAAAAGGTAATGATATATAAATAACCTGTCTGCATCATTATCATTATTAAAATAGTGCTGATCTACTTATGAACGAAGAGCTGGATACATTCCTATGTTGGATTCAGCAGCATCACAAGCAGCAAGTTAGAGTTCTTGTAGTGGTGTTTATACTAAGCAGAGATGCTCATAATCCTCCTGCAATACTTCTCTCGACAAGTAACAGCCCAGTCTCCTAATTGAACCTCCTGGGCGGCTGATGGCCTTTTAGAGAAATAGGAATCTGTCATCTCTGGCTTGTGCAGGAACCCAGAGACGTACCCTCAGGGAACTGTCATCCTGAGCTTTATAGGCCCATAGGCAATACAGACATTCACATGATAAACCAATTAAGCTGGTTACTGGTTAAGTGATGACACCCTGACCTGCTGCAAGCCTTTTGGCATCAGATTATTAATACAGTGACTGGGGTCACATCACTTGTCTCTGCCAGAGGGATGCCAAGAGCATCAAACATTTTTCTATTTTTCTGTGTAATGGGTTAAATTATAAGCCAAACGCAGAAAAAAATACAGGTTATAATAAGAAAGCCACAGGGAAAATGCTGTTGCTCTCTTGGTCTTATAAAAGCTAATTGGTATTTTTAACATACAGTGGAGATAGGTGTGAAAAAGCAGATGTGTCTGGGAGACGATGAGCTGGTTCTGGGAATACTAACCCCCCGCCCAGTCCCTGTGTTTAGTTTACTGTGCATTTATGCTATCACTCTTCATCTTTTTTTGATATCTTTTCTGACCAGAGTGATGTCTGTAGCCCCGAGAACATCACTCAGCAGTACCTTTAACTAGCTATATAATGAAGGCGGCTGGATGGATTGCAGAGGTTGCAGTGGTGCAACCATATTGAATAAACCTTTGGTCTGTCTTGAGGGCTCTGCATAACATGGCTTTCAAACTTTCAGTGACGCTCTACTCATTTCTACGCATAGAAATTCTGCACAATAATCCCTTTCTGGGATGTCAAGCTCCTTATAATATATAATGTTTTTCACAATATGACAGCTTTCACACGCAGCGATTTCCATGATAACAATCCTACTGCACAGCAGAAATCCTACTTACAGATCATAACATAATGGTTTCCACTAACACCAAAAATAACTTCCCTATATCTGTTAAGGTAACGGCTTAAGTCGATGAAACATGTCATTTAAGATCCTAATAAGAATTGTGAGGATACAAGAAAAAATTCAACATGCCATTTCAGCATCATGTGATAAACAGGACATCAAAGAATGATTAAATTTGTTTTGTATGCTGAAGCTTATCATGAACTAAATCTGTTGCGTGCGTCATCACATGCAGATATTCCAAATTAAAAAGGAACATGCAATTTTTCATGTTGCCAGTAGGGGGAGCAAAAGAATAAAATAGGCTAATACTGTATAAAATACATGGTAGGGACAACCCAACAGAGAATAAAGGACAGACCATAGCTGCCTGTATTAAAAAATGAATGAAAGAACTAGGTTAGTAGTGTCAGGTGACAGCCTGCCAAATTATTCCACATGGGGTATATTTTAATAAAACTATGTTAATTAATGATAAGCCACATATTAACCAATCATATTTCAGCTTACATTTTCTGTGATGATATGACAATTTTCTTATAACGAAGACTCCTTTGTATGCAAAATAAAATTTGCAGACTTGTGTTAATAGAATAGCGCAAAAAAAAAAAAAAAAACAAAACAAAACAAAAAAAAAAACAGATAATGCTTAAGTTTGTGTTTGCATGATTGCATAGAGATACCACAGAAGGATCACAGCTAAGCACTGACCCGCATGATCAGTTTTTCTAATTAAAACTGTGGTAATCATTAAAATCTCATATAAACAAATGTTTGATAATTCTAAATCTGCAACTACCCAATGTTCCTCCCATGGAGGTCATTGTTTGGGATCCTCCTGCGTTGTCACCCGGTCACACAGACTTCCAGTGTTTTCTTTTTAAATGCTTAGTTCTCCTTTGTGTCTATGTTTCATGTTACACGTTTTGTATTAATCAACAACCAACCCCCCAACTCAAACTGCACCCCTATCTAAATCACGGGGTGCATCTCCTGTAACGTCCTGTTTATGCAAGTGAAAGGGTTTACTCCCACATTTCCACAGTGACAAGTTTGACTCGCCCACATTATTTCCACAGTGAGAGGTTTTACTCCTCCCACATTCCAAACAGTGACAGGCCTTGCTCACATATGCAATAGTGGCAGGCCCCGCCCACATATCCAATAGTGGCAGGCCCCGTCCACATATCCAATAGTGGCAGGCCCCATTCACATATCCAATAGTGCCAAGCCCCGTCCACATATGCAATAGCGGCAGGCCCCGTCCACATATCCAATAGTGGCAGGTCCCGTCCACATATCCTATAGTGGCAGGCCCCGCCCACATACCCAACAGTGACCGGCCAGACCACTTTTCTACTTTTTCATGTTCCTTGTCTTTAAAGTCAGCAATCAAACCTAAATAATATGCTATTAAGTATACATAATTAAAGCTGAACTCTAGCAATGATCTGTATCGTATACTTTCATTGGTCCAGCCTAGCATAATGTAAGTATGCATATCTCATACCTGATGGGCTGTTGGGGAAGTCAATGCTACTACAGTGATGGGCACAATTTTTCTGGGTCCTGTGCCACAGGGGGTTGTAACTTGGCATTGCTACCATTTATATCACACCATTCTCTGATGGAGAATGTGTTATCTCCCCTCCATCTCATCCAATCAGAGAATGCCTTGTATTCACTGAAATAAATGCAAGGTGTTCTATAAATGGCGGTAATGCCAAGTGCCTGACTCCCTGTATTCTGTGTGCACTGAGGAAGCTGCTTGCATAGAACCAACTACTACAGTGATTTTCAGCTTCCTCAGCAGCCTCTCAGGAATGAGATGTGCCAAGATGGACCAATGCAAGTATGCAATAGAAACAATTCCTGGAATTCATCTTTTAATATTGTTGCAATGTTGTACTAACTAAGGTTCAGTGTGATTATCACATTCTACATTCTTTAACTTCTAGAAACGAAATTACTGTCAGCAGAATTTGTATACAAGTCACAGTATGATAGCTTTCAGTGCTGGAAGCTCAGGAACTCTCTCGCTAACCCTTCCTGTAACCCTAACACTTTCTGTAAATGTAACACTAATCTTTCCTGTAACCCTAAGGTTTCATTCCCATGGCTGATTAGGGCTGTACACCTCCAACAAGCAGTATAAATCTGTGTCAGCGATCCTAGGTGTTTTTGTTAAACTGTGGCCAGGTAACCTGTACAAATCAATCAGGGGCCATGGCTGTTCGCATGTAATCACACATCGAGGGCTTACATATAATTAAAAACCGATGAGTGGTCCTGGATGCAGAAAGTTTGAGCCTGGTTCATTGCCACACATTTATGCTGATTTTTGTTGGTGTATTGCCATAACTGGCACACAATGAGGCCTAACACTAATCATTCCTGTAAAACTAGCTCTTACAGCATTTGTAGAGGTGATTTTTTTTACATTAAAATAACAAATATGTTATACTTACCTGCTCAGTGCAATGGTTATGCACAAAGCACCCCCGAAAACCTTCTCTTCTCGGATCCCTCACCAGCGCTTATGGATTCTCCTCTTTTCAGTGTGCCACCATAGGAAGCCTCTTCTTATGGTGGCACACCCGTGAGCTTGATTCTAAGCCAGGCTGTGTGCATCTATTGACACACACAGCATGGGTCAGCCCTGCCCCCTTGCTCTCAGGATTTGATTGACAGCAGCAGGAGCCAATAGCTCCCACTGTTGCCTCTGTGAACACAGAGAGAGAGAGAAGAGAGCCACTGCAGACAGAGTGCTGGATTGAGATAGCACTCAGGTAAGTATAAGGGAGGGTTAGGAGGTGATATATATACACTGGCCTGCGCTAAAAGATACCAGCCCCAGAAAACTAGTGTCAGAATTTACTGTTTTGTAATCATGACCTATTCCTTAACTGATAACATATTCAGTACAGAAGAGTACATTGACTCCCAAAATCAGACAATTCAGGAACTAAGAATCGTTATTCACAAATTGAGTGATTCTCATATATTTAGGGGGTAAATGAATGCAAAGCTGTATACTCTTCCTTAATCCTGGACTCTGTACATTGAATAAATAAGTGTGCATTATTTTACATTCATAGAGCAACGTACTGTACAAAGATCATACCTGTGTTTGAAAAGTCATTTCAGGTTACTTGGAGTTATCTGGACCTACACCCGTCTATATCCATCTGTGTACAGGTGAATGTTAACCGGTGGGTATCCCCTATGTAAAGTCTCTTCACATTAGCGCAGAGTTTTTACCAGACCTCCTTAAGGGTACACTTTCCCCGGATTATGTTTGGTAGAATAGTCAACTGTCTCGACAAGAAGACTAATAATACTAGAAACATGTCATGCAACGAGATACTTACATTTTATTACGTGTGAATAAATAAGTTACATGTCTCAGGTCCTAATTCCTTCTCATATGTCGAAACGTAAGTAAAT
>BLSH010088107.1:2558167-2581078 GCA_018402905.1 Glandirana rugosa
TTTTTTTTTTAAGTGATAATTACGTCGGACTAGTCACGGGTAGTCGCGTCGGAGTGGTCAGGGGTAATTACGTCAGAGTGGTCAAGGATAGTCGCGTCGGTGTGGTCACGGGTAATTACGTCGGACTAGTCACGGGTAATTACGTCGGTGTGGTCACGGGTAGTCGCGTCGGACTAGTAGCACTGATCAGGCTGCGCTGATGGGCACTGGTGTGGCTGCATTAATGGGCACTGATCAGGCTGCATTAATGGGCACTGGTGTGGCTGCGCTGATAGGAACTGGTGAGACTGCATTAATGGGGACTGGTGAGGCTGCGCTGATGGGCACTGATCAGGCTGCATTAATAGTGAATTTTTTTTTTTGCGCAATTCCATATAGTTTGTGTTATATTCCGTATACTCTTTGTGTGCATGTTTGCAAAATTAAAGTGGGCCGGTCTGGATGAAGTCCAGGGTCAAATTTGTGTCTCAGTCCAGCCCTGGTTGCACCTGTAATTATGCAGGCACCATTAGATTGAAGGTAAATCAGCCACAGCTCAAGGAACCCCTAGCAACCTCTGGAGGAACCCTGGCCAAGAATGACTGCTATAGATGGCGCATAAGATACTATGGCTGTAGGTTTGCTTCTGTTTTTCAAGAAAAGTAGTGTGCCGGCTTTCTCCAAGTGAAAAGAACTCTAAAGCTGACAGTCATATAAGATGTAAGTCTATTCGGGGTGCCAATTGTCTCTCCAGTGTTGTCACCCAGTCACATGCACATGGAAATTACAAGAGGCCATAAAAAACACATTGGGGTGGATTTACCAAAACTGGAGCGTGCAAAATCTGGTGCAGCTTTGCATAGAAGCTTCCAGGTTTTATTGTCAAAGCTTAATTAAACAAGCTGAAGTTAGGCTCGATTCACATGAATGCATTTTGCTTTTCAGCGGTTTTCACTGTTTTTTGCTGTGCTTTCCGTGTTTTTTACCGCAATTTTGCCACGATTTGCGTTTTTTTATGTTTAATTTTTTTATAAAAAAAATTTTTTGGGGGGGGGATGTTGTTGCTAGGCAGATTTAAAACGCAAATCGCGGCAAAAACACGGTAAAAAAGCAGCACTTGCGTTTTTCATGCTTGCCCATTGAAGTCTATTACATGCAAAATTAGCCAGTGAAAATCCGTGTTTGATACCAGTCCCAAACACAAGTTATTTCCAAAAGTGCTTCTGTGCAAAATGGTTCTAAAGTGATAAGGTGCTCCAATAATATCACATGGTGATCTGCGCTTTGTGATCCACACACCCCCTTTTCGATGATAAAAATCGCCTGTTACAAACATCCTAGGTAGGGCTGTCCGCTAGCTCCAGGAACTCGCTTGGTTCTCACACAACCTCGCGTGCGTTCCACCGCTCGCTGGACATGACTTTGCTGAGGAATCTACGTTCCCCTTACAAAGTGGATGTGTGAGCACAAAGCACAGATCACCGTGTAATATTATTGGAGCACCTTATCACTTTAGAACAATTTTGGACAGAAGCACTTTTGTGTTTGGGACTGGTATTTCACTGACTACTTGCTTACCCATTCACTGTGGACTTTTTATTGTTATTTCCTTGTATTATGTATATGCTACACTGAGCAAAATTATAAAGGCAACACTTTTGTGTTTGCCCCTATTTATCACGAGCTGAACTCAAAGATCTATGACTTTTTCTATGTACACAAAAGGCCTATTTCTCTCAAATATTGTTCACAAATCTGTCTAAATCTGTGTTAGTGAGCTTCTCCTTTGCCGAGATAATCCATCCACCTCACAGGTGTGGCATATCAAGATGCTGATTAGACAGCATGATTATTGCACAAGTGTTCCTTAGGCTGGCCACAATAAAAGGCCACTCTAAAATGTGCAGTTTTCCTGTATTGGGGTATCTGAAAAACAGTCAGTATCTGGTGTGACCACCATTTGCCTCATGCAGTGCAGCACATCTCCTTTGCATAGAGTTGATCAGGTTGTTGATTGCGGCATGTGGAATATTGGTCCATTCCTCTTCAATGGCTGTGCGAAGTTGCTGGATATTGGCAGGAACTTGAACACAGTGACGTATATGCTGATCCAGAGCATCCCAAACCTGCTCAATGGGTGACATGTCCGGTGAGTATGCTGGCCATGCCAGAACTGGGATGTTTTCAGCTTCCAGAAATTGTGTACAGATCTTTGCAACATGGGGCCATACATTATCATGCTGCAATATGAGGTGATGGTTGTGGATGAATGGCACAACAATGGGCTTCAGGATATTGTCACGGTATCTCTGTCCATTCAAAATGCCATCAATAAAATGCACCTGTGTTCGTCATCCATAGCATACGCTAGCCCATACCATAACCCCTTTGCCACTCGATCCACAATGTTGACATCAGCAAACCGCTCACCCACATGACGCCATACATGCTGTCTGCCATCTGCCCTGTACAGTAAAAACCGGGATTCATCCGTGAAGAGTACACCTCTCCAAAGTGCCAGACACCATTGAATGTGAGCTTTTGCCCACGTAACAACGAACTTCAGGGCAGTTGAGACCCTGATGAGGACGACGAGCATACAGATGAGCTTCACTGAGACGGTTTCTGACAGTTTGTGCAGAAATTCTTTGGTTATGCAAACCGATTGTTGCAGCAGCTGTCTGGGTGGCTGGTCTCAGACGATCTTGGAGGTGAAGATGCTGGATGTGGAGGTCGTGGTCTGCGGTTGTGAGGTCGGTTGGATGTACTGCCAAATTCTCTGAAACGCCTTTGGAGATGGCTTATGGTAAAGAAATGAACATTCAATTCAAGGGCAACAGCTCTGGTGGACATTCCTGCAGTCAGCATGCCAATTGCATGCTCCCTCAAAACTTGCGACATCTGTGGCATTGTGCTGTGTGATAAAACTGCACATTTTAGAGTGGCCTTTTATTGTGGCCAGCCTAAGGTATACCTGTGCAATAATCATGCTGTCTAATAAGCATCTTGATATGCCACACCTGTGAGGTGGATGGATTATCTCGGCAAAAGCGACAAATGGGCGGCATTTGCTGGCAATGGCACGTCCTAATCGGTGAGATGCTGCATTTGCGGTGCAGCACCGATTTACAAAAGTAGTTTCTGTACTACTTTTGCCAATTTCAGGTGCGATTTCCATTGACATCTGTGCAGCAACCCGCACAGATTTCTCTGAACTCGCACCATTTCATTGCCGCACCATTGTGAACCCATGCTTAGACAGATTTGTGAACAATATTTGAGAGGAATAGGCCTTTTGTGTACATAGAAAAATTTGTTAGATCTTTGAGTTCAGCTCATGATAAATAGGGGCAAACAAAAAAGTGTTACATTTATAATTTTGCTCAGTGTATTTGCACTAACTGCACTTTAAGGAATTTGCACTTTCTTGTTACTGTTTGCGCTGTGGTTTGTGATTTAAATATTAATTTGTGTTATGAGCAGCAGCAACAGGAATAGTATATAGGCACCATATATTTAGCGCAGGTGGATCATTTTTAGTTAAACATTGGTAGTAATTTGGTGCTACTAAAAACTGATAGCTGTAATCCTCCAGGCCCTGTGTCAAGTGGCTTCCCCTCTGCCTAATGATCACAGGGGGTGGCTCACTCGGCATTAGGCCTCATACACACGAGCGTTTTTTACAGCCACATTTTTTAGCTTTTTTACAGCTTTCCATGATATTAAATGGCCCCTTAAAAACGCTGACGTTTTTGAGCTGTAGATGGCGTTAGTGAGCTGTAACTAGAACACGGGACCAGCGCATTTTGCGGCTGTAACGTTTTGGCGTTTTTGGCGCCACCAACAAACGCTCACTAACGCCGTATCGACGTTAACCTGCATTTTTGATGCCAACGTTTTCAGGTTAAAAAATAGCAGAGGAATGGGGTTTTTTAAAAAAGAACGCCTATTAACGCCGACGCTCACTAACGCCGATGCAAAACGCTGAAAAAACGCAGATTCTTCCCTGACGTCGGCCCCGACATGTTTGCTTATTTTTATCAAAAGCCTGTGTGTATGAGGCCTTACTGCCATTTACAAGACGCCTTGTATTTTTTTAAATGAGAAAATATTTTGCGGTAATGTCACAAAACGTCCAGGTTTTGATTATAGTCTATGACTAGTTTTTTTTAAAAAATGTCAGCTCTAGCCGAAACTGGATAAAAAGGTTTGGCTGAAGCCGGAATTTCCATTTATAACTTCAGTTTTTTAATTTGCTATGCTTTTTTCTCTGGGGGACAATTCCGCAAATGAAAAAAAAGTTATTTTTGTGCATATCATGGTATTGGTCAGGTAATTCCATTTCAGATGTTTACTGCCTTTGAAATAATACTCTTGATAGCACTATGTTTTATGTAAACTTTATTAGCAATTATTTAGCTGCATCAGTCACTCCAGTAAATGTACTCCTTAGGGACAAATTATTACATGGGGTCAATGACTGGGGAGATGACATGGGTTTACCAGCTGCCCACTCAGTTTGACGCTATCAAACACTTTCATGACGCCTGAGCGCACAAACCACTTTGTGTGCCAAGCGCAAAATCACGAGACACCATCTGTACAGCTAACCGTTCATCACATTCAGCCCGTTATTTTGGCAATCCATTTATTAACCTGGATGCCATTAATGACATAAAAATATTCTTCTAGTTATACACTAGGGATTGTATGCAGTAAGTAGTACAGGATTACAAAATTAAATAAATGAAATGTTAAAGTGAACATGTTCTACTTTGACAATTTAAAGCAATAGTTGGATACCTTAACAAAGCGTACCTATCAGATGTGCACTTGTGAAAGCAACCAATCGGAAAATATAGACTAAGAAAATGTTTTTAAAGGGTGGAGCCAATTCACTATGACCTAGTGCAGTGGTCTCCAAACTGCGGCCCTTTGCTTGCCTTTATCAGGCCCTTGGGGCACTATTCTTTCCACTGATACAAGACACTATTCTGCCACCTGACACTGTCAATGGAGCACCATTTCCCCCACTGACACCACTAATGGGGCACTATTCCTCCCTATGATACCAACCATGGGGCACTATTCCTCCTCCTAATACCAGATATTTACTCCCACTGATGCCAGGAACATTTCCACTCCCGCTGGCCACAGTCTGGCCCTCCTAGAGTCTGAAGGACAATAAACCAGCCCTTTGTTTAGAATGTTTGGAGACCCCTGAACTAGTTAAAAACAGTTAAGGAGGTTGATTTACTAAATCTGGAGAGTGCAAAGTCTGGTGCAGATGTGCATGGTAGCCAATCAGCTTCTAACTTCAGCTTGTTCATTTAAAGTGTTTGTTAATGTAATTTTTTTCCTATAGTTCCTTCTGATATATAACATTAAGCTCCCCAGTGGATGTCATTTATAAAAATATGTGGTATAATAGCTTACTTCAGAGTGCCGTTCGGCACTCAGCTGACTGTCCGCTGGTATTCTCTCCCAATGTAATAGCTGCAGGGGGAGGTGCTGGGAAACCCCCGCTGACGTCAGACAAGCAGAGGAGAAAAGGAGACCGGCGGGCAGTCACATGAGTGCCGAATGGTGCCCTGAAATAAGCTATTATACAGCATATTTTTATAAATTACATCTACTGGGGAGCTTAATGTTATATATTGGAGGGAACTATAGAAGAAAAAGATTGCAGGAGAGGATCGGGGCGCTGACGGGGGGAGAGGACAGAGGAGATACAGAGCAAGCTGCGGATGACGGAGGCACGTATGGATGACTTTGTTGTCAGTGCTCAGCAGCCCTGATACATCGGGGTCAGTGTACAGAGGGGAAGGTAGAAACTGGCAGGATCAGCCAGGTTTTTTAGGTGTTACCGGGGTCCAAATTACATAGCACAAGCACTGTGCTGTATAACATGCTTTAAGGGAACAGGATCCATTTTTTTTTTAGGTTAACAAACACCAAGTTTTGACAATTAACAACCTGGAAGCTGGTTTCTATGCAAAGCTGCACCAGATTTTGCACTCTACAGCTTTAGTAAATCAACCCCTAAGGGTACATTTTGCCCTGTGCTTTGAAGTAATCTTCTATAAAACCATGTTAAAGTGGAATTAACTTAAATAATACAATGTTTGGTGAAGGCAGGCATTTTACTGCAGAAGAGACATGTTATTACTGTAATAACTCTTGTCAATCAGTTAATTGATTTTTCATATTTTATATAATTATTGCCCTATATATAATAATGACGGTAATTAACATGGGAACTTGAAAATCCTCCCCCTAGTTGTCTTACTATTTATTAGTGAGTAAGGAGAGCATCATGCAGCTTCTGAGATAAAAATCAATTAGAGTTATACTGAGTGTATTGCTTTTGATCATTCTCAGTAGTTTAACTGACTAGTACTGTTAAAATAAAAAGGAGCAGTATCTCACACCTAGGCGTGTATTTATAAAACCTATGCACAGCAATTTGTCCAGTGAAAGAGCGTGTACATTTGTTTAGCGCTAAAAATACCTAATTTGACCACTAGATGGCACAGAGTATCATAAGCATTTCCTCTGATACTCACTGCCATTTAGTGGTCAAATGTGATATTTTCCACCATCTAATTGTCAAATGTGATATTTTGTGCCACCTAATTTTCAAATGTGGTATTTTTAAGTTTAAATCAATGAAAAGCAATCATCCAGCACAAGAAATGGTCTAACAACATATTTTGCCCCATTCACACAGAACAAATGTACAGTACATACACTTTCACTGGGCAAAGCGCTAAGCATTTTTTTTGTAAATACAGATTTACTGTGCAGCACTAGTAATCAGAATGCTCTGCTTGATTATGAAATGACCAAATATGCTTACCCTACATTATACTGTTTGCACAAAAATTATACCTAAAAGCAAAGTTTTAAAAACATGAATAGATATCATTTATGCAATATACATTAGACGGTTCAAATTCACATGTAAAAACAATGTGGTATATTTATAAACCACTCAGTTTGACTTTCACCAAACATTCACTGGTGGTGAATCAATTACTATCATTTAAAACATATGAACCAGGAAGATATAGATGAAGTGAATAATTGATGAATTTCAGATTCACTGCTTTAAAAGTGGTACGCACCTTTGAATTCCCTTTAATAGAATAACTGCTAACTTTTTTAAACACTGCCCCCCGTCTGTAGAGAAAGAACCTGCATTATTAGTTTTTTTTTTTCCCAGAGTTTGCCTAAAGACCTAATGCTCCATATTTCATGCATTATCACCACAGCTTGATTGGTTGTAATGTGCATATAAATAAGCCCTGGGTTTTGAAGTTTTGAGGCTCAAAACACACTTTAGAAATAAGGCAGTAAGAATGTTCACCAGAGTTCTGAAGGTGTGAAGTTTACATACCAGGGACCAGTCTACCAGGTTAGTAAATGGCACAGCTAGGCTTTGAAGAAGCTGAACTAGAAGCTGTGCCCAAAAAGGCAAGCAGAAGGCAGAGGACTAGTCACCACTATTGCTTGTGTTATCCGTGCAGCTGAACATTCCCCATTATTTACCTACAATGTAGCGCTGCACCATTCTGGCCAAAATGAGAATCACAATTTTTTTGCTTAGAATAAAGATCACAATTCTCTCACGATTCTTGCGGCGTAATATATTAAATATACAAAAAAATTGGGCTAACAGCACTGTTTAGTTTTTTGAAAGGGTAATTTTCCCAAAAAAATTGCGTTTAAAAGTCTGCTGCGCATACAGCGTATGACATAAAATATTGCAACAACCGCCATCTTATTCTCTAGGGTCTCTGCTAAAAAAAATATATATAATGTTTGGGGGTTCTAAGTCATTTTCTAGCACAAAATAATGGATTTTTATTTGTAAACAGCAAGTGTCAGGAAAGATTTAGTCTTTAAATGGTTAAACCAAACAACTATACAAGGGGAGTTCAATCAGAGTTCATTCCTTTGAAGTAAATTACTTTGTATCTCTTTTAGCGGCTTTTATCAATGGTGACTCAGAACTTGGCTCTCTGCCCACCTTGGCTGTCTCCCCTGAGACTCAAGTCGCTCCGACTTGAAAAGACTTCAGGCACTTGCATTGACTTCTATTACTGTCAAGTCGCGCTGAGTCGCCCCGCAAGTCGGACCCCATTAACTGCACTGAAAATCACGGTAATGCCCAATGGATAATAATGGAGAGAAGAGATTTGTCCATGGTGACATTAATAATCTGACAGCAAAAATACTTTGTACCATCATTTGCCAAAGCCTCTACTGTCCACTGGCATTTGATAGTTGAAAGGCAAGGAGCAGGGTTCAATAATGGCAAAGTCTAATAACATATTGTACCTGGACGACAGCAATGTAGTTACTTTTAAAATGATTTAGGCCAGATTAGGTCCACTTTAATCCTTGGAGTAGGTTCACTACAAGGATGGTCCTCTTCACTTTGGTGAAAAAAGTATGATCCTTAAATCTCAAAGAGATAAATGAGTACTTGCAATTCTTACTTGTGCTTACTATCACACATATGGCCACGTACACAGCCAGTTTACTGCAAGTAATGCTTGGAATAGCTGCATGTGTATGTATATTGGCTCCCTGGTTTGTATTGAAAACTTTCTTGTGCAATAACAGTTCACTGGTAGTAAGGAAGCATGACTCCGTACAGTACAAATATATACTGTACATCTGCTGGTTACAAAAAGACTTACAGTCTAAGCTACCCTGCTAGGGGAACACAAAGCAGCCTACAGCCAGGCTAAATCAGGCAAAGTACACAAGCAATTTCAATATGAAATGTGCTACAGCAACCAAGCCGGCATCAGATGTTGCAGATTTCTCTAGAGAGATCTGAGGCTGTATTTAGATATCATGCCCTTCTAGACACTAATGGACAATGACTCTCCTTTGTACAACTCTATGCTTTTTGCATTAGAATTATTTTTGCAAATACTAAAGAAAAGCATACTGTTGAAGGCAATGTTGCGTCTGCTTTATTTGCAAAGCTGCAATACAGTTGAGCACTAACAAGAAAAAAGGTAGATTAACCTATAGCTTATTTACTGGATATGCCCAGTGAAGGTCAAATATAGAAAAAAAAGTTCGGTTGAGGAGGGAGGACGGAATATACCTACATTTGAAGTTAGTGGTGTACAACATGCCTTGTTGGTGCAAACTGTGCATACCAAATAACTAGAATATATTATGCAGCAGTGCCCCCACCGAACACCGCAGGTCCCTAAACATTAACAGAAAGAAAACGTTACTAATATCGGGAAAAAGATGCATAAAGAGCATTGTTTCTCATGGCTATAATGGTGTCTGGAGCCCACGGTAGCAGAACAAATACTGCATCTTAAAGTTTCGCTTTAAACTTTAGTACAGGTTATACTTAAGTTTTGTGTTTTACTAAGCGAACCTGGAGCTCTGTTGGGATATAAACAATTACAAATCTTTGCACTTAATACTTAGGCTACTTTCAAACTGGAGCGGTACCCGCGGTCGCGGTAAAACCCCGCTAGTTTTAGCGGAGTTGTAGCAGCGATAGGGCTCCGCTATGCGGGCGGGAGCGCCGCGCTTTTAACCCCCCACAAGGAGTTAAAAAGGGGTTAAAAGTGCCGGCGATCAGCGCTACCGAGGCGGTGTGCAGCCGCTTCGGCAGCGCTTGCCATGCATTTCAATGGCAGGGGCGGTAGAGGAGTGGTATATTACCACTCCCCTCACCGCCCCAAAGATGCTGCTTGCAGAACTTTTTCTAACGTCCTGCTAGCGCACCGCCCCAGTGTGAAAGCACTCAGGGCTTTCACATTGGGGTGGATTGGGGGGGACTTTTGAGGCGCTTTACAGACGCTATTTTTAGCTAAATAGCATCTGTAAAACGCTCCATTGTGAAAGCAGCCTTATGGTTACTTGACTCCAGTCCCCTCCCTCTCCCACAATTGGATATTTTTTTCAGTACATTTTACTATTTTGTGCCGCACGTCCTTTCTTTCCTAGGTGAAAACATTGCGCCCAATCTGTGCACAACCCTCTAGCACATCTGCACATGAGTCGGACCATCAAAGATGGCAGTGCTGGCGGGGGGGGGGGGGGGGGTTCAAACAGATGTCATATTGTCAAGAATCATAAGTTATTTTTAAAGAACCTGAATAAAGCTAAACATATGTTCTCCATAGATAAGGCTAAAGGAATATCATCATTTAAGACATGGGGTATATTTATAAAGCCGTTAATGTGACATTCACCATTTATTTCAGCTGCATCTCCACAGTGGGTAATTTAAATTGATTTACCTGAAGGAATGTTAGGTGAGTGCCATTCATTGTTTTTAAATATGCTTGCATAAGTCCTGGTTCACACCTATGCGCTTTTTGGTGCTTTTTGCAGAGATGCACTACAGTTCATTTAACATGGTTTCCTATGGGACACATTCACATCTATGCTTTTTTCAGCAGCTGTATTTTTTAAAAGGGTCAGGGACTTTTTAAAATGCTTTTTTTTTGTTCAATAGACTTCAATTGAGAAGCTGCAGAAAAGCATGTAGCGCATTTTTGCAGCAATTTGAATTTTTTAATCTGCCCAACAACAAATTGGCCAAAAAAAAAAAGAGCATAATAAAATGCAAAACGCAAATTGCACCGAAATCACAGTAGAATCGTATGTAAAAAAAGCACTGCAGAAATGACCAAAAGCAAACTGCATAGGTGTGAACCGAGCCTAAGTCCAGTGTGACAGGTTCTCTTTAAGTGGAAGTGTTATATTTTAAACACCAAATGCTGACAGGTCAGCTTTAATGGCAAAAACGGGCCTAGTAAAATGAAGAGCAGTTATGTTGCATAACTTTATAAGTAGGCCCTAGGTTCTTGTTTTCTAACTAGTAAACTACTTAAAGTTAGCCGACAAGCTGCTCTTTGTAGTGATGGAACGCACTGCTACTTGTCTCAGTGAAGGCGGTTTATAAATACTGTGTGGGTAGAAGTACCTAAGAAATACATTTCATTTACAAACTGACTGCATAAATGTCGCCAGCGGAGTGTTACATACTATTCATAACTAAATGCTTATCCAAAGGACTGTGTTAAAAACAGACAAGTGTTCTGTCAAGGCCCTTGGCTCTTTGCTCAGAGACAGTGTCTAAACCTGAAGCATTCCTTATTAGAGTACCTAAAGCCTGAACAAATTTAAAGTGTCACTAAAGGCAATACTATCTTTTTTAGGCTGGATTCACACCTATGTGAATTGGATGCATCTGATACACTGCATCCAATTCACAGAACATTTCAAAACATGTTCTTTTCAATGGGTCTGGTCACATGTGCGTGGCATCTGCACTCCGCATTGCACAGAAAACGTGTGCGCTTTCTAGGCACTGTGGAGCGAATTCCAGGCACATTACCTTCAATGGGAACGCATATGCTTTGCATATGTGCTCCGTTGTAAACAAGGATTCTCTCCCCCTCCTCACGGAGAGAACGGAGAGAAAACGCTGAACAGCTGCTTTTTCTCTTCGCAGGGGAAACGGCTGGAATTCGCACCGGACTGGTGTGACTCCAGCCTTAGATTTGGAGTGGATATGGATTAGAACCCCTGTCAAGTATTATTGCTGTCTGTGTCCCTGTTAGGGAGATTTCCCCTCTCTACTTGTTCTGTTTACCATTATCGTTGAAAATGAAAGTAAAAGAAAATCCCAAATTCTGGGTTGACATCAGAACAGTAATAGGTGGGAAATCTTCCAAAATGGGGACAATAATTCTGGTGACACCTTGGGATTCCCTCACTTTAGAGAGATTTCCTCTCACTTACTGTATGGGACAGGAAGTGAAGGGAAATCTCCCCAACGTGACACAGATGGCAAAAACACTAAAAACAATCTGACAGGGGTAATAATCCTCCCTTACTCTATCAAAAATGAAAAAAAAGGTTGACTTTAGTGACACTAACTGTGAACATTGAATCATTTTAAACAAACAAAAAAAATGAAGATGTAACATTTCTGCTGGGTTATTATTGCCATTTACAGTAAGTTCTGGTTATGGAGATTACCCTCACTTCCTGTTCCATACAGTAAGTGAGAGGAAATCTCTCTAAAGTGAGGGAATCCCAAGGTGTCACCAGAATTATTGTCCCCATTTTGGAAGATTTCCCACCTATTACTGTTCTGATGTCAACCCAGAATTTGGGATTTCTTTGAGACAGAAGGAAAGGGAAACTCCTCAAAGTGGTCAAAAACTGCAGTAAACCGTGTCTTTAAACAAGTTTAATTCAATTCTATTTTTACTTTATTTCTTTGTTTCCCCTTTGGAGAGACTGGAACCTATGTTGTGAAGTTATTGTTGCACTCTGGACCTTAATGTGAAGATTTACCCTCACTTCTTGTTTTGCTAAGCACTCTTACTGAGACATGAAGCAAGGAAAATCAGCTATTCAAGGGGCAGCTACATTGTGTGCATCAACAGACACACACACAGCCCCACACCCTAGGATGGCAAGGCACCCGGTGTGCCTCCCTCCACTCTCCTACCACCCCCCTACCTTATCCTCCAAGCTAACAGACTGACTTCAGACTGCATTGACCACTGTTAACATTTTCCCATGAAGACAGATGGTTCAGGGAAGCAGCACAGAAAGCAGCAGCGCTGAAAATTGTAATCTGCAAGTGCTTGGATAAGCACTATAACAAATACTTTACTGGCAGATGTTTATTTTATTGTGCTTAATGTGTTAAAATTAGAAGCACTGGAGGTTAAAGTGGTTATTAACCCACCAAGTAAATTTTACAGTATCCTTGCTCCTGTGTCTGTGCCTTATAAAAAAAAATTCAATTATATACCTGTTTTCAGAGCGCTGGTCGGCGCTCACGTGACCCACAGCCTCTCTCGGTCTGACAGCTGCAGCGGGCAGGGCAGTGGATCCCCAACTGACGTCAGTCAGGAGGGGAGGGGGAGATGAGAAGAGAGGTGGCCCCCGCCAGCTGCAGCTGTCAGGCAGAGAGAGGAGAGAGGCTGCGGGGTCATGTGAGCACCGATAGGCAATCTGAAAACAATTATATAGCTGTATTTTTTTTATAGGGCACAGACGCAGGAGCAGATAACATTAATAAACAGAGAGGGTACTGTAAAAATTTAACAGTAATTTCAGCAGCAGGAGAGGGTACGGGCACGGGCACGCACGGAGCTGACAGGCAGGGAGGGGAGGGTGAAGAGGACGGAGGAGAGCACAGAGGAGGACAGAGGATAGAGAGCGGATAAAGGAGGCACGTAAACTGACCATGTCGTCAGGGCTCACCAGCCATGATACACCGTGGTCAGTTTACAAAGAGGAGGGCAGAAACGGGCAGGATCAGCCAGGTATTTCAGGTGTTACAGGGGGCCAAATGAGACAGCACAACCACTGTGCCGTATAACATGCTTTTTTTCGTTAACAAGCACTTTAATATTACGCTAAACAATGTGTCTGTGTCTTAACTGAGAGACAAAAACATAAATTAGAACAGCAGTTCTAATTCTTCTTTACTTTATCCAAAACAAACAAAAGGGTTTTGGCTGCAGTTCCACTTTGGAAAGGCACATTTACACTAAAATCCTTATTTGGTTTAGGCCTCGTGTTGCATCAGAATAGATATTCCTATTACAGGAACATGGGGGTATACCCTGAGCTGGTATACTGGGCCTCAGGTGCTCTTTCAGATTACCATGTGCATTGGGGTATGACAGCATGTGTGAGACAACCCCCTCTAATTAATATCTGGAGACTGCACCGTCTGTATGAGGCGGGAAAGACACTCCCAGCTGTGTAAAAAATGAGGATCTTCTATCTTTGCTTGGAGCCTGGGGTAAATTGCAGGTCTCTCAGGAAAACCTGCATTGTGTATGACCCAGCTGAGGAAGGCATCTCACTTTAATGTAGTGTAAGCTACATTTGCCCAAAAGGTTTATCCAGCAGTGAAGAAAAAAATGTTAAAACGGAATAAATAAATACTGATTCCAGCAGCTCATCCTCATTTATTGTGATCTAATGTTAAAGCGTTTCCCCTGCTGGGTTTTAAAACAAGGATCCCCAGGATTGCAGCGTTTCCAGTAAGGAATGTTGTGAAGCCGCTCACACTATCATATGTACAGTATATGTATGTACACAACCTGCTGTATTTCCCATCAACATGCACATCCACTGGGGCTTCTACTACACAGCACAGAATGCTTATCAGCAGATAAGAGGAGATGGTGGAGGGCTGCAAACACCAATACTTTCACCAGAGGTGTTTGCAGCTAATATAACAGACAAGTAAAAATATATATATATATATTTTGGCTCTACATAAAAGATAATAGATCATGTATTAAAAATGTCTCATTTACAACAGCATGAAATTAAATGCATTTATAAGACATTTCTAAATGCACATAAATACATGTAATGATGTTAAAGAATGTACACTGCATTTACTTGCATTCAGGTGCATTTAGTTTAGCTGTGCTTAGAACAAAAATAGAAATCCATGCATCCAGGGGCAGATTAGATACTCTGAATACGTGTCAACACATGTACGTTTAGGCCTTGTTCACACAGGGCGTATCAATGCGTACCCCATGAGAGGGGTGTTTACCCACACAAGGATACACAGGTTTTTTCATGCATCCTCATGCAAGCAGTTCCTTGGATGTCAATTATTATGCAGCGGCTGCACAGACACAACCGCTGCTCCCAATATGACATCCGTATAAGTGCGAGTCCTAGAATTCATACAGTCTATGTTTTGGGGCCATGCACCCGCACCCACATGAATGTCATATTGGTAGGAGTGGACTTTCTAGAAACTGCAGCAGAAATTTACATCAGAAATGTAAATAGGTCCAACTCCAAATATCTGCACAGAAGAATCAATGCCTACGCATATTGTTTTTTTGTAGATCTCTGCAGAATATGGAGTGTTACATAGGATAAAATAAATTATAATAAAATTATATAGTAATATAATTACTATATATATATATATATATATATATATATATATATATATGTATTTATTGTTTTATAACAACAACGATGATTATAAAATCAATAGAACTATTAATAAAATACATTTTTTAAAATATTATTTCTTACATCAGTGCTGGCAATTTTTTATTTTTCTTGGCATAAAATTGACAAGATTTCCTTAACAGTTTGTGACACGTGATTTTGAAGATTATCCAAGAAAACAATACCCTTGGCAGCATTTCATAGGATTCCTCCTAGTCATTGTTTAGAGTATTTGACCCTCCCCCATTTTATAGTCTGTCTACCTCTTAAAGCTTTGACCAGCTGCTTCAATTAGAGCCCTTACTATGAGATGACAAGCGTCCTGCTTTCTTGACAAATGAAGCACTGTTTAGTGGCCAGGATTCTACTGAGTGGCTTGAGTAAATTATAGAACTTTTGGAAAAAAAACATGTCCATGTATTGTTATTAGGTCCAGTTTCCAACTTGGAAAAACACCAATAAAATAATTGATCATGAACGTACCACTTATTCTTAAACAACTTTAATTAAAAAGTAAAATTGGTGATGGGTTATAAAAAGGAGGGATTGGATAGCAAAACATGTAATCACATTTGCCTTTATTTTTCAAAGGCTCTCTTAGGGTCGGTTCACACTGCCGTGACTTGGGATCCAACTTGTGAGACCCCAAGCTTGACATGTGAAATTCCATGTTAGTTAACGAGAGCGGTCTTAATTAGCACTACTGTAGTCGCTCCGACTTTAGAAAAGGTTCCCGTACTTGTGCTCATAGACTTAAAGTGGAAGTTGCCTCCAAGTCGGATCCTCATCTTAATTGATGTGAATTGGATCTGACATTAAGGGAGGATTACACAGGCAAGGTGCTTCAAAGTTGCGCCAAAGTTGCCTGGCAAAGTGGCACTGTAAGTTGCATGACTTTCAGGTCACCGCAGTGTGAACTGAGCCTTAGACAGTTTGATTTTCGGTTGATTCAGCCACAATATGATCTGCAAACACCACTTGGCTTAACAAAATTTGATTTAAAAATTGAATTAGCCTACTGGAAAATTTTCAGCCAAGCAGACTGCATCCAATCGTTCATGGGTTTTATTGCTGCCTCAATACAATAGCCAGCAGTGGAGATTCTTCCATCAATCCTGTTAATGTGGAGGGGAAATGATTGATTTTCTCTCATTCAGCCCAAAGATAACAACTGGTTACCTGCATCTATTGGTTATGTAGAAATGACTGAAGCGTTCTATTTTTACATGTAAAGCCAATAGATATATGCAAAACAAAGGAGGCCTTTGGCTTGTTTTAAAATTTTGATTACTATGGCATATCACATATAATTGTGCAATTTTGCTGCAGTTAGAGCAGAACTCTGCTTTATATAAAACTACCCAAAAGTGCACATCCAGGGGTCCTTCTTCTGCTGTTGCATGGTGGTTCAGAAACACCTTAGATTGTAAGCTCCTTGAGGGTAGGGACTGATGTGGATGTACAATAAATATGTAAAGTGCTGCGTAAATTGACAGCGCTATATAAGTACCTGAAATAAAACACTGCAGAAGACATTGCTGATGTTATGAGGTCAGTGCCATTCTTCTCAGCAGGTGTGTCATGTATATGACAGCCTTGGCTCACAGAAAGTGTGTTAAATTCATTCAATCTTGCAGTAGACTGGTGACAGAGTGGTCTTTCTCCAGGGACATTGCCAAAGAGAAGGTAGTTCTTGTAGTGAAAACTGCATTTTTAATGAATTTTAATGCAAAAAACAATACATAACCCAATTTTTTGGTAAAATATAAAAGATGATGTTATGCTGAGTAAATAGATACCTAACACACTTTAAAATTGTGCACGCTTGTGGAATGGCGACAAACTACGATACCTTATTGCTTTTGAACTAACGCTCGCAGCAATACCTCACATGTGTGGTGCAAACACAGTTTACATATGCGTGCGCAACTTATGAATGCGCTAACTTCTGCGCACAAGCATGGAGGGATGGGGGTGCTTTACATTTTTTTATCAGTTTTATTCCTATTACAAGGAATGTACACATCCCTTGTAATAGAAATAAGGGATGACAGGTCCTCTTTATGGAGAGATCTAAAGTCAATAAAACCCCAAATCTCTCCTCTACCTGTAAAAGCAAAAGATTGGAAAAAAATTTGATATTTAGCTTTAAAGAAAAAAAAAAGTTTACTTCTGCCTTAGACCGAAAGTGACATCATGAAGTCGCCCCGGGCCTCCAAGATCATAGAGGTGATCAGAGATGATCTGGTTTCAGGGAACCCCTATAGACAGCCATGCGAACCGTCGGATTGTTTCCTAGTAAAAACGGTAAGTCCGGGAAACACCGGCGAGTGGCGGGGGGGGGGGGGGGCTCCCGCTGCTTCTGAAAGTGATCCAGCAGCTAATTAGCCGTTTGGACCGCTTTCACGAGAAAGCCAATCGCCGACAGAAAAAAAAAAAAAAGAGGGTTATGACTGATAGCTTCAGCCATAACCCCGATAAACCACTTGCAAGCCACAAAGTATATATACGTATTGCGGTCGGCAAGTGGATAATGGCACATGCAGGTACATTTAGCAGCTCCAAAAAGGCTGCATGATGAAACAAGCAAACATTTAATGAAGGCTTATGGCTTGTAATACAAATATCTGCTTAGGAACCAATAAAACAATACATGTTATCTATATTTTACCTTACCTTATTCTGGTTAAAAAAAATAAAACCTTTTTTTCAACTTTATTCATATATAATTGAAAGGTTGAAAAACTTGCCAATACTGAAATAAAAATGAAGTCCCCATCATGTTGTGAATTATCTTGATGACATCAATATGCAAATACTGCATGGATTCTGTATAATATACAGCACAGATTTGCAAATACTGCATGGATTCTGTATAATTTACAGCACAGATTTCTAATCTTAGCCCCATAAATATTTCACATGCAATCAAGTGAATTTTCACAAATAAATAGAATGTAATTACTGGCCACAGCTGTTCTGGGACACAGTTGGCCCCTGTGGGATTGGCCTATACAATCACAGTCATACTGTTTATATTCTCTATACATGTCTTTCTTTCTCCTCTCATTAACCCAGAACATACCCATATTTTATGAATAGTGTCAGACTCCTTAGCTGTGCAGCATATGAGTATATATAAAAAGTGCATATGTATGTGTATATTTTTATATACATTTGTAAAATTCTCTCAGTTTTGGGTGTTAACGACGCGCCTTATGGTCCGCATTTTTCTTCATTAACACGTTTTGTTTTGCATTCTGTTTGCAAGTGCTTGCATATACAGAAAATAAAAATTATTCTCTGTGTGATAGTCACAAGATATACGGTGTCAAAATGCAATACATGTGCATTCTACTGAATTGCATTCAATTTACGTGTGCTCAGAAAACATATATTGGCACAATAAAATGTGTGCAGTGATTTTGTTGGACAGTGTTACGCCACTTAGAATTGCTTAGATGGTAACATAGCCTACACTGGTTCTACACCAAAACAGGAACAATTCAGGCAAAACATCAACAGCCTGCGTATGACAGTTCTGGGTCTTCTGGCCTTGACTTTCAATTCAAACGCTGACAAATAAATGCAGTACAAGAGTCATGTAATACTGGGTAACCCTATTGATAGCCCTCCAGCATCAGAATTGCTGGAGAGCAGCAAGAACACTCATCCGCTACTATGACACTGCTCCATCACTGGCTCAACCAGGGAGGTTTTGCTCCATCACGGTTTTCTTGAAGAACCTGTTGGAAACCTATGACATTTCATGCTTGTCAGCTAGCTGTTCTTGAACAATACAAACTAAGGGTCATAATGCTTAGGTCAAGGTACAAGCCCACTGCTGTTTCAGCACAGTTGGTTAGATAAAATTAGACATGTGGGTTTTTCACCTGTGCCCACTCATTCAAGCTAGCAACTGTGACTCTTGTGCACAGAAATAAACCTGTCCCTGGTAGCCCACAATCCTTTAATGTATTTAATCTCCACTCTATAAACGTGCAAAAGTTAATTTATAAAACATCTATTCACTAGTCTGAATAGCAACAATATGCATCATTCTCCAATTTACCCAATGCAGTTCCACGTGACTAGCTCCCCTTCCTCTCATAGAGAACATATCTCATGGGCAGAGAGCCCCCAGACATTTGTAAGCTCTAACCACAGCGACTGAGGGGGATAAACAAAGAGAAATATGTCATTCTCTAGTGTAACTATCAGCACACTTTCCATATGCAACATTAACAATGCCAAGATACAAGTTCTAGGTATTGCTGTTGTTGAACAGCCGTGCCAAGTCACCGTAAAAGGGATATATGACAGTTTTTTGTGTGCCAATGTTAAGTAAAAAATGTCCTAAAATCTACACAGTTACCATAGGGGTATAAATACTGTAGTGAGGAGGGGCAGACAGCGGGGAAAAGCAGTCCAGGAGGGAATGGGAGGAGAGGTGGATGTGTATAGACAGCACACTACCATTAAGCAACAAATTAAGGAATTATTGAGAAAAAATAGCCAATTTCTATATGCATGCTTATTTAAAGTTTTATTTGCTGAATAACACGCTTCTTAATTGTGACTCCCTGCACCAGTCTCTGTTGATGGCCTCATCAGAGGTTGCTCAGGACTTCTTTTCCTCCCCCCCAGGTGGCCAAATGGAGCAAAGAAAAGGTGAGCATGTTCTGCATGGGAAGGCAGGAAAAAAGCAAACCAGTTGCTTTTTGTGGCATGGGTAAAGCATAGGTATGTTGTGCAAAATTTATTGTGTTGCCCATAACCACCACCCAGTTTACACTAGTAAAAATGAAGCAAGCAACACATATGGCCGTGGTCAACAGCAAAGAGAAGACAATTCATGTATCCTTAGGCTAGGTTTGTTGTGCAACCCCCTGTTACAACAGATCTTTTTGGCCATACAACTCCATATCACTCATGTAAGAATAAAATATATATTCTTCATGTAGTAAAATGGTAATTGTCTAATATAAAAGTATGGAAATTTTTTTTAAATTAGGCCACACTCTGCAGTATATCTACAGCATGAAAAACACCTCTGACTCTGACAGGGCATACATATGTGTCATTGCTTTTTTTGGGGGTGTGGGGGGGGAAGAGTACATATCAAGAAATGTGTCCGTGGTGGCACTCAACAGTTGTAGTCATACTGTGGAAGAAAAGAACCATTAAAAATTTGTGATGGAATTAGTAAAGTGATTTATGTAACCTGTTATGTCCTTCTGACAGATTCCTAGTATCTGTTAAAATGGGATGATATTTGCTTAATGTTTTGTGAGGGGGGTACACTACAGGCTACAGGGACAACAGGAACAGTCCAAGCAGGTTTGTCTTGCACTTTTAAATTGGAAAGGAACTAAAAATTCAATGCATGAGGGCTTTATATTGCAAGTTCATAGCATAAAACAGACCAAACATCTGCTCATCCGAGCCATCAACTAAACTTTTGTTGGTTCCTGACTAACAGGGTGCTCCCTAATGGCTTCCCCAAAACATAGAGGCAGCATTTGTACCATTTTGCCATTCTATCATCAGCCAGCCTTTTCACTCAGCAGCAGAATCTTTTTAAGCAGAGAGAGCAAGAGAGCCCCTAGCATAAGTCAACTGAGATGTAAAATGACCTGAGAGCTGAGCCTAATTGATGAAATCTTTAAAATGTGGTCCTATGGACGGAGGATTTTATTCCACCCATAGCTCCACAATGCCTCCGGGCTCCAGGATCCAAAACAAAACCAAGATTTGGGATTTTGAGGAAACAACAAATAAAGTCAAAAGTTGGAGCCCCTAATCGTGTAGATGAGAACCCTAGGTAACACATACTCACCATCCACAGTCCTGCCAGCCAGTGTCTTGCCATTGTTACCAGCAAGCAAAAAACAAAGTGTAACATTTGCTATATATCAATACTGTGAACTCGCAAGAATACATGTCTTATATTTTCTTATTAATATTTTCACATAATCACTATACAATATATACTGTATGTACACATGCATAGTGGGACTAACTATTATATAACAATAATCTAGTATAAAATATAAAGAAGGGATGATGTAGGCCAGATCTATATAGCTTTTACTAGACAGAAGTCCAGAGGCATAGTACTGTAAGCCACTTTAGCATTCCTGTGGTTGTCAGAGATCAGTTGGAGTCAGAGAGCCAAGACATATGATCACTGCTGTACCTACATGATCCAAAATGATGCATGTGTTCATTAAATTTTGGAATTGGCTGCTGAGCTTGGCTGATTTACTGTCTCCCTTCTCACCCTGTGATTTAGCTGCCAAGCAAATTAAAATCGCTTTGCACTGACAGTTCTTGAAGCCTCTCCACCATCATATCCAATGCATCCAACATGACACATATGTTTAAAAGTATCTGAAAATGTATTGTGTCCAAAATAAGATTCTAGCTTGGCAGTTTAAAAAAGGTACATTAAAGAATCTTCCTGGTTTCCACAAATACTGGTGCCTTCAGACATTATTTTTTAGATATATCTTTATGAATGATGGATACATTTATAAATGTATTTGCATATAGCACATTACTAAAGGGAGATCGGAATTAGGCTGTCATGACCACTAAAACTTTTAAAGTGGCTCATGTGGGTTTATTATACCTTTGAAGGGAAGGATGATTCTAGGCCCCGTGGTGGGAAAAGGAGGCATGTCAATTAAAGAGTCCCAAACATATATATAAGATGGCTTACAATAAATTAACATTTTTAGTGTCATTCATACTCGGTTGAGGAGAGACTGTGCAGTGTTTATAGCTGGCGAGCACCTAATAAAATATCTTAAACATATAGCAAAATACCCCCACCTCACTGATAGCCAAACAGATTCCTGTCATGAGAGAAATATGGAGGCTGTAATTGCTGAACTCCTTCTGAAAAGCTAGTTGCCTGGCATTTTTGCCAACCATCCAGAAGCAAGACAAGTATTCAGATCACATGCTCTCAATGTACTTGCAGTGACAGCCGTGGTATTTCCCTTTACGTTCAGATAAGCCACTGAAACATATAAAGGTATTTCTATAGCATTCACAGAAAAAAACTAAATTGTGTTATAGCTTTAAAAGTAATTTAAGCAGCAAGCCACATGTTGCTTCTATGCTACTTCTCCATTTTTTGTACTTGTCACTCTAGCATCAACACTAAGATTCACAGAGCTATTTTTCCTGAGAAACTACATTTGTTCTGTGCAAAAGGGGGAAAATTGTATGTTATTGGGTTATTTTCTCTCTGGTTGAATGCTATTCATTAATACAGAATGAAATGAAGTAAGAAAATACCGCTTTATGGCCACTATATAGAGGTGACGATTATAGAAAATAAATACTAATTTACAATAATCTATAGCTCAATATATTGTCAATAATGCAGTATTTTCGCCCCCATTTGCACAGAACAAATATATATATGCAGAGTCACAGGACAGATAGCTCTGCAAACATTTTGGTTCACCAAAGAGGTAAGTAGGATAGTAAAGGGGAAAAAAATGGCATATAGAAGATTCAAGGAAACAGGAGGTGCAGCTGACAGAGAGGAGTATAAAAATAGACAAAAATGATAGGATGAATGGAGAAACCACTTGGTTTTACAAACGTCTCGATAGACAGGACACTGAGACGTATATATATAAACAAGACACGTTTACCCCCGCTTTTATGACGTAATAACTGTTATATAACTCGATATCTAATAACATTTAATCATAAATAAAAGATATTAGCAGTGGAGATATATCACCGGTATTTCGCCATAAAAGAATGAAGTAAAGTAAGACATAATTACTTATCGTAAGTTGGTCTCTCTTTTATTGGGTTATTGTATGTTAAAAGGGGGAAAACGTGTCTTGTTTACATCAAAGAGTCCTTTTTATCGAGACACTTAGAATCACA
>BLSH010088108.1:15991-33119 GCA_018402905.1 Glandirana rugosa
TATATATATATAAATATATACTTTTCACTATATATATATATATATATATATATATATATATAAATATATATATATATATATATATATATATATATATATATATAAAATTCTGCTCCAATGGTTGACTGTGCTGGCACCGGCTGATCGGCGAGGATAGATACAGGGTATAAAAATCAGCATCTCACAGTAAACAAACACTGGTTAGGCATACATTTAGCCCTTTGAGCACCCTAGATATTTAACCCCTTCTCAGCCAGTGTCATTACTACAGTGCATATTTTACCACTGATGACTGTATTAATGTCACTGATTTCCATAAAGTGTCAGTCAGTGTCAGATTGCCTGCCATACTATCGCAGTCCCTCAATAAGTCGCTGATCACTGCCATTACTAGGATGAAAAAAAAATACATAAAAATTCCAGTATACAGTATATACACGCCATAGTGTGTAGACATTATAATTTTTGTGCAAACCAATCACTATACCGTTATTAGGATTTTTTACCAAAAATATGTAGCAGAATACATATTGGCTTAAATTTATGAAGAAATTCGATTTTTTTATTGGATATGTTTTATAGCAGAAAGGAAAAAATATTGTTTTTTTTTTTTTTCAAAATTCTTGGTCTTTTTTAGTTTATAGCTAGAGTTGAGCGAACCCGAACTGTGAAATTCGGGTTCATACCGAACTTTGGGGTGTCCGTGACCCAGACCCGAACCCGGACATTTGAAAAAAAGTTTGGGTTCGAGTTCTGGGTTCGGGTATTTGATCACGCATGTTGAATAGCTGCAGGGCAGCCAATCAACAAGCGTTTCACTGGTTTGCCCTTAGAAGCCATCACAGCCATGCCTACTAATGGCATGGCTGTGTTTGGCCAGTGCATCATGTGACCCAGCCTCTTTATAAGCTGGAGTCACTTAGTGCTGCATGTCACATGCTCTCTGGGTAGTGTAGGGAGAGGATGCTGCCGGTGCTGTGAAGGACAGATTGCAACTAGATAGATAGGTAGAGATTACTACTACTACTACTGCTTTTAGGGACAGATTGCAGATGCAGATGGATAGATAGGTAGAGATTACTACTACTACTGCTTTTAGGGACAGATTGCAGATAGATAAATAGGTAGAGATTACTACTACTACTACTGCTTTTAGGGACAGATTGCAGATCTCATCCTGCATTACAGAACAATCTGACTGGACTAGGTAGAGTCTACTGCTTAGAGGGACAGATTATTGTTCTAAAATCATCTTCTAGTTCTATAGGGTCAGGTTCCTGCTGTTGCTGTAAGGGACAGATTATTGTTCTAAAATCATTTTGCAGCCCTCTAGCACTTTCCAGGACTTTTTTTACAGTCATTTTTGTGCCGAAAAGTTTGGGTCCCCATTGAATTCAATGGGGTTCGGGGTAAAGTTCGTGTCAAGTTCTGTACCGAACCCGGACTTTTGTTCGGCCAAACCCACCGAACCCGAACATCCAGGGGTTTGCTAAACTCTATTTATAGCGGCAAAAATAAAGAAACTCAGTGGTGATCAAATACCATTAAAAGGAAGCTCTATTTGTGTGAAAAAAAAATTATATAAATTTTGTTTGGGTACAACGTTGCAAGGCCGCACAGTTGTCAGTTAAAATAATGCAGTGCTGTATAGCAAAAAAAGGCCTGGTCATGAAGGGGGGTAAATTATGGCAAAGACAGCTGCCCATCTCCCTCATAAACAGATAAAACTTCTTAGAACGTTTTCCTTGCTATAGGGTCCAGAAGAGAGCATCTAAAAAAGGTACTCTGCAATTTTTAAAAAACGTTTTTAAGTTATGCTATGTGAATGGGGACATATAATAAATATAAAGTAACTGTCATCCCAATTCGGCTACAAAATAGAGATACACTTTAAAGTGATCTTAAAGTCTCGTTTTTTAAAAAAAACAAAAAAAAACAAGTCATACTTACCTCCTCTGTGCAGTTAGTTTTGAACAGGGCAGGCCGAATTCTCCTCTTCTTGGGTCTCTCTTTGCTGCTCCTGGCCCTTCCCTCCTATAGAGTGCCCCCACAGCCTTCTATGGGAGCCGAGTCAGAGCTCTGTGTATCCAATAAGGCACAGAGCCACGACCTGGCCCCGCCTCCCCTGATTGGCTGACTGACTTTGATTGACAGCTGCGGGAGCCAATGGCACCGCTGCTGTGTCTCAGCCAATCAGGAGGAGTGTCCCAGATGGCTTAGACATCCGTGGACATCGCTGGAGAGAAAAGGGGCTCAGGTAAGTAATTAGGGGGTACTGGGGAGGCTGCCACACCCAGAAGGTTTTTTTCTTAATGCATAGTATGCATTAAGATAAAAACCCTTCTGCCTTTACAACTCCTTTAAACTCAATTTTCTGTATTATTAAGCCCCCATCCCAGGTTCATAGTACTATGGCAGAACTAAGAAATTAGCAGCCCCATTCAACTAATTTCTGAACATTGGTCATTTGTTGTATACCATGAACAGGTATAAAGGGTTGTGTGTCGACTTTCTTGTTGGCTCCTTCATATACTCCATCAATGTGGTCCTTTTTACTCCACAAACCTGGTGCCCAGACTTGTGCTGTGTATCTTAAGGGTGGGTCAACATGCATGAGACAGATGGCCTTTCATATTCAGCACAACGTCATAAAAACATTGCAAACTTCAATTTTCTGTTCTGTGAATTCTGTTTCGTGAACCTTTTATTAATGATACAAATCAGGCCTATCCATGGACATATTTTACCACATAGCCTCAGCCAACTAGACTTCTCCTATAACTAAATAACAAATATTATTTTGGAAGGAATGATTCCAGGGGAATTAGTTAAACCAAAGCAAAGGCCGAGAACATTAGGGACACTTTGCGTGGAGGTTCAGCAAAACATACCAAGTATAATATTCAGTAGTTCAGAATACTTATAACTAGTTGCATCTTAAATGCTAACTCCAGCTTTCTGACCAGGTTTCATGGTACACCCATATTTAGGGTGTAACACGAAACATGGTCAACGTCCACAGAGTTTCTTCCCCTGCCAGTCAGATTTGAAGCAAGCATGGCTTTGCCCACACTGCCACAGTACTTCTCCATGGGACAGAGGTGCAGCAAAGTCACCACACTTGTACATTGATAATTCTTACAAAACTGAAGGTCTGTATCTCAGTACAGAACAAGGTGGGAGGAATAGTATATAGGAGCCAGAGCATTGCCCATGCGATCCACAGATCATGGTTGCAATGCTTTGCAATCTCAAAAATATAACCAATGCAGATTTATGCTGCTTGAAAAATAGGCACTTTTTTATCTATGTGTGCAAAAAGTGGATTTTTCCTGTAAAACGGTAAACATTTAATGCAAGTTGAAGTTTCAACATCCAGTTAAAAGACAGATTGCAGAATTAGACATTTTCTGGGGTACAGTTATGCTCATAAGTTTACATACCCTGGAAAAATTTATGATTTCTTGGCCATTTTTCAGAGAATACGAACAATAACACAAAAACTTTTCTTTCACTCATGGTTAGTGTTTGGCTGAAGCCATATATTATCAATCAACTGTGTTTACTCTTTTTAAATCATAAGGACAAAATAAACTACCCAAATGACCCTGATCAAATGTTTACACACCCCAGTTCTTAATACCGTGTATTGCCCCTTTAACATCAATGACAGCTTGAAGTCTTTTGTGGATGAGGCTCTTTATCTTCTCAGATGGTAAAGCTGCTCATTCCTCTTGGCAAAAAGCCTAAAGTTCCTGGAAATTCTTGGGCTGTCTTGCATGAACTGCACGTTTGAGATCTCCCCAGAGTGGCTCAATGATAATGTGGTCAGGAAACTGAGATGGCCACTGTAGAACCTTCAATTTATTCTGCTGTAGCCAATGACAGGTTGACTTAGCGTTGTGTTTTGGATCATTGTCATGTTGGAATGTCTAAGTACGTCCCATGCGCAGCTTCCTGATGAATGCAAATGTTCCTCCAGTATTTTTTGATAACATACTGCATTCATCGTGCCATCAATTTTGACCAAATTTCTTGTGCCTTTGAAGTTCACACATCCTCAAAACATCAGCGATCCACCTCCGTGTTTCACAGTAGGAATGGTGTACCTTTCATCATAGGCCTTGTTGACTCTCCAAATGTAGCGTTTATGGTTGTGGCCACAAAGCTCAATTTTGGTCTCATCACTCCAAATGACTTAGTGCCAGAAGGTTTGAGGCTTGTCTCTGTGTTGTTTGGCGTATTGTAAGCGGGATTCTTTGTGGCATTTGCATAGTAATGGCTTTCTTCTGGTGACTCGACCATGCAGCCCATCTTTCTTTAAGTGCCTCCTTATTGTGCATCTTGAAACAGCCACACCACATGTTTTCAGATAGTCATAGATTTCACCTGAAGTTATTTGTGGGTTTTTCTTTGCATCCCAAACAATTTTCCTGGCAGCTGTGGCTGAAAACCTATTTGGTCTACCTGACCGTGGTTTGGTTTCAACAGAACCCCTCATTTTTCACTTCTTGATTAGAGTTTGAACGCTGCTGATTGGCATTCTGATTTCCTTGGATATCCTTTTATATCCCTTTCCCTTTTTTTAAAGTTCAACTATCTTTTCCCGCAGATCCTTTGACAATTCTTTTGCTTTCCCCATGACTCCATGACTCAGAATCCAGAAATGTCAGTGGGGCACTGGATGAAAGGTGCAAGGGTCTGTGAGGAGTCCAGAAACTCATTGACCTTTTTGTACACACACAGACACTAATTACAAGCAAACATATCACAGGTGAGGATGGTTACCTTTACTATCCATTGAAACCCCTTTGTGCCAACTTGTGTGCATGTTATCAGGCCAAAATCACAAGGGTATACTTTTGATCAGGGTCATTTGGGTAGTTTCTGTTGTCATTATGATTTAAAAAGAGTAAACACAACTGATTGATAATAAATGGCTTCAGCCAAACATTAACCATAGGTGAAAGAAATGTTTTTGTGTTATCATTCATATTCTCTGAAAAATGGCCAAGAAATCATAAATTCTGCCAGGGTATGTAGACTTACGAGCACAACTGTATATCCAGACACATCTGGCCATGACTAATAATGTAATATTACTGACTTAAACTTAAATGCTGTGTCATCTTTCTATTAAAGAAAAACCTGGAAAATGGAATAAATGTTTCATCACTTTTTGAGTAGGAAATAAAGTTAGAAGATATAAATTTAATAAAAGCAGACAAACCAAAATGTAATTGATAGTGTGATTCACAGTTGACAGCTGCATTATTATAACAAGGCAGTTTCAGGGAGACAAAAAAAACCCTTGCTATTCTTTGCCTTTGTCAGCAGCAGAGAAGGATAAAGGAACCCAGCACACAAATAATATAAACAGAAAACAAAGCAGAGTCTTCAAATGTAAATACAGCATTAATAATAAATATAACACTCACAACAGGCTAAAATAGCTGGAACACAACAGATAACGCAGAATACAGTGCTGTCTGATTTGTGGGTCCTCGGTGACGCTATGCAGTCACAGGTCAGATTGGTCTTCTACAGGATCACCGAGCCAAGAAAAGCCACAAAAATATGGAACGTGTCTGGAATAGCGACAAGTACATTTTGTGATCCGGCAGGGCTTGAGTTTGAATTTTATACACCATAAAGTTTCACTAGACTATTTTGAAATAATTTGGGATATTTTCCAAAAAAAACTGGATGAAAGGAGGAAAAGGCACACATAATATTTCTAACAGAAATATGAATATGCTGAAATAAAAACAGGCCTCTTTGCTTGAACCAAGAATCAGACGGCCAAGTCATGTGGGGATTTAAAGGGGGAAGGTTGTGCTAGGTTGTCCGTCATAAACTCTCCCAACATATAAAATGCTATTGTGTGTACTAAAAGGATTGCACGCCACAATAATGCAACAGCCCACACAAGCTCAAAGCCATGATGTAGGGCTCCAAGTGACGACTGAGCGGCCAGCCACCAGCACTGTTAGGTGCCAGGAAGGGGAGTGGGCCGCAACTCTCCTTGCCTGAAAATACTTTTTTTCTTCGCTCAGGTAAGGCAGGGTTTCTCAACTCCAGTCCTCAAGGTGCCCCAACAGCTCATGTTTTCAGGATTTCCCTCAGATAAAATGACTGTGGTAATTACTAAGGCAGTGAAACTGATCAAATCACCTGTGCACAATAATGTAGAGCCTGAAAACATGACCTGTTGGGGCGCCTTGAGGGCTGGCGTTTCAGAAACACTGAGGTAAGGCAAAGCTCCCAACTGTCCCTGATTTCGAGGGACTGTCCCTGATTTGGAACAAAGTCCCTCTGTCCCCCTTATTTGTCCCTCATTTTGGCCTGATCTATATAGTTTTATATAAAATGCACTATTTATTTTTCAAAAAGTGTTTCCCAGTGCTAAACCTTCTGCATTGGTAAATTTTAAAAGCCAGTATAAAGGACTAATAGTGGTTTTAAAAAAAGCACTTGTGGCTTTAATTAATCTTTTTTTTGTATAATTCTCCGTTAAGGGGGCGTGAAAGGGGGTGTGCCCTATGCCTACATACTTCCTATCACAAAAAGTTGGGAGGTATGGGTATGGTAGGTTTGTGCTGCTTGTGTGGCTGCCACTAAAGTGAATCTTCTTTGCATAGTCAACATACAAACATCGCAGTTGCAAGTAATTTGCATTAGATAGGAGTCCTGACCAAATCTAAGATGTGAATATTTGAGCCTAGTACACATGGGCTGAATGTCGGGCGGCATCGGCCAGTTCAAAAGAAACTGTCCAACATTTGGCCCATGTGTACTGCAGCCAGTCCGACCGAAGATGGCCTCTGTCGAAGGGGCATGACCGAAAAAGGCTAATGGCTGAGAGAGCTGACCGGGGTGTTCTGGCGGGGGAGCTGACCAGAGTGTTCTGGCAGGGGAGCTGACCGGAGTGTTCTGGCAGGGAAGTTGTCGCTCTGCAGAACACAATAGCACAGCAGGAGAGATTGCTGTACTAACGTCAGATAGTTAATACAGGGGCTCCTTCGGAGGTGTCAGGTTTTTTTCGTTCATCTTTCTGGTAGTGTGCACTAGGCTTTAGGATCAGTGCTAAATGCATACTGAGCAGAGGACAATAGTAGCAATAGCGTGAAAGCTGCATCTACACACCAAGGATTACTGCCATTAGCTATCTAAGCGAATACAGTATTTACTGGCTTTGAAGGCTAGCAGTAACATTATACTACCAATCTGATTATGTATGGGCACCTCTATGTGAGATGCATCCTTTTCAAGCACCAATTCTAGTGCAAGCCTGGAGGAGGGTGAAGTTTCTATGTGAAGAACAAAGTGTACAGGAGCTGAGCACTAATGCCTGTACTACCACATTTTAGTTACTCTTCTAGATTTGTGCTTTATATATATATATTTTATATGGGATAAAGCATTGTATGTACTACTCGATGTGTAAACTCTGATTTGTTAGAACATACATTCAGTTTTAAATTCCCAGCTTGTATATACGATGTATATTACAGCTTGTACCAGGAACTAAACATATACATAGGTACATCAAAAACAGTAATTTAGCACTAATACTGAGTGTAATAGACTGATCATTACCCTGACAAGTGAGGCGGTAGGAGCATCACCAGTGTGCCCCTAGCAGTGCAGACGATAGAAGTGTCATGTGCTGCCAGCAATGTA
Source organism: Glandirana rugosa (assembly GCA_018402905.1). Classification (NCBI taxonomy): domain Eukaryota; kingdom Metazoa; phylum Chordata; class Amphibia; order Anura; family Ranidae; genus Glandirana; species Glandirana rugosa. The sequence continues at coordinate 23,675 of BLSH010088108.1, forward strand.
TACATTTCCATACATAGTAAGTGACTGAGATGCAGTAATAAGCTGTCAGCATGTCCGGACAAATCATTGTCACCCCCTTGACCCTGCTGCTTGCTTACTTACCTGTTTATATTAATATTCTTCACTGTGCAACATACATTTTTCTTCCTATTAAAGTGATATTTATAGAACTGCAACATATTTTGAGAGGCTATGGAGTCATATAACTTTATAAAGGCACAACAATCCCTGCCTAGACAAGCCTGTGTAGATGGGAGGGGGAGCATGGCTAGACAATTCCAGTGCTGGCTCTCTCAAAGAAAACAATAGCAATCAGCTGAATATATCCAGCATAGTTGATTACATTAGATCAGTCATCAGGGGGTATATAGGGCTGCCTGTTGGTGGCCATTAGTACCTTGGACCTGTGTGGTCCCAAAACACAAAAAATAGTTGTGTGCCATTAACTAAAGCTTTCTAAAGAGTTGAATGATTTGATGTACAATCTGGCAGCTGAACAGTCTAATAAAAGATATCATAAATATGCATGGGAATACGGTTTCCTATTGCCAGCGTGTCCACAGACATAGAGATCATCTGACTGAAATCATCTGGATCTGGTGACGATTATCTCAGGTCAATCAGTAACTTCAGCCCAGTTTAAAGCCAATCAATACATAATAATATAAATACAATACACAGGGAGCTGTTTTACCTGCAAAATTATTTCAATTTTGTCCTACTAGTTGTTAGATATACACAGCCCTACCAAGCATCTTGGTGACCTTGCTTTTCTTTACTGCAAATAAAACAATATAGTCTGATGCCTGCCCCCAGCCTGTGATTGGACAGTAAAGCGCCGTACACACGGTTCGACGATCGCACGTACGATCGCGTAGAATCGTATGTTGGCTGTTGTATGCAGCATACTGACTGCACTACATGATCGTACGGCCGGGGAAAGAACATTCAGGTGCATGTAATTAGCATCCAGCCATTCCTGACTTCTAAGCATGCGTGTTTTGCACAATACAACTTTGTTGTACCAACTGCTCTGTACACACGATACAACGGTTGTATGAGAGCTTGTTGGTACGACCAAGTTTTCTAGTCTGCTCATACAACTCCCTTGTACGACCGTCGTATGTTCGACTGTTCTAATCGCGCATATGAACGATCGATATCGCATACAAGGGTCGTGAGTACGACCTGTTGTATGCGATCGTCGAACCGTGTGTACGGGGCTTTAAGGAACAGGCAGTAGAGTAATCACTCTGCTCTAGCCTCACACTTCCCTTCTGAATTGAAGCCTTGATTCACATTGATGCTACTTTGAAATCGCTGCTACTTCACTTGAAGCAGCGTGATTTCAAAGTAGCAGGGTCGACGCGACTTCAGGTGCTACTTGATAGACATCTGTGTAGCTTCATGCACAGATGTCTATTGAAGTTGCACCTGAAATTGGCAAAAGTAGTGCAGGAACTACTTTTGCAAATCGGTGCAGCGCTGTAAAATCAGTGGCGCACCGATTGGAACAGTGTCATTGCTGCCAATAGGCTGCGACTTGTCATGCTATTTGATCTCTCAAATCGCATTACAAATCGCTCCAATATGAACCTGGGCTTAATAGTAGTGGACCATAAACCGTCAGTGACAGCTCAGTCACAGTTCTGGGGGCACCAATGGAGCACATCCCAAGGCAGTGACGCATATATACAACGCCTGGAAATTAAGGCCCACTCATCTTGCCACAGCATATATGGGTATTGCTGTCACAAAGGGGTTAATACCTGACTCCAGATAAAACTTTCCTTTTTGGTTTGGAGGAGGGAGAGTTACAAATTCAGGTGTCTATTGCAGTCTGAGACCATATTGATAACATCTTCCCTCATTTTTATCCTTCTGACACCTGGACAAAAGTAATTTTATATCAATACCCGTCCCACTGATACCCTATCACTGGCAATAGGAAGAGAGGACAAATCTACCCAGTAGGAACCAATAGGAATGAAAAACCTGAAAGATGATATAACCATGCCCCACACTATATACAGTGTGTGTGTGTATATATATATATATATATATATACACACACACACACACTATATATTATTAAATGATTTAAAGGTATATGCTGTATGAACATATTGATCCACTTCAGACCTGCCAGTCTGTGCATGAGGAGAAATTAAATCTGTAGATATACCTAACATTTCAGTTATGTGGCAGCGGTGATAGCAAATGCTCCTCTAAAATCATTCATAATAAAATAAAACATAAACTGTAACCACTGTAAAGTAGTATAGAATATCACTAGTGCCCAGGTAGACACTTTATTTTGCCTGAGCTGTATTATATGTTAAAGGGGTTGTAAAGGCACAATGTTTTTTAGCTTCATGCATTCAATGCATGAAGGTAAAAAAACCTTCTGTGTGCCGCAGCCCCACCCCAGTCCCCCTAATACTTACCTGAGCCCCCTCTCGATCCAGCTATGTCCACGAGAGCCTTGCCTGATTGGCAGCAGCGGGAGTCAATCACATCCGGTGAGCCAATCAGAAGATGGAGGGGGTGGGGCCGAGCCGTGGCTCCGTGCGTGAATGGACACATAGAGCCGCGGCTTGGGAGCGTGCCTGCTTGGGTGCACCCAGAGCAAGCAGCTGGCAGAAGGGAGGATCTGGACTGCTCTGTGCAAAACCATTCCACAGAGCAGGTAAGTATAACCTGTTTGTTATTTAAAAAAAAACAAAAAACCCAAGGCTTTAATAATCATAGTAATTTGCAGTACTGAGGTCCCCAGTTAGGACACTACCTACATGTTCTCCCCCGGGGTACTTTTGGATTCCTTCCACACTAAAAAGAAATGTTTGGTAGGTTGATTGGCTCATGACCAACTTCATCCTAATATTTGTGTGTGTATATAGGTATGTATGTGAGATAGGGACCTTAAACTGGCCATACACTAATTAAAATTTTGATCAGTGTAGTCAACTGCCAATAGGTGTATTCCAACAGCAGCGAGTGCTGGCGGTTGTGGGGCGAGGTATTCAGCCATGCCCCGTGTTTATGTGGATGGAGGAATCTATTCTTTCTTTCAATCATCCCTCTGGCTGAAAAAAAAACCCAAAAATCTACTGTGTATGGCCAGCTTTGGATTGTAAACTTATTGAGGGTAAGTGAATAAACAGTATTTAAAGCGCTGCATAAAATGTTGGCACTAGATAAATGCCTATAAAAAATAAAGTGCCAGTAGGGTCACACCCCATCACTTCTGATAATCTACAGGTAGCATCTTGAACAAATGCTACCTGTAATCTGTGACTGCATATTAACATCAGAGTTCAAATACACAAGGCACACGTGAAACAGCATATATTTTAACCTCTATATTGTCATTAAATAGCTATTCTTCTCATTCATAAGCTTTAACCCTACCTTATTGTTCTGACAGAAAGGCAATACTTCCACATTAGGTTCCACATGGCTCCTCCATCCCCCTTCATGATCCCACTGTAAGTACGGTCCAATCCTCCAGTCACCGGGACACAACCGAACCGTGAGCTATCACAGGACCAGATCAGTTCAGGACACACGCAGATTCACTTAATCGTACAGAAATCCCCAGACTTGTGGGACCAAAACTCCAGTACAAGACTGCTCTCATGTTACCTCCTCTTGGTTTACAGGAATCTGTGTTACACTCAGTATTATGCACATTTTCCAAGAAAGGAAAAAAAACAGAAAGAGACCTCAAAATTACTAGTTTAAGTTTTTTCCCCTAGCCAACGAGCTTTCCACCAAAGGCTCCTTTATAAGACTTCTTTGGAGTGTCTCTCTAGCACAGCACCTTCTTGCTAACTGCAAGTGAAATCATCTGCTCCAGGCTGCACAAGACCCCAGCTGTCTGCAAGCTATCCGACTTGACGGCTGTGTAATAAACTCTTTCCCAGGCCAAATGTTCTAATGAATCATTTTTCCAATAAGCAAACAAGGAGTTTGAAACTTAAATGAAAGCAAAGAGAGGTGATGTCGGATGCTCTAGACACAGGCAGTCTATTTTTAGCAGGAAATTAAGTTGTATTAAGGACACAGGCAAATATCTAAAATGGAAAATTCAATGAACACACGGTTTCAAATTCACTTGCCCTTATACATTTCTTGTGCAAAGTCAATATACTGTGCAGGCGGCTTAGAAAGTAATTCATTAAACAATACCGCATTATTTTATTTTTTTGTGGCAAATGTAAACCATCTTCTATTTCAGAGCACATTGTTCTGGATTATGGGTTTTCCTAAAAACTAGTTAGCCTTTAGGCCCCTTTCACACATATGGACCGTCTGTCCTTTTTTCATCCATCCGTTGACGGATGAAAAATGGACATCAAAGCAACTCTATGGAAAAACGGATGACAACTGATGATCATTCATTTGCATCCGTTTTCATCCGCTTCCATCAACATCTGTTTTTTTGAACGGATGAAAGTCCTATTTTCCATCCGTCAAAAAAACGGATCGGACAAAAAACGGATGTAAACGGACGAACGGTCCGTTTTTCATCCGTTTTTGCATTGGTAGTGGATGTAAAAAAAACTGACGAAAAACTGATGACCACAGATGAAAAAAATGGATGAAAAACGGATGAATACTTCATCCGTTTTGATGTGACGGAACTGATGAACTGATGAATGGTCCGTATGTGTGAAAGGACCCTAAGGCTATGTTCACAGGAAAGCTATCTCTGAAAAGTAATCCGTGGTGGATCACTTTTCACAAAGCGGTTACGTTGTGGCTTCCATGCATTTCGGCGGTGAACCAGCTCTTTCCTGAATGCCTGTTTAACTTTAATATTCATTGTCAAAAGTACATTTTGAGCGGCACAAATGCCCTGCAGTTTCCAAGTGGACTTGAATGGGTTGACTTGACTTGAATGGTTGTCAACACAACAAGCCACGTTAAATTTGAGCATCATTGCAACAGCATGTGGACCCCCCCCGGCTGTATGTAAGGATTTAGGTGGGAGATCGGGGGGGTAGTAAAACCACGACTCAACCACCTGTTTTTCCCACTGCCTGTGTGAATGAGGGTTTAAAGCATGCAATGTAGAAATATTGGTCAAGAAGTTAACCTTACACGACCGCTGACCGTAGTGCCTAAGAGAAAAGGCTTTAGGGGTCTGCTTGCACAGCATGAAGGAAGCTTGCTCGAGCAAGGAATGAGGTAAGTATCACAGCTTATTCCACTACCCTTAGACTTAAAGTGTACATTTCCCCAACATTTCATATTTCTGATATGTGCTTATTCTACCATGTACTTGTATAAAAAAAGTATCCTCTTCTCTTTGCATTGCTTCTTTTGTGTCAAATACCTGGTGATTCTGCCAGTCTCCCTGCTTTCTTATTTCAAATTGACCACGACAGGGATGGAAGCATATGCATCTCAACATGGTCAGTTTTCTTCTTTGCGTTCTACTTGGGAGCCTGCCTATATTCCAGTTGTCAGACTTGCGCTGACCCTCCCGCAAAGCTCTTCACTAGGAAGATCAGTGTACTGCTGTTTTTCTGCCTCCTGCTGGGATGCCCCTCTACAGTCACTACCCTCACCTAAGCTCCTTATGCAACTGAGAACAGAAGTGATGTGATCACTTATAACAAAAACCAAAAAAAAAAGAAAAAGGTGTTTATAATGAGATTATGTTGTAGCTTGCATTTCTCCTTTAAACTTAATGGGTTTTACAAGGTGAGGGTTCAATCATACTTTAACAAGCAATTAACCCTTGGAGTGTGTGTGCTGGGGCGGGGGTTGCAAAGGTTAATTTTTTTTCCTGTCTGGAGTTGGACTTTAAGGGTCTAATAACTCTTGTAGAATACATAATGATCATTCTAGTCACCCTGACTCTGCTGGGAGGGGGGGGGGGGGGTCAGTAGCCTCAGAGACAGAGAAGCCTATCTGTGAAGACATCTTCCCCATCAAGACTGTGTGCTGTCATTTTTGGATCATCATATGGCATCAGTGTAGTGTAGATGATATAGCTCATCTAATCCTGGCATTTGGCTATTTTAAAAATTCAAGCAAGTGTGTGTGTATGGGGGTAGGCAATAAACAACGTTATTTTAGTCTGCTTAGGTTCACCTAAAGAAACACTGGGGCATCACCATGGTTAAAGCGGAGCCCCACCCAAAAGGGGAAGCTCAGCTTGACTGCCCCTTCCCACCTCTGCTGACACATTTGGCACCTTTTGGGGGGGGTATCTGGTTTTGATCCCCCTTCTCCAACCCCCTCCCCCCGCAGCCAGCCCATTCACAGAGTGCAGTGCAATTCATAGGAAGCCACAAGGCTTCACTGCCAGTTTCCCTTAGCTGGGATGGCGACACCAGCACCCGAGAGCCGATTCAAGAATCGGGTGAGGACACCACTGGATGCCTGGACAGGTACATGCCCTAATAGTAAAAGTTCGCAGCTACAGTATTTGTAGCTGCTGACTTTTAATTTTTTTTGGGAAGCAGAACTCCTCTTCAAGTAGGGCATGCAGCCCTCTGGTACACGTGTGGCCTTTGGCCCCAGCAGTCAGTATTTTCGGTACATAGGTTCTTACTCAGGCCCAGTGGAGGGGAAATATTCTTCAAACTGCCTTCTTTTAGTTTTACAGTATGATTTACTTCTTTTACATTTTCTGGGCTTTCTATTCCCCTTTCTCTGTTCGGAATTAGTTGTAAAAAGACTGTAATGGCACCTCCAGAAGTTGTATGTAACATGTCCTTGTCACCTGCAGTATATCCCTAGCCTCTAAGCACTCTTGTATTATGGCTGCAGCTTCTATATCCTATACAATGTCTACAGTCTCTGAACATGTACCGTGTTATGTCTCTGGCACTAAATATTATGTGAGGCACTTTGGTAATTTTTAGGAGCTGCACTTAAGGCCTTTTATAGTTAGTAAGTTGTCCACCACTGTTGTAAGGGGTTAATGTGGACTAATGCTACAGTTCATTTTAGCATGATGCGCAACTTACAGGTTAGTAGTTGAAAATTGGATGCAGAAATCCTATCACAAAGTTATGCATTAAGAGTGTATACATATACACTCACAAACACACACTATAGATATATATATATATATATATATACACACACACACGCTATGTATGTACAGTATCTCACAAAAGTGAGTACATCCCTCACATTTTTGTAAATATTTTATTATATCTTTTCATGTGACAACACTGAAGAAATGACACTTTGCTAGAATGTAAAGTAGTGAGTGTACATCTTGTTTAACAGTGTAAATTTGCTGTCCCCTCAAAATAACTCAACACACAGCCATTAATGTCTAAACCGCTGGTAACAAAAGTGAGTACACCCTAAGTGAAAATGTCTAAATTGAGCCATTTTCCCTCCCTGGTGCCATGTGATTCGTTAGTGTTACAAGGTCTCAGGTGTAATTATGAAGCAGGTGTGTTAAATTTGGTGTTATCGCTCTCCCACTCTCTCATACTGGTCCCTGGTTGACCAAAGAGGTTGAGTGCACATGCTCAGCGCCATATCCAGAGGTTGTCTTTGGGAAATAGACGTATGAGTGCTACCAGCATTGCTGCAGAGGTTGAAGGGGTGGGGGGTCAGCCTGTCAGTGCTCAGACCATACGCTGCACACTGTATCAAATTGGTCTGCATGGCTGTCGTCCCAGAAGGAAGCCACTTCTAAAGATGATGCACAAGAAAGCCCACAAACAGTTTGCTGAAGACGAGCAGACTAAGGACATGGATTACTGGAACCATGTCCTGTGGTCTGATGAGACCAAGATAAACTTATTTGGTTCAGATGGTGTCAAGTGTGTATGGCAGCAACCAGGTGAGGAGTACATAGAAAAGTGTGTCTTGCCTACAATCAAGCATGGTGGTGGGAGTGTCATGGTCTGGGGCTGCATGAGTGCTGCCAGCACTGGGAAGCTACAGTTCATTGAGGGAATCATGAATGCCAACATGTACTGTGACATACTGAAGCAGAGCATGATTCTCCTCCATGTGAAGACTGGGCCGCAGGGCAGTATTCGACCCCAAACACACCTCCAAGACAACCACTTCCTTGCTAAAGAAGCTGAGGGTAAAGCGTGATGGACTGGCCAAGCATGTCTCTAGACCTAAACCCTACTGAGAATTTGTGGGGCATCCTCAAATGGAAGGTGGAGGAGCGCAAGATCTCTAACATCCACCTGCTCCGTGATGTCATCATGGAAGAGTGAAAGAGGACTCCAGTGGCAACCTGTGAAGCTCTGGTGAACTCCATGCCCAAGAGGGTTAAGGCAGTGCTGGAAAATAATTGTGGCCACACAAAATATTGACAATTTGGGCTCAATGTCGACATTTTCACTTAGGGATGTACTCACTTTTGTTGCCAGCGGTTTAGACATTAATGGCTATGTGTTGAGTTAGCTTGAGGGGACAGCATATTTGCACTGTTATACAAGCTGTACACCAGTGGTTCTCAACTTCTGTCCTCGGGACCCACTAACAGGCCGGATTTTAAGTATTTCCTTGGGGAGATGCAGACTAAATACTGCAATCACTGAGCAGCAAATTATATCACCTGTGATGTATTTCAGTTATCTTGCAAACCTGGCCTGTTAGTGTCATTTCTTCAGTGTTGTCACATGAAAAAATAGAATAAATTATATTCAAAAATGTGAGGGGTGTACTCACTTTTGTGAGATACTATATATATATATATATATATATATATATATATATATATATATATATATATATACACACACACACACACACATACACACACACACACACACACACACACAGTATGTGTATATACAGTTGTGCTCAAAAGTTTGCATACCCTGGCAGAAATTGTGAAATGTTGGCATTAATATTGAAAATATGCCAGTCAGTACTGTTTAATCCCTTATTAAGAAGGGGAAAATTTGGGGCTCTTTTGATACCAAGCAAAGGTCAGGTAGACCAAGAAAGATTGCAGCCACAACTGGCGGAAGAATTGCCCAGAGTACAAAGAAAACCCACACTTAACCTCAGGAGAAATACAGGCTGACTCCAAAAAGACGGTGTGGTTGTTTTTAACCACTTCAATACTATGCACTTAGAACCCTTTACTACCAGACCAATTTTCAGTTTTCAGTGCTGTTGCGCTTTGAATGACAATTGCGTGGTCGTGCGACGCTGTACCCAAACAAAGTTTTTATCATTTTGTTCCCACAAATAGAGCTTTCTTTTGGTGGTATTTGATCACCACTGCGGTTTTTATTTTTTGCGCTACAAATAAAAAAAGACCGAAAATTTTGAAAAATTCTCTATTTTTGTCACAAAACTTTGTAAATAAGTAAATTTTCTCCATCACTGGTGGGCACTGATGAGGCTACACTGACGGGCACTGATGTGGCAGTACTGATTGTTTAAATGAATAAATGTTTCAAAACACTGTTTTTATCTCTTAAAAAGTTTTAAA
>BLSH010088108.1:43261-58766 GCA_018402905.1 Glandirana rugosa
CCCCCCCCCCCCCCCCCGTCAAATAGTCTGTACGGGGCCCCACGATTTCTATCAGCAGCCCTGGATGCTGGCCATCAGATTGAGGGCATAGAGGAGCTGAAAATAGTACTGCGGGTGAAATCTCTTTATAGAAGGTGAATACTGCAGCAAACGCTTTTTTGTGATTTATCTTTTAACAGACTAAATATTTTAGCTTGTTGTTTTTGGTTGGAGATCTGCTTTAACCACTTCCCGCCCGGCGCATTGACAAATGACGTCTGGGCGGGTGGCTCATTATCCTGACTGGACGTTTATTGATGTCCTCCGAAGCCTTTTACCATGTGATCAGCCGTGACCAATCACAGCTGATCACAGTGTAAATAGGAAGAGCCGTTTATCGGCTTTTCCTCTGCTCAGGTCTGCAGACCTGAGCAGCGAAGAGCCGATCGGCTGCTCTCCTGACAGGGTGGGGGGCTGCGCTGAACGTTTATCAGCGCAGCCACCCTCAGGATCACCCCACTGGACCACCAGGGAGCCGGATCAGGACCACCAGGGAGCCCCCCCCGGACATTGCAAGGAGGCCGCCCAGGACCACCAGGGGAATCACACAGAGGCCGCCCAGGACCACCAGGGAGCCCCCACTAGACCACCAGGTAAGGGCAATATTATGCACTGTAGGGATGGCACTGTGCCCATGTATGATGCCTGCCAGTGCCATCCCTAACAGTGCTTGTTGCACCAGTGCCCACCACTGCCACCTATAAGTGCCCACCTGTGCCACCTAAAAGTGCCCCCTATCAGTGCCCATCAGTGCCCAGTGCCACTTATCAGTGCCGCCTAGGAGTATCCATCAGTGCCGCATATCAGTGCCATGTATCAGTGCCTGTCAGTGTTGCTTGTCAGTGCCGCCCATCAGTGCTGCATATTTGCCCCATCATCAGTGCCACCTCATCAGTGCCAATCTGTACTGCCTCATCAGTGCCCGTCAGTGTAGCCTCATCAGTGCCCATCAGTGTAGTCACATCAGTGCCTGTCAGTGAAGGAGAAAATGTACTTATACAAATTTTTGTGACAGAAACAAAGAAAAATGTTTTTTTTTTTCAAAATTTTCGGTCCTCTTTTTTTGTTTATAGCGGTGATCAGAAATGATGCAGAGGCGATCAAATACCACCAAAAGAAAGCTCTATTTGTGGGAACAAAATGATAAAAATTTTGTTTGGGTACAACGTCGCACGACTGCGCAATTCTCATTCGAATCGCAACAGCACTGAAAGCTGAAAATTGGTCTGGGCAGGAAGTGTTCTAAGTGCCCGGTATTGAAGTGGTTAAAGAAAGTAAGCACAATTTTCATTTCAACTTGCACAGCTACATCTTAGAGAAGCAGACTTTTGTATAGCTACAGCTCCAGAACCACATCTACAAGCAAGCTTAATATGAGGTAAAGTATCTGAGCTATAAGAGAATGATTTAAGTCTCGTACCAGTGTGAACTGAGCTACTGATGTAAATCATAACGAACACATCTAGACGGAACACAAATGACTTCTACTATAAACCTGCAATGCAGCTCAAAATGATATTCTATAAATAGGAAAAAAGAAAAGTGACTGAAATATCAAAGCAGATGAAAGGCATAAAAGCAGAGCCTTTAGCTACATAAGCAAACTATAGACACATATCAATCCTCCATATTGAGCCATGATGAAATTTTTTGCCAAGGAAAAAAAACTGCTGCTATAATCACTCAAACAGTATTAGTTGGATTTGGTCTTTTATTTTATTTCAAAACAACATGTGCATCCAAAACTACTATATCCACAGGGTAACAATGCTGCAGTGATTTCACTGTAGAATGAACAGCATTGTCACACTGATAAAGGAAGTGGAAAAATACTACTACTGGCAGGATCAACAGACAATAAAATTATGTTACGGGGAAACTCAGAAAAGCAAAAACTGCTGTGTGAATGCTAGTGACAGACTGCATAATCATATTTATTCATCATTCAGTCTCTTTAAAGGATGAGTTCACCTTTGTTCACTTTTTTTCCTTCTAAATTCCAGCTCCACTATGTACCAATATAGAATTTATGTACTTTTTTTGCAAAAATATCAAAGCTTTCCATAAAATTTACAGACACTTACCTTGGTGTCCTCTATCCATGTTTCCAAACATATCTATTTCTTCTGTCTTATTTCCTGATCAGAGTTTAGGTCATGACACAGGAAGGAGTTGGCCAGTTGACCTCATTAGCACACACCCTGCATTACCCACCCTGCTACCTACCCACCCATTTCCAGGTGCGCATTTTTTAATTTAAATGCAATCAATCGGTGATCACCCTTCTCAGTAAATGCACAATATACAATCCGATTGCATAGTGTATGGCCATCTTTATACAAGTACATAGGAGGGAGTGGACAAAAACACTCAGCTGTCAAGCCCCGTTCACATCTCTGCATGGCAGGAACTCGCATTCCCACATGCAATTTTTTTTTTAAGGGGGGGAGGGGGTTTGGAGCATTTTCACTCATCACACATAGGGCAGCCCACCCACCTGAATGGGCTGTCGTGCACACAGCATTCTCCCCAAAGAAGCTTCAGAACTTTTTTTTATAGCGGAGCTTGGTGCATTTTTTACTGCGATGTTTGGTGTTGTGCATTTCTGAAATGCAAGGAAAAGCACAGATGTGAATGGAAGCTCATTGTTCTTGTGTTACCACACCAATTTCACTTTCAGGCCCCATTCCCATTTTATATAGTGGGAGCACACATTTTGTGGCTCGTTTTTCGTTTGATACGCATAGGGTTGACTGTTGATTTCAATTGGCTGCATTACATGCGGCTTATGGGACATTTTGTGGGTTGTGTGTTTTTGCAGCATTTGCCCCTCGTTTTTTTTACATGGCAAAATCTGTGTTTGGTGTGCCGTTAACACATAATGGCACTGAAAGCGCAACTAGTAATTTTAGGTGTATAAAAGTGGCCATACACTATACATTCTGATTGTACAATCTCCTTTAGATCTGCCATCAATTATGTAGTGCAAGGGCCTGCCTGATTGGATATAGAGTGATTGGCTAGATAGGGGTTTCCTCCTATTATATAAATTTGGTAAATCTAAAGTAAAAACGCACAGTAAAAAACACGCAACCCACAAAATGCCAAAATGTCCCATGAGCCACATATAGCACAGCCCACTGAAATCAACAGGCAGCCCTATGCGCGTCAAAGGAAAAATGAGACACAAAATGTGCGCTCCCACTATGCTAGATGTGAATGGGGCCTGAAAGTGAAATTGGTGTGGTAACACAAGAACAATGAGCCTCCATTCACATCTATGCTTTTCCTTGCATTTCAGAAATGCACTACACCAAAAATCGCAGTAAAAAATGCACTAAGCCCTGCTCTAAAAAAAAGTTCTGAAGCTCCTTTGGGGCGATTGCTGTGTGCAGGGCAGCCCATTCTCCCTCCCTCGCTAGAAAAAAAACGCATGTGGGAATGCGAGTTCCCGCTATGCAGAGATGTGAACGGGGCTTGACAGCTGAGTGTTTCTGTCCACTCCCTCCTATGTACTTGTATAAAGATGGCCATACACTATGCAATCTGATTGTATATTGTGTATTTAGTGAGAAGGGTGATCACTGATTGATTACATTTCATTTAAAAACATGCACCTGGTAATGGGTGAGTAGGTAGGAGGGTGGATGAAGTAGGGTATGTGCTAATGAGGTCAGCTGGTCAACTCCTTCCTGTGTCATGACCTAAAGTCTGATCAGGAAGTAAGACAGAAGAAATAGATACGTTTGGAAACAAGGATGGAGGCTAGTAAGGTAAGTGTCTGTAAATTTTATGGAAAATTTTGATATTTTTGCAAAAAAAGTACATGAATGCTATATTGGTAAATAGGGGAGCTGGAATTTAGAAAAAAAAGGTGAATAAAGGTGAACTCACACTTTAATCATGCCCCCCCCCCCCTCTGCCAGCACTGCCATGTTTGATTGTATGGCACATACATATGCACAACAGAGGTCTCGCAGAGGTCCCGGGCCTTGACTGCGCCATCCTCCCATGCATGTGCAGATGTGCAGAAGGTCTCTACCAAGCCCCAAGGGTTAGGCAGGGCCCTTCAGTACATCAGGTGCATGCGTGTACAAGGTCATTCTCACCTAGGCGAGAAAGGAGGAAGTGATGCCTTGCAAGACAAAAAATTAAATAAATATCCAATTGTGGGAGAAGGAGGGGGCTGGAGCAAGGTGCACACACATTGTCTTCCAGAGTGAAGGTCTGCTTTAAACTAGAAATATAGACAAAACTTTTTTTTTCATTTTGGATATATGTTCTAAAATTTGTTTTATTTTATAGATCACATGTACAACAATTGCTAAACTTTCCCTGAGGAAGGAGATTAAGGACTCTGAAACACGTTGGCTTGGTTATGCATACAAATATATGTAAATGATAGCCCAAGTGACTTTTGTCAACATGGTGGTATAATGTAGTTTCCAATTTTTGCCAAGAATGTACATTTTTAATAGAGCACAATATTGCATTTTAATATTTTATACAATTATACACTTTTTGAGCCTATAAAGTCCAATTTCCAGTAGGAGGTATTTTGGTCTTTGGATAGGAGGAATTTTTTTCGCCATCTGTGTTCCATTGCAGAGTTTTCCCTTCACTTCCTGTCCCATAGCCAAACAGGATCAGGGGTAGGCAACCTGCGGCCCTCCAGCTGTTGCAAAACTACAAGTCCCATCATGCCTCTGTGAGTAATTGTACCCGTCAGCCTTGCAATGCCTCATGGGAAATGTAGTTCTACAACAGCTGGAGGGCCGCAGGTTGCCTACCCCTGAACAGAATGTTATAGGAAATTCCTGCATTCCCCATTGGAAGATTGCCTCTCTATTACTTTTCTAGGGACAACCCAAAATTTGGGATTTTCCTTTACTTTCACTTTCAATGACAATGGTAAACAGGACAAATAGGGAGGGTGACTCTCCTTAACTCGGGGCATAGGCAGCAATAAAAACTGACAAGCATTCTAATCCCTCTCCACTCTTTCCAAAATGAAAAAAAAAAGTTTTGCCTTTAGTTGTGTAGGTTTTACTGCCCCACTGAAATTGTGTTCTGTACCTTCCAATGGACTCTTCCTAGGAATAGAAAAGATGGTGAATTGCCCCAGACTGGAGACAATAGTAGCTGTTGCAATCATACCAGAAATGTGGGAAGACTTCCCCACTGGAGTCTGGAAAATCAATGGGAACTTGATAGGGGACTGAACCTTTTAATGCAGAACTGTTGTTCATTTATCCGCGCATGCCAGTTGTGAGCAGTCATTGAGCTGTCGATGCTGGTTTGGCAATGGTTCTGTGTGCACAGTGTGTGATGCACATTCTCAGTGATAAGAGGTTCATTATTACAACATCAATTAAATAAATAAAACGCTCAGTTCTGCTTTGGCTGTTTGTGCACAGTGGGTGATGCAGCATTGTTGGATCATTGGGTAGGGTGAGAGGGGAGCAATTTATTAGCAGAGAAAGACGACAATACTTTATTGTGAATCCCTGCAATTCTGTGACTCAGGAGTTACATAATCCAGGTATGAAAATGCATCGAACAAGGAAGAAACAAATACCAATGGCTGTACATCATAAAACCTGTAATAAGTAAATAAGTATTGTTGACATATGAGCAATAAAATAAAAGCACAGTGTTCTCTGAATTATTCACAATTGTTCCATGCAATGAATGATGACATGTTTTCATCTAATCTATTGGTGTAATTTTGATTGATTCATTTTTAATAAGGTAAGGTAGGTATACAGTTTTCAATGTAACTTATTATATATGCACCTAAATAATGCGCTGTTTCATGAAATCCAAGAGGAAAAAGACAGCGTAGGTCAAGTTCAAAGTCCTTTTCATGAACCTATCAATTTAAAAGATTGCAAAAGGATGCAGTGGGCTAATGCATTACCTCAGATACCATTTATTGATAAAATAGTGCATAAAAACTCCCAAAACTGTTAAAATCACAAGCAAGTAACACACCAAAGGACAGGGTTGTACTTGCTAATGGCTTTATTTATAGATTATTTGATAGAAGTAAACTAAAAATTAAGCCATAAACAAGTAAAACCCTATCATAGGATGTTTTACTTGCTTGTGATTGTTTTGTTAGCATTTTATACAATTTTTTATTTAAAGCTGTATTAAACCCAAAGCAAAAAATGTAACATATTGTAGCCTACCAATCCGTAGATGCGGTGGCTGCATTTATTTTCTTTTTTTCAGGCTTTTCCCCACTATGTTTTACCCTGTTGATCTGGTCAGTAACACACCTCCTGTATTAAAGCATCCCCTCCCCCCTACTCTGGATGAAGGAGCACAGGGGTACATTTGGACAGCAGCTTTGCCAGTCTGGGGGAGGGGAGTGTTGGATGTACTATCAGAAGTATCTGAATAATTTCAAACGTTAGCCTGTTTTTAGACTTGCACTTTTTGATATGTATATATGTACTGTCAGTTTATGCCCATCTAAACAGATGAGCAAGAAAAAAAAAGTTATCAATAAAAAAAAAGAAAAAGGTATTTAGTGCAAATGTCAGCATGCAGTATAATATCACACAGCGCTGAGAGAGGAGGATGAAGGTGGAGTAGTCAAGAGGATACTTGACCAATATGTGAACTCTTCACTTACAAACACAAGAGAATTGCTAATACTTTTTACTAACCTAGAAACGATCTGACTCAGGGAAGTGGAATTAATCCAAACTCTGTTTTATACTTGAAAGTGCCAACAATCAATTAAATCATTAGCAGGAATATAGGAATACTGCACATTGAATTAATTACAGAGTTTACAACAAGTACGTTTTATAAAGGTTAAGACTGTAACAGTTAATAAGAAAAACAATGTGGTGTTCAAAATACCGTAAAAATAGATTGGCGATTACCCCCCCTAACCTTACACAAACAACTTAATTACGGTGTTCTTATCCTCGAGCCCTCCCTACCTGATGGCAAACATCTCCTGTATGGATAATTACCTTTATTTTACTTGAGAAAAACCTGGAAAATAACCAAGGAGCTAGAAAAAGCCAAATGAATAAATGATCAATTTTATATCATACTCACTCGAACTAGATTTCTCCATCTTAAAGCCTTAAGCTGCCCATAGATAGATCGAAATTCAACCGGTTCAGCAGTGTGGCTGTACCTGTTTTCCAGAAGTCAGTAGTTAGATGCCCATCAGAAGAATTCCTCCATCTACGTTGGTTGTGTTAATGCAGGAATCAGTTTTTTGTTTTTTTTTTCGTTTAGCCCACTGGCTTAAAGTGATATTAAACTTTTATTTGTTAATTTTCAATGTTATACTTACATGCTCTGTGGTTTTGCAAGAGCAGTCTCAATCCTCGGCTTCTGGGATCCCCCACCGGTTCTCCTGGCTCTTCCCCCCTTCCAAGTACCGCGCTAGCAAGCTGCTTGCTGAAGGGGGTACTCGTGTGGGCTCACTCCTGAGTCCAGCTGCCTGCATCCATTGACACAGACAGCAGGGCTTTGCCCTGACCCCTGCTCCCTCATCATAGGATTTGATTGACAGCAGCAGGAGCCAATGGCACTGCACTGTCTGGAGGGAGAGAGAGGCGAAAGCCACTGCTCTCGGGCACATCAATGGAACAAAATTGGGCTCAAGTAAGTATAAAGGGGGTGGGGAGGGATCCTACAGCACAGAAAGTTTTTACCTTAATGTAGAGAATGCACAAAGGTAAAAATAGATCCTTAAAGTGCTTTTAAAGTGTATGCATTAAGGTGAAAAACCTTCTGTGTTGCAGTTCCCCCCAGACCAGACCCCCCCTATTTCTTACCTGAGCCTGAAGTGATCCAGCAATGTGCACAAGCGCAGCAGCTCCAGCCGCTGTCTCTCCTCATTGTACAGATTGATAGCAGCAGGAACCACTGGCTCCCACTGCTGTCAATCAAATCAAATCCTGTGATGGGAGCGGGGCCGTGTCCTGCTGTCTGTGTCAATGAACGCAGCAGTGGGACTTGCTACTCAGCCATTCACAGGAAGCCTTGCATTGACAGACAGATATTTATTTATGGGCCTAAATACCTCCAGTTTACACATTCAATAAAACTTAGCAAACTGGAAGCTGTACACGCTTCCTCTTCAGTTGTGGGGATGGGCACAGGCACAGCCTGACAACTCCTACAAATTATCAATCATCTTAAAGAAATCATCTTTTAAACCTGTCCCACTGTTCTCATTTAGAGCCACTGTCTAAATACAACCCTTAACGCCAATTCACTGTGAGGCCCTGCCACACAGCCACAGCACAAAAAAATCCCTGCCTTGTCTAGCTTCTACTGCACATGCATGTGTAGCACCCTCTAGTGTGTGCTAGAAGTAGAGCAGGCAAACCTTACTCTGACTCATGCAGTAAATTTGTGAGTCTGCAATTGGGTCAGGGATATAACAGTTCAGGACTGGATGACTCATCTCAGCAGCTCTCTGGTGCCTCCCCCTGTTTCCCGAGAGTTGGAGAACATTCTGGAAGATAGTGGGTAGAGACTAGGAGGGGCTGCTAAGCATATTTGGAGGTCCCTGTCCAAACCCTGGGAGTGGGCCTGGCAGGGAACCATATTGATGAGTCCTGCCAGCAGGGACAGTTGGGTGGAAGATGGAGATACAGTGTTGAGGAGGCTGTTGGTGGCCCTGAGGCATACCCTCTAGTTGGGGGGGGGGGGGGTGTCCTGCCTTGAACCGGGGCTCAGGTGCTGGAAGGATCCTGCCAAAAACAGGGAGGAAGCTTTCCTGGAGGCACGGGAGCAAAGAGAGGACAGAGTGAGTAATTCAACACTGGTGGGGACTAACAAAGGGGGAGGCTGCCACATGTAGCCAGTCTCCCTTGAAGACAGTGGTGGGTTTAAGTCTTTTCCTTGAGAGATCTCCAGAGAGTCAGCCAGATAGGGCTGGTGAAGAGTCATCCGGGTGGGGCTGGTGTAGAGGCAACCAGGTGTGCTGGTGAAAGAAGCAGCTGCAGCTAGGTGGGCTAACATTGTCTGAAGAAGTGGTGCTGGGATCAGTGGCCAAAGAGGAAGCAGAAGTAAAGGTTTCACACTGTTTCACTCCACGTGTGCTATCAGCTGACAGCAATTCCCAAAACCCATTGGTCAGCCATTAAAGTGTATAGATGTGCACCAGCCAGGCGCACATCTATACACTGATTGGCTTTGGCCTCAGTCACTGTTCTCCAGACAGTGACTGATTGGTCAGGAGCGGGGCGGGACTGGCAGACGTGCTGTTACTGCATGCACGCCTATGATTCCCGCCGATTCGCCGACCGAGGGAGAGAGAGAGCGGCTGCGTGAGTTCCCTGAGGTATTGCTGTGTACTGGGCTGTAAATGTGTGCTGGGCAGTGGGCTGTAATACCTGTGTACTGGGCTGCAATACCTGTGTACTGGTCTGTAATACCTGTGTACTGGCTGGCTGTAATACCTGTGTACTGGTGGGCTGTAATACCTGTGTACTGGGCTGCAATACTTGTGTACTGGGCTGTAATACATGTGTACTGGTCTTTAATACCTGTGTACTGGTCTGTAATGCCTGTGTGCTGGGTTGTAATACCCGTGTGCTGGGCTGTAATACCTGTGTACTGGCGGGCTGTAATACCTGTGTACTGGTCTGTAATACCTGTGTACTGGCTGGCTGTAATACCTGTGTACTGGTGGGCTGTAATACCGGTGTACTGGTCTGTAATACCTGTGTGCTGGGCCGTAATACCCGTGTGCTGGGCTGTAATACCTGTGTACTGGCGGGCTGTAATACCTGTGTACTGGTCTTTAACACCTGTGTACTGGGCTGTAATACCTGTGTTACTAGGCTGTAATACCTGTGTGCTGGGCTGTAATACCTGTGTATTGGGCTGTAATACATGTGTACTCGCTGGCTGTAATACCTGTGTGCTGGGCTGTAATGCCTGTGTACTGGGCTGTAATACATGTGTACTGGCTGGCTGTAATACCTGTGTACTGGGCTGCTATACCTGTGTACTGGCTGACTGTAATACCTGTGTACTGGTCTGTAATACCTGTGTACTGGCTGGCTGTAATACATGTGTACTGGCTGGCTGTAATACCTGTGTACTGGGCTTTAATACCTGTATGCTGGGCTGGCTGCAATACCAGTGTATTGGCTGCCTGCAATACCTGTGTACTGGCTGTGGCTGCAATACTTGTGTACTGGGCTGCAATACCTGTGTACTGGCTGTGGCTGCAATACCTGTGTACTGGCTGCAATACCTGTATACTGGCTGTGGCTGCAATACCTGTGTAGTGGCTGTATACTGTGTTACTGGCTGATCTGTATACTGCTGACACAATATGTGGAATACAGGGGACAGAGTGGGTGGAATCTATAAGGGGTGGGGCTTATGATATGTAGGAGGGGTTAAAAAGGAAGGGCGGGGCCTGGCGCCCCCCATCCTAAAACTTCCCCAGCCGCCACTGTGTAAAGGGCTGTTACTGAACTGACAAGGAGTCTGTCAGTTCCATCAGGAGTGAATCACCAGAAGTTGTGCAGGAAAGGAACAAAGTGTGTGCAGGAGGAAAGACGAAGAGGAGTCTGTACATAGGAAATTGTCCTTAAAGTTCCTATTAAAGTCAAGTGGGCATCCCATAAACTCCTTATCCCCATCCAAGATGTTAACCCCTAATAAACAACAAAAACAAATCCACAAATGGTTTTCTGACTTTGTGTGCCTGTGAAGATTCGGTGTGCCTGGCTATGCAGGAGTGGAGGATCCCTGTTCATCTGCAGGTCCTATGTGGGGTGTGCTACACATGCATTTTGCACATTAATCCTTGTGGCTTGGGCCTTACACTTCTGGATGGTTGAACTAAAGTACCAGTCATAGGCTTGATTGGGGGAGATAAAACATACACATAGTAGGATCTAAACGCAGCTCGGACCGAAGATTTTGGCAGTGGGGCGGTTAATATTTAGGTGGATAATTTCCCTTGATAGAGTTGTGGGGAAGATTTAGAGAACAACTTACCTAAAAGTGAATTTCTCCTTTGTACAAGGGTGGGCACAGTCTGAGCATTGTCAGAGTTCCTAGCAAGTGTGTGCACAGCCTACTGCATTAGGGTGTGCACCCTAAAGCTCAAACACATACATGTGACACCACCAGAAGAAGCTGAGCTCACCGTCATCTCCCAGGATGGAGCATTCGCATCCTGCCCACTCAAACCTAATTGCAGTACTGAAAGAAAGCAAGGGGGAGTAGGTGTCATCTTGGGGATGTTCCTGCAGTCCTCCTGAGAGCTGGGAGCACCTGAAGGAGGAGGTAGGGGGAGGAGATTTGTCCCAGTAATGTGCATGTCATCCATGATAGCTGGCAACTGTGGGTGATTATGGTGTGCCCAGACACACCTGGCACACCCTGTGGGCACGCCTATGGTTCCTAGTTTATAAATATTCATATTAAGGTTTATCACAGCTTTAGAGATAAATCTTATTTAATTAATTTTCACATTTAAATCAAGAACACATTAACTAATATAGTATGTATGCTTAAGTGGTGATGCAATTACACTAATGCCTCAATTCTTATTATACCAAGCAGCAGGTTAACAGGGTTACAACAAGAGGAGGTCCCACTGGTTAGTACAATAGGACGTTCCATTTAATGTGCCAATTCACTGGCACATTATCATCTGTAAACAAAATGGAAATTTGCCAGAATTAAAATATAGCTGAATATAGTGAAATGAAGCTGAAGAAATGCATTGCACCATGAGAAGACTTAAAAGTTATGGTCCTTTGCATGCCACCAAATTCTTGCTTTCTAGTGCAATCAATCCTGCATAAATCAAATAAACAAATATATGACCTATCTTTGGAAAGGAAAACAAGCTAATAAAATATTTATCATAACGCGGAGGTTGTAAACATATATAAAGATTTCAGAATATGCTGATAAAGCACTAAACAGCAAAAATGGAAATTTGGGGGATTTTATGTAAAGTGCATCACATAAACTAAGGTTATCTGTACAACATAACTAAAAACATAGCTCTGATTTTATCATGAAAAAGACAAAACATGGGCATTCTTGACGTGTGGGTGGGCAGGCAGGCACATGAACATGAAATTGACTCTCACAGTGACACTGACAACAGTGTGCAGCAGCACAAATGTTGATGACACCTCACCAACACGACACGTCCCCTCCTGAGTCACAGTGACAGTCCCTCTCCATGCCAGGTTGTCCCTTCATTCCACACAGCACTGACAGTCCCACTCCTGGCTTCCCTTGCTTCTGTCCTGCAGACTCGCACACTCGGCTCTGGCCACTCCACTCGGCTCCCTTGAACCATGACATCACACAAAACATTCAGGCACCTCCTCCACCACCCAAAAACACTGTAGTAGGCATTTGGATGGTCTTAGCCAGCTCTGAACTGGAACTACTAATGTGCAGTTCCAAGCCGAGCATCACAGCCACATTTTTTACTAGCTAACCTTTTCTTGTCACTGATATTTACTGATAGGTGAAAAGTGCCTTTTTACTGGCTGCCAGTAAGAATACTAATGATTGGCAACACTGTCAGACTTATTGTGTTCACAACAAACTTACTATTACAGCTGTACATAAATTTTTCACAATAAGCTCTAGCACAGACCATGTAGTTAACAAATGCTACAAATGTTGACCATAGTATTATTATAATACTAACTGTTAATGGAATAATATTCTTAAGCTACTCTAGCAACCAAATTTACCGTATCTATATCTATATTTGGCAATCTGCTAATTGGGTAAGCATAAACCAGAAAAGGAAAAGAAGGTTCTGATGCACACTGGCCATATAGTATGAGGCGCAACCCCCAGAGTGAAAGGTCCTTAAATGTAAAATATGGAGAATGACATATATAAAAAATAGTCCATATAAAAATAGTCCATGTCAATAAGCAACAGAGGCTGCCATCCGGCTGGCCACACTGGCCTGCTGTGGGGAAATGGTACTGTAGGAAGGTATTCCATTAATGTCTGGTCCAGGCCTTTCACCAGTTCTAATATGACCTCAAATCTCTTACACAATATTTTCAAGCTTCATGTACTTTTATTACCCTATTATCTTTAAATATGCAACTTTTGTTCTACTCCATCAATGAATCTGTTCTCCAAATTCAAGTTTAATCTCTCTACCCAGCTGTCTATGAAAGGTAAACCACCTAGTTTGCAATTTAGTTTTGCACCTCATGCCAGTATTGCAAGCGTTTCTGCTTCATCCACCTGTTCTGCCTACTGTCAAAAGCCAAAGATGCTTTGTTGTTGACCTTGCACACTGCTTGGAAAGTATAATAATCTGGGGTGAAGGGGAAATTCCAGGCCAGGTTTTAGTTTCTAGGTGCATGGTCATGGACACACCTACTGAAACAATGGCTGTCCCTGGAAATCATGATACTCTGTTCACCCTTCTTCAGACGTCAAAACATCTCTGACATTAAAAACTGTTTTTATTTAGTCTGGAGTTCTTCTTTAGAGAGACGCTGTTACCTGTGCTCATGCAGGGCATATTTTCAGTGTACCCGAAAATGGGTGTCCCCTGACCCCCTTAAACTCATCTTAACTGTGTGAGTCTCCCTGCTTCTCTGCAGCTGCTGAGGATACCTGTCACTTCTGTATATGGGGGGGGGGGGGCTGTGACCTGCTGCCCTGTGACAGTGCTGGGTCCTGGCTGCCAATTGAATTAAGCTTCCCCTTAGCTTGTAGGATTTGTGTTTATTTTATGAATACAACAGGAGTCACTGGCACACGCACAAGTGGGTAGAAATGGCCAAAGTTCCCAGATGGAACGGATCAGAGGTCTCATTGCTTGTTGTATCCAAGGCATATAAAAAGCCTGGGGCTGACTTAGCCCACAAAAACTTAAATACCACTTTTTGATGGACTGAATCCAGTGTTAAAGAAGAGGTGGAGACTCAGCTCCTTGCACAGATGGAAAGAGCTGCAAGGGCTGGCACAGTGATAATAATGGGGGATTTTAACTACCCAGAAATTAACTGGAGTAATGGAACTGCTGGGACAGTTGAATGGCAAAAAATGTATAAACCTATTACAGGACAATTTTATGGTCCAGTTTATTGAGGCCCCACTAGGAATGACGCTTTGCTGGACCTGGTAATCTCAAACCATGCAGAGCTTATTACCAATATTCATATAAAAGAACATCTGGGTAGCAGTGACCATAACTTGATTTCATTTAATGTAAGCTGCAAGCAACAAACACATACGGGAAAGATAAAAACACTTTTAGAGAGCAAATTTTACAAGGATGAGGACTGCTCTCCAGGACTTAGACTGGGAGGGAATATTGGCATTGATGAACACAGAACAGAAATGGGAATTTTTCAAAAAGACTGTATGCAAACTCACTGCAAAGTATATTCACATGGGCAATAAGTTTAAAAAGGCTAAAAATAAAACCTATGTGGCTCATGGCCAACGTTAAAAAAGTTATAAATGATAAGAAAAGAGGATTTAAAAAATATAAAAATGAAGGAACACTATCATCTTTTAAATGTTACAAAGAATATAACAGAATAAGTAAAAAGGAAATCAAGGACGCAAAAATTCAAAACGAACAACAGATTACAAAAGATAGTAGGACAAACCCCAAAAAAATCTTCAAATATATTAATAGTAAAAATGTCAGGTTTGAGCATGTAGGCCCTTTACAAAATAATCTAGAGTGGGTGACTGGGACAAAGAGAAGGCAAACTTATTAAATACTTTCTTCAGCTCTGTGTATACAAACAAGCATGGGGGAGCTTGTGTCCATAATGGGGGTGGTAGTGACACAGCCCCAATTAATCCACAATGGCTCAAAAGTGAAAAGGTCCAGAAGTATTTCGACAGAATAAAGGTAGATAAAGCACCTGGACCAGATGGCATCCACCCACGGATTCTAAAAGAATTGAGCTCTGTCATTTCAAAGCCATTGTATCTAATTTTTAGGGACTCCTTAATGACTGGAATAATAGCACTGGATTGGCGTAGGGCCAATGTGGTGCCCATATTTAACCACTTGCCGACCGCCGATCGGCAATTGACGGCGGCAAAGTGGCTCGTTCCCGCAAATCGCCGTCATACGACGGCGCCTGCGGGAACGTGTATAGTGAGCGCGCGCATATGTGCAAGGGCGTCCGCGGCAGCATACTGCCGCTAAACGCCCTTGCTCGGTGAAACGGCGGCAGTTAACGGCTAGCCGCCAGCCGTTCACCAATTTATACCCGTGGTGTAACCGGGATGCGGTTAGGTCACGATAATAAGGTCAGTAATTCCTCAGGGATTTTTAATCTATGTTACCGAAACTTTACTGTCTCGAGTTAAGAAAATCTTAGGCACCCACCTACGGTAGACCAGGTCCACGAAATAGATGGAAATAAGACAGCTTTATGAAGACCTGGAAAAGTGAAAACTCGGTAACACCTAATTAACCCCGACACAG
>BLSH010088108.1:65522-100325 GCA_018402905.1 Glandirana rugosa
ACATATATATATATATATATATATATATATATATATACCCAAACAAAATACTTGTTTGTTGTCCATAAATGTAACTGCTGTAAGTAGCCGTGCTGACAATAAATGCAGGCTTGCAGCTGATGCAAATTTGGATTTTCTCAGCTGCTAGATAACAACCCTTCAGATTTTTCACTTCCTAGTATAATAATTGGCACACAAGAGACACAGACAGTTTTATGTTTTATTTGCAGCACTGTCAAAATATTTATAGAAATCTGTCAGGATAAAAACATCAATGAAGAGCATAATGAATCATGAATATGCAAATATGCAAATTGTTGCACTGTAGTTCCCAATCCACTGACACTTGTATTTTGGCCAAACAGACCCAATTCACTGGGAGCTGTATACTGGTGCCAGCGAGATCAGATGGTGCTGATTCTGCCAGTTTTACCAGCATGTTGGGTACTTGTTAATCTCTCAGGGTAAAGAGGACAATAACATTTTAGCTTAGCTATTAATACATTACAAGAGGTTAGGATGTGAAAAATAACAGCTAACTGTACATTTTAATTGGCCGGAACAAGTAAACACTATCACACGAGGACAGCACACCTACAGCATGACATGACAGGAGGCATGTAAAAATTTAGGACATATATAGAGATTCACACCTGTGTATTCTTCATGGCAAAGCTCAATAGAAACCAAAAAATAAGGTCCCTCCCAGCACTGTTCTAAAATGATATGGGTGTGGGGCACAGTGTGATCAAATGATTTGCCACAGGCAAATGGGTGCTGTGGATCCTTTCCTTTATTTTAAAGATTGCCTGGCCTGTAGCTGTATCATGCAGGACATGTGCCACTACCCCCATGCATGTAAAGCACTACAGTGTCTATTAACTAACCCATTTACATAGGAGGTGAAGACAAATTAAGGCAGAATGTGGTCCTAGGTAAAGTAGCAACTATGATCCCCCTCTCCTATTCACCGAAGCCAGCCATACATGGATCGAAATTCAGCCGAGTCCAGCAGGGACCAGCTGAATTTTGATCCATGTATGGGGACAGCTGTTGTGCAGAATTTGATCTACTGATTGACTTCTGTACAACCACCCTATCAAGCTTTTCCCCGATCAATCTAGCTGGCAGCACTGATCACTGTATTCTGACAGTGGGGAAGTCTCTCCACCCTCAGAACACAAAGACTCAATGGGAGCAATTCCTCCATCTACCTTGAATAACCTCTGTAACATTTTTTTGCTTAACCCGCTGGTTGAAAAAAACAAAAATGACTAATGTATGGATTCCCTAACACTGTTACCACTGATTGGGATTGCAGCAGTATCTGATATTTCACCCATTTG
Organism: Glandirana rugosa; assembly: GCA_018402905.1. Taxonomy (NCBI): domain Eukaryota; kingdom Metazoa; phylum Chordata; class Amphibia; order Anura; family Ranidae; genus Glandirana; species Glandirana rugosa. The sequence goes on from BLSH010088108.1 coordinate 66,869, forward strand.
CATTGTCTGTAGTGGCATGGCCCACCCTATCAGGCCCCAACAGCCTACAAGTGCATCCTTCTTGGTAAAGTTAACAAGCAGATGCACAACTTTGACCAATTGTGCTTCCTTGTTTACTGCAGGGGCATAAAGGTTATAGGTGCCCCCCTTCCCCTTGGACATTCACTAGCACTAGCCTACCGTGACCGCGGCCATGGCAAAACGCAAAATGCGGCAAAAACGCAAACAGCATTTTAACCGTGATTTTGCCACAATTTATGTTTTCCCGCGGCTGGCGATCAAAAGGTTCCTATCCTGAACGTGATTCTTCCGTGTTCAGGAGAGGGAGGTTTAACCTCACCTAAACGCGTCAGCTTCTAAAAGCCGATAAAACCTATGTGTACATGGACACATAGGCTTTTATAGACTTGAGTTTAGGAGCTTTGGCAAAGAAAACGCCAAAAGCCCCTAAACTCAAGTTTAGGAGCCACTAGTGTACATGAAGCCTTGGAGATTCCGATTATCGCAAGAGAATCCGACAGGCTGGTTGTACCCAAGTTTATCAACTCTGTCATTGGCAGGGTACTCTTAATTCTCTTGCACTGTACTGTAACCATACAGTCTTCCTCTATTTTGTGCAGTGATATGGAAACTGTTGGCATTCTATACATCTGGTATTATAATAATATTAATGGGTTACCTCATGAAATAAGCCCCATAGTTTTGAAACAGCAGAAGCATTTCTGAACCTAAATAAATATTTTATTATATTACAGCAAGCTCAATAAAACGTTGATATGATCCTAAAATGTACAAAATAATGCCCAATAATTTTTTTTTAAGATTACTGCACAGAGACCTTTAAAGCATACACGTGCTGGAGAACAAAGGGAAATTGAGTTCCATCCAAGCACAACAATGAGAGATGACACAACCAGCTGGTGCTGCTGTCTAACCCTGGGAGTGAACAAATGAGGGGCTGTGTGAGCTGGGTGAAGACCATTTCACTTTAGCCTCCATGATTAGTTATTTGCTGCTAACGGATCTCTTCACCATTGTCAAATAATATATTTTCAAGGAGTGCAATGGACTGAGGTCAAACAGGGTCAGTAGAACAGACAACACAATACTCCTGCTCATAAGTATTATATTGTGCCAAATGTATACAAAATGTTTTACAAGTCACCCCATGTCTGTGCCACCTCCTTAGGCTCCATTTACACTGGAAGCTGTTTCAACTTCCCCTGAAGGTTTTATCTTGACAGCTAGAAACCGGCTTCTAAAACCCCCGTTTTGCCATGTCTAGGAGCATTTTTAAAAAAAACAAAACATTTTTTTTTTAAATGGAAATGCCTGTAAACGAAATGACCTAGACGCCAGTTACCGCGTTTAGGTGCGTATAGCGGCGTTTACAAGCTGTTTGGCTTTACAAATGCCTCTGAACTGGCGTCTGAACCTTTTTTTTGTGTTCCAAAAAAAGCCTCTAAAGTCAACTGCCTGGAAATGACCTTAAACTACCCTGTGTAAATGTACTGATAAGATAACATAGAGGAGAGTTCAGGGGCAGCTGAAAAAAATGCCCAAATGCCTCTAAACGTCCGTTTACCAGCAGTGGTGTAAATGAGGCCTTAAGCCTCGTACACACGGGACAACGATCGTATACAACAGGTCGTACTAACGACCGTTGTATGCGATATCGATCGTTCGTATGCGCGTTTAGAACAGTCGCACATACAACGGTCGTACAAGGGAGTTGTATGAGCAGACTAGAAAACTTGGTCGTACCAACAAGCGGTCATACGACCGTTGTAGCGTGTGTACAGAGCAGTTGGTACAACAAGTTGTATTGTGCAAAACACGCATGCTCCAAAGTCAGGAACGGCCGGATGCTAATTACATGCACCTGAACGTTCTTCTGTGCTCGTACGATCGAGTAGTGCAGTCAGTATGCAAGTTACATTATGCAACATACGATTTGCGACGATCGTACGTACGATCGTCGTCCCGTGTGTACAAGGCTTAACTGATGGTCCTACACGTGCTTGCAGAATAACATCCTGAAACATAGTATAGCATCATTGACTGTATTTTTCTATTCCGTTTTCCTTTAAGGGGATAGATCAAAAACCGTTAAAACGTTGGTATTCATCAGTTATGTAACTTACATCTCATATTTTCACAAAGTCTATCACTGTCCACGTTTCATGACAGATTCACTATTTTAATATATCATCATCACTTCTATTCTGGAAAAGAAAAAAGTCAAGAGCTCTGAAAGCACCAAAATGTCTGATTCTTAAAGTGGTATTAAACCCAAAAACAAAAATGTTATTTTTTATATTAAATTCAAGATCAAAAATATTGCAGTTTACTTATTCTTTATTTTCCTTATTTTTAGATATTTTAGCTTTTATTTATACCTGATGATCCGGCCAGTTACACGCCTCCTGTGTTAGGGCCGGTTCACACTGAAGCAGCACGACTTGCAGGGCGATTCGAGTCGTCCCGCTCAAAGCGACCTCAGCGCGGCTTGCAGGAGACCTTCTATCATAGAAGTCAATGCAATTCACACTGAGGTCGCCCCGAAAATAGTGCAGGAACTTTTTTCTAAGCGGAGCGAAGCGACTCGCTCCTATTAGAACAGTTCCATTGCACTGCATTGAGGCAACCTGTCAGGTGACTCAAGTCGCCTAAGTGTGAACCGGCCCTATGGGTGCCTCCACTCCAGGTGGGGGAGAGAGTTAGAAACACCTTTGGACAGCGGTATTGTCAGTCTGGGGAGAGGGTAGATGCACTAGCAGATTCAGATGGACTTGACTAACCAAAGCCGAACTCCAGTTATGCTTCTTAAGCAACTATAGCATCAGGTTTTATATAACTAAATAAAAATCTGACCATTGTATGCCTCCTGTCAGTGCTGGTAAATGGTTTGTCTTTCCTCTCTGACTGCCATTTTTGCTGGGCAACCTGGTCTATTAAGTTGAGAAATAATAGATGAAATAGTCAGATCACCAGGTGAATAAAATGAAAAATAACTAAAAAAGGAAATGAATGTAGCCACCACATCTAAGAATTGGTAGCTGCAATATATTCAATTTTTGTTTTTGGGTTCAATATTGCTTTATGTTCCTATTATTTGGGAAAATGTAAACAGCATTTAGTGATTTCTACTTCATTCATAATGTTCTAAAACACTGCAATGTAACCTCACAAGTGACAAAATCCATTCTACAGAGAGTTTTGGCTATTGGTAAATCTCTGTCTTGTATGATGAATCAGCCTCAGATGCTGGTGCCTCAGGGACGTGTGACTGTGAATCTGCAATTTTTCTCACACTGAACTTCTCCAGCCTATATTTAACTCACAGACAGAGATAAGAATATACACAGAGCATTATTTTACCTATGAAATAATGCCAACTTGTTTAACTAAACTACAAAGACTGATGTAGGGAGGAAAGCAGGGAGGGTGTCATCTATTGTTTGAAAAGGGTGGGTGTGTTATCTGCTGATATCTTCCAATATAAAGGATGTTTCAGAGCTCATGAATATGAATAGCTTTGCCTTTCCACAGCTTCCTCCTCCCTGTTCTCCATCAATCACAAAGCTGCTTTGTCACAGAACCTGAGCCCCATACAGATTTACTATCTATTGATGAATAGCAAGTAGCCCCATCTTGCTAGTATCCCCCCGTCACCCATTTTTGATGCAGTTTAACCATTTTTTTAATAGCATAAGACCGATAAAGCACTAGAAAAAAGTAAAATATTATAAACAAGCATCAATGGCCATAAGGGGTGGGCACAAGCACACACACATGCAATAATAGAGTTCACACATTTAACATAATGGCTTCAATTCCCTTTGTCTAATGAAAGGTATCCGCTCATGTTACACCTGACAATAACTTAGATAAAAACAGATTGCATCCTGTGTAAAGCAGATAAAGGGCGTAGTGATGAGAACAGCTTGTACCTCTTATAGAGCCCATGAAGGGGCTGCAGACACAGGAACTGCCAGTAATCCAGACAGAACGCTTTCAACTTCATCATCTTGGGAGCGGGCAGAGAGAAGTGCCAGTCTGGCACCATCCATTAACAGCAGGTGCCTTATTGCTCAGCTGATTCATTTGCACAGCAATCTGGGAAAATTCAGCAAATCCGTCAACAAACTCCAGATCTAGCCAGCAAGAGAAAAATACAGACTCAATCTCCCAGCTCCAAGCTGGTCACATCACTGGAAGTTAGGGAAAGAATTATGGAAAGAAAGTAATCCGCACAGGCTCTGGCTCATCCCCAAGGTTCATGGCAGAAGCCTTTCCAAAATATTACCCAGAAAATCCTCTTTGCAATAGGGATCAGCGGGACCACTCAGTCTTCTGTCATCGGACACGTCCGGTACATTGTAGCAGCTCATATGAGCGTGTGACAAAAAGAAATGTCAGAGCGCGGCCCTCCCTGCCTTAAAATAAATGATTCTAATCTTTATTCCCAGCACACGTTGTCATTCAGGTCTGTGTGAACAGCTAATCATGAGAGCCACATGCTGCACAGAGGGACAGGCTCCCAGCCAGATACAGGGGCCTTGCGATTGGCCCTCTCTGGTTTCTACGGAAACAGGAACACATTGATAACAGCTGAAATGGGACCTGGATGACAGCCTTCTTCGCCTTTCAGCAGAATAATGTCTCTGTAATGAGCAGTACAAGGCCCTCATAGAGACCCTCAGCACAAAGCCTGATCTGGGATAGCCGGTTTACAAGTAAATACGAGGATTTTACAGTGAAATAAATGTACACCGCTGTCTGAGCAGACAGTTTGGAGATAAAAGAGCACCCATTGAATTGTATTAAATCACAAGTTTTATTATGGCTTAGACCCCATACACACTATTAGATTTTCTGCAGATTTTTGTCTTCAGATTTACCAAAACCGTATAATATGAGGTCACACCTTAGGAGTTTTCATTTGTATGTAATCAGGCCGGTTTTGGTAAATCTGAAAACAAAAATCTGCAGAAAATCTAATAGCGTGTATGGGGTCTTAATGTAGAGACCCCCACAAAGTTTGGTCTTACAGAAAAAATAAATGGTGTAGAATATAAAGTCTAGAAGACGGTATGGATAAAATATACACCGATCAACCATAACTTTATGACCACTGGCAGATTAAGTGAATTACAGTGATTACCTCATTACAATGGCATTTGAAAGTCGGTGGGATATGTGAGGCAGGGAGTGAACATGCTGTTCCTGAAGCTGAAGCCATGGAAGAAGGTGGCATGGTCTGATGAATCATGTTTTCTACTACATCATATAGATGGCTGGGTGACTTTGCTTACCTGGGGAAGAGATGGTACCAGGATGCAGTAGGGAAGAAGGCAAGCTGGCAGAGGCAGTGTGACGCTTTGGACAATGTTCTGCTCGAAAAGCATGGGTCCTACCATTCATTTGCATGTTACGTGACATGTACCATCTCCCGTAACACTGTCCCTGACAAAGTACAACCCTTCATGGAAACTGTATTCCCTGAAGGCAGTGGCCTCTTTCGGCAGCAGAAAAAAGAACACCGCTCCAGCAGGGGTGGATTAACATAGGGGCTATTGGAGCTGCAGCTCCAGGCCCCTTTCTTAGGATAGGCCCAGGCCAATGGTGTGAGTGAGTCACTAATGCTCTGCTCTGTATACAGTGTACACATGATTGGTATGTAAATTGCGGCAGCATATTTAAATTGTTTGCATTTCATTTTATTCATTTCCCTGAAAAAAGGCCCACCAAAATTCTCAGCACCAGGCCTATGATGCTCATAATCTGGCCCTGCGCTCCAGGTTAAAACACTCCACTCTCACATACCTTGATTGCTGATTATCCACTGCAGGTGCGGCTCTACATGCTGAGCTAGAAGAAACAAAGTGCTGGACAGCCGCACATCATGCAGTCACCTTTACTGTGGAAAGCCTAAACAGTACATGAAGTACATAAAAACATTAAATGGGAACATCAGGAGAAGGGAGGGTAATCTAACACGTTTCACGCCAAATCATTGGTGCTTAATCATAGCTGTTAATAATGCGCCTTGCTATAATAAAAAAATAGTTCAAGAATGGTTTGAGGAACACAACAATGAGTTTGAGGTGTTGACTTGGCCTTCATGTTCTCCAGATTTCAGTCCAATCGAACATCTGTGCGTGTGCTGAAACAATAAGTCTGATCCATGAAATCACCGCCTTGCAACTTACAGGATCTGCTACTGATGGCTTGGTGCCAGATACTATCTTTAGAGGTCTAGTGGCATCCATGCTTCAATGGGTCAGGGCTGCCTTGGCAGCAAAAGGGGGACGTACTTCGCATTAGGTGAGTGGTCATAAAGCAATGGCTGATAGGTGTATATCAAATTAACAATGAAGCCTCTCCAACTATAGACCATAGTCCTACAAGCCATCAATTCCTCAGATTCAAATTGGAAGACATACATCTTAAACTTGATGCTCAGTGAACTGAACTGCCAGAAGAGAAGTGGCTAAACAAATGAAACGCACATCTTGGCCACCCTGTTGGACCAAGGACTAGAATGTAGATCACTAGGCTTGTACACATGAACTTTAAAACAATATTAAACCCAGGAACAAAATGCCATATATTGCAGTTTACAAATCCTTAAATGTGGAGGTTGTATTCGTTTTCCTTCTTTAGGGGTTTTTCTTTTATTTTCACCCGCTGATCTGGCCAATAACACACTTCTTGTCTTAGGGTGTCTCTACTCTACTGGATTAGCAATGGAGACACCCGACAGCAACATTGTCAATCTGGGGAGAAGGTAGTGTTAGATGCACTAGCAGGTTTAGATGGACTTGTCTAATAAATTACAGCTAAACTTCAGCAAACCTTTTTTTAAATCACAGAAAAACTCTCCTATCCTTAAGGCCTCATGCACACAGGATGTTTTTTGACTGTTTTACAGCAGCTGTTTTTCGCTTCAGACGTTTTTTTCTACAGTCAATAAACCCTCCATCATATTATCCTATGTGTTTGTGCACACATAGGCTTTTATCAACTTTTTTTTAGCAGTGACGTTTTTGAGCTGTAAAAAAACCCCAAGAGCTGAGGGTTTTTTGGACTGTTTTCAGCTGTAAAAACGTTCAAACTCTTAAAAACATCCAAAAACGTCAATTCCCAACATTTCTGGACGTTTTAGACCGATTGAAAAAAAAAAGAAAAACGCTGGCCCTTTAAAATGGGGAATAACTCAAAAAAAAACGGCGATAATATAACGCCGGTAAAAGCTGAAAACATCCCTGATAAGCTACTGATGTTTTTTGGCTGTTTTTTTAAAGTCCTGTGTGCATGAAGCCTTACAGTCAAGGAACCTGCCACCTTAGCCTCAGTTTAATTTGCAGTTCCCATTGTGTTGCACATGTAATCAGTTATGACACCAGTCACTTGATAGTATGAGAGTTTTTTTGAGAGCAACCATGACAGTTATCATCCATGGCATGCCTTGAATCAAACTGTTTTGGGAAACTGTTAAATTGAAGGGTTCAGTTCTACAGATTTTTATTTTCTTTTGGGATAAAAGTTTTCCATAAATGAATAAAAGCTGACCATTGTGAGTACCACTGTTCATTTTTTAAAACTGAAAAAGGCCAGCTCTTGTTTTTGTTTGTTTTATTTAGAGGATTAACTTGGATGGGGAAAAGGGGTGACTGGGGGATGCCCAAAAGAATTACTTTACACAGGACCAACTATATACACAACTGTATATACATCTCTATGTCCTCCAGCACTTCACTTGCAGACTGTTACTCCTGACCTGAAGATAAATTTATTATGTTCACCTAACTCCTTTCTCTTCACCGCAGCTAGCACATGGTGAGGCCTGCACTCAATCAGCAGGGCCTCCGGACCACACATTACAGGCCAGGATCAAGGACCCCTCAAGTGTAGCTTAGTACGTTGGTGCTAGCTGGGTCTTTGATGGGCTACAACTTCCAGCCCATCCCTCTTCCAGGCCACACTGGTCTGCTTTCCCCTCAGTGACCCTCCTTCCCCTGACTGGCTCCTGAGACCTCCACAGACTGTCCACTATTCCTCTCCCAGCCTGCTCCAGCCTTCCTTCCAGCTCACAGGGTCTGTCACTCACCGACTCCAGTGGATACTTTAAGGTGTCCTCAGTAGCACCTCTGCTATTCTCCTACTCCCTTGTGCTGCACATATGTGCGTTATCATCAGAGCTCGTATGTGCATTGTCACCAAGAGTGCACATATGTGCGTTCTCACCATCAGAGCACATATGTGCGTTCTCACCATCAGAGCACATATGTGCGTTCTCACCATCAGTGCACATGTGTGCATTCTCACCATCAGTGCACATGTGTGCGTTCTGACCATCAGTGCACATGTGTGCGTTCTCACCATCAGTGCACATGTGTGCGTTCTCACCATCAGTGCACGTATGTGCGTTATCATCAGAGCTCATATGTGCATTCTCACCACCAGTGCACATATGTGCGTTCTCACCATCAGTGCACATATGTGCGTTCTCACCATCAGTGAACATATGTGCGTTCTCACCATCAGTGAACATATGTGCGTTCTCACCATTAGAGCTCATATGTGCGTTCATACCATTAGAGCACATATGTGCATTCTCACTATCATAGCACATATGTGCATTCTCACCATCAGTGCATGTATGTGCTGGCAGGGAGCAGGAGAGGAGGAGGAGGGAGGAGGAAACCACCACAATGGGCGGTACAGACCAGGGGTTGTGAGACCCCCTCCGCCCACTACATCACGGAAGTTCTTCCCTTCTGCTTCTAGGGAACTACAAGTGGGACGATACAAGACCGCTGGTTGGCAGTACAGGACGGAGAGCAGCCATCAGTCTTACAGAGAGGAAATCACAGGAGAATAATGTTTTTTCAGCAAATTCAGCAGGCTACTACAGAGGAACTACAGAGCTCAGCAGAAGATGGATGACATAGTTGGGGAAGGTAGGAGATCAGCATCAAGAACATGGAAAAAAGTTTTTTTTCCCGGAGTTCTGCTTTAAAAGAATATAAACCCAAAGCCAAAAATTAAAAATTTTGCAACTTAACAATCTATATCTGTGGTGGCTGGATTCATTTTCATTTTGGCTGTTTTCTTTTGTTGTCACCTGGTGACCTGACCAGTAACACACTTCCAGCCTTAGGGTGTCTCCACTCTGGACGGAGCAGCAAGAGAGAAACCTCTGAACAGCAGCATTGTAAGTCTGGGAAGAGGCTACTGTTAGATTTCACATTTAGATGGACTTGTCTAACAAATTAAATTCTAACTGCAGAAACCTATTTTTAACCCCTTTCTGCTTGCCTGCTGGAGTCCTTTCACTGGGTCTTAAGGTGGGGGGAGGTGGGACAGACTTCCTGATCACTTGATCACTGGGATTGCCTGTCACAGTGATAACATGATCATATTTAGCCCTCATACACACGGGCATTTTTGACGCCACATTTTTTGGCGTTTTTGACACCACGTTTGTTGCCGTTTTTTTGCAGCTCTTCATGTTATATGGCCCCACAAAAAACGCTGACGTTTTTGAGCTGTAGAGGGTGTTGGCATTAGTGAGCTGTAAATAGAACGCGGGACCAGCGCGTTCCAAGGCTGTAGCGTTTTGGCATTTTTGACGCTAAGCCGGCAAAACGCTCACTAATGCCGTACCGACGTTAACCAGCGTTTTTGACGGCGGCGTTTTCAGGTTAAAAAAATAGCAGATGACTATTTTTTTTAAAAAAACGCTTACTGACGCCGACGCTGACTAACACTAACGCCGATGCAAAACGGCGAAAAAAAAACGCAGATTTTTCCCTGACGCTAGGCCCGATGTTTTGATTATTTTTTTGCATATGCACATGTGTATGAGGCCTCAGAGATGAGGAGCTCTCTGTGAAAGCTTTGTCATTGTGCTAAGAGCATGCAGTGAGCGTGCTGTCAGCACAGAAACCTCAGCTGTCATGCATGCATATGTGCAGTGTATGAGCAATAAGGCCCATCCACCTTGCTGCCTCACATACTGTATGTGTTACATGGTTGGCAAGATGTTAAGCAGTTAAGCTGTCCATACACGGTCTGAATCTTGGCCGGTTCCTTTAATGTGCAGCTGAATGTACATAGTTGATCAATCTATCAACTTGGGTACAATCAGCCTGCCGGATTTTCTTGCGATTATCGCTAGCGGCTGCTATATCTTTTCCCGGCAAGGGTAGCTTCTCCGCTGCCCGCCAGGAAAAGACAATGGTCTGGCAGGAGGGTTTCCCGCATTAACACTGTCTGTATTAATGGGGGAATCAAGAGAATTTCTTTCTGGCAGAAATTTGCTCCACGTATGGTCGGCCTTACAGCAACAGTTTTATTTTCCTTTTAGGTAAAATATTTTACATGAATTAATAAAACGGACAATTTTAAGCACCCCGTCAGTGTTAAATGCTTTGTTTAAACCTCGTAACTGCCACTTTTGCTGATCAGCTTGATCTGTAAGTTGAAGAAAAAAGCCTAAAAAAAATCTAACACATAGAAAAATGATAAGCTGCAATATAATACATGTTTGTGTTTAATATCACTTTGGGACTTAGAATATTTTAATTGTATTGGTCACAGTAGCTATCCAAAAATCTAAATTTATTTTAAAATACAGCCACTTCAGGTGCCGAAGTAACCGATTCTATTCGTTGATTGGAGAATTTCCTTTAAGAACCAGGCGTGTGTATACTATACTATTACATACATACATTATATATTGTCTCATGCATATTGCCACAAACATATGGAGTGCAGCTATGCTATAGTGGTAAATTTTATTGTAAATTCTAAAAACAGTTTGCCACGTTTGCATAAAATACAATGATTCTTACATTTGGTTTCCTTGGGTTTCCTCCAACACACTAAAGACATGCTGGTATTTGGCTTGTGTCTAAATTGGCCCTAGTATTCATACATATACAGTATCTCACAAAAGAGAGTACACCCCTCACATTTTTGCAAATATTTTATTCTATCTTTTAATGTGACAACACTGAAGAAATTACACTTTGCTACAATGTAGTGAGTGCACAGCTTGTATAACAGTGTAAATTTGCTGTCCCCTCAAAATAATTCAACACACAGCCATTAATGTCTAAACCGCTGGCAACAAAAGTAAGTACACCCCTAAGTGAAAATGTCCAAATTGGACCCAATTAGCCACTTTCCCTCCCCGGTGTCATGCGACTCACTAGTGCTACAAGGTTTCAGGTGTGAAAGAGGAGCAGTTGTGTTAAATTTGGTGTTATCACTCTCACTCTCTCATACTGGTCACTGGAAGTTCAACATGGCACCTCATGGCAAATAACACTCTGAGGATATGAAAAAAAGAATTGTTGCCCTACATAAAGATGGCCTAGGCTATAAGAAGATTACCAAGACCCTGAAACTGAACTGCAGCATGGTGGCCAAGACCATACAGCGGTTTAACAGGACAGGTTCCACTCAGAACAGGCCTCGCCATGGTTGACCAAAGAAACTGAGTGCACATGCTCAGTGTCATATCCAGAGGTTGTCTTTGGGAAATAGACGTATGAGTGCTGCCAGCATTGCTGCAGAGGTTGAAGGGGTGGGGGGGTCAGCCCGTCAGTGCTCAGACCATACGCCAAACACTCCATCAAATTGGTCTGCATGGCTGTCATCCCGGAAGGAAGCCTCTTCTAAAGATGATGCACAAGAAAGCCCGCAAACAGTTTGCTGAAGACAAGCAGACTAAGGACATGGATTACTGGAACCATGTCCTGTGGTCTGATGAGACCAAGATAAACTTACTTGGTTCAGATGGTGTCAAGCGTGTGTGGCGGCAACCAGGTGAGGCGTACACAGACAAGTGTGTCTTGCCTACAGTCAAGCATGGTGGTGGTAGTGTCTGGGGTGGCATGAAAGCTGCTGGCATTGGGGAGCTACAGTTCATTGAGGGAACCATGAATGCCAACATGTACTGTGACATACTGAAGCAGAGCATGATCCCCTCCCTTCAGGGACTGGGCCTCAGGGCAGTATTCGAACATGATAATGACCCCAAACACACCTCCAAGACGACCACTGTCTTGCTAAAGAAACTGAGGGTAAAGGTGATGGACTGGCCAAGCATGTCTCCAGACCTAAAACCTTTTGAGCGTCTGTGGGGCATCCTCAAACGGAAGGTGGAGGAGCACAAGGTCTCCAACATCCACCAGTTCCATGATGTCATCATGGAGGAGTGGAAGAGGACTCCAGTGGCAACCTGTGAAGCTCTGATGAACTCCATGCCTAAAAGGGTTAAGGCATAGAATAAAATATTTACAAAAATGTGAGGGGTGTACTCACTTTTGTGAGATACTGTACATGTGAGATAGGACTGATGTGTAAAAAAAAGTATGTAAATAGTGCTGTAAAAATTATTTTACTGGTAAAAAGTAAATAAATAACATCTACATTAATTCTATTCCTGGTTAGACTAAACCCACATTCACACTTGAGCATTTTTCTGCTCTGTTTTTCACGTTTTACAGCGGATGACTTGACAGAATCCCACTCTAATTGTGCCTGTTAACAGTTGCACTAACAGTTGCACTATGCACTTAAATAGCACATGAGCATTTTTTAGCACATTGGGGTGTTTTTACTGCATAGATTTTAATGAGAACACCTGTTAATGCACGATACACGTGTTTTCACTCCTGAAGCATTCCTTTCATCCTATAGGACTGCTTTACTCCCCTTGGAGGAAAGGCACCCCCCCCCGTTTTATCTCCTGTGTTGGAGAACTTGTCAGAAGTTATCATGCTGATAACAGAAGAATGGGGCAGGAGAAATCCACAGGACTTAGTGCTTTGGAGAGAGAGATAAGAAAACATTGCAGCTATATGTGCCTAGCTCAAATTTCATGAATCGGGTTTACATCCACTTTAAGCTGGCAGTGACCTCATCCTCTTCACTGATATATAGTAATCTTGCAAAGTCGGCAAAGCCAACCTTGCAGGTTTATAATACAAGTTTAGGCTGGGTACACACAGGCCGAAAATTGTCTAAAAGTGGTCGGTTCGGCAAGAACTTGCTCACTTTCAGCCCATGTGTACAGTTTTCAGTTAAACAGCACCCAGTCTCACGACCAACTTCTGTCGAAGGAGCATGCTGGAAACCAGCGTCCGTTCAGCACTCTCAGCCATTGGCAGTGTGTTCTGGTGGGTGGTTCTCCCTGTCAGAATACAATAGCTCAGTGGGGCAGATTGCCACACTAACATTGCTTGTGTTAGTACGATTATCTGTATGTTTTTCTGTTAAGTCAGTTGGGTTGAACAAAATATAAATCGTATAGTGTGTGCCCTGTATAACTACCCACATATGGGTAATCAGAAGAGCAAAGTCATAAAATGTTATCCATTTTCTATAGGGACCTTAAATGGAAATTAATTGTATTTTGGTAAACTTTTTAGATAAACTTTCCTTACTTTTTAATATTTACCTGTGTGTGTAATTTAATTAAGCTTGAGCTATTAAATCCTTTAAACTATTTTTTTTTTAATAGGCTTGCCGACTAGGAAGGGTCTAGATCAGTGTTTCTCAACCTTTTATGGTGAAGAACCCCTGCAGGTCTAAAAAAAAATTCCTCCTGTCTCGATAAAGTAATTTCTATTGTTTGGGTGCCGTGGTTTGTTTGTGTGTAATGTCAGTATGTGTTTGTGATGGTTTTTGTTCGTCTGCAATATCATTTTATGTGTGCATGCTACAATGACAGATATACACACACACAAATCAACACAATGACACCCACACATACAATCCCAAACTAGCACACTTGCAGACACACAAATACCCACAAAATCCCAAATTAAAAGACTGGCAGACACACACGTTGCCAAATTAACACAATGGAGACACATGTAGTCAGAATCCCAAATTAGCACATAATTCCAAAATGTACACATTTTCAGACAGACACAATCCAAACTTAACACACTTGGGAGCACGCACACACACACAGAATCCCAAATTAACACACTGGCTAGGGTGGATAAAAATCAATGATTTTTTTCAAAAAATTAAAAAAGAATAAATCTGATTTTTTAGAAATTAAATATTTTTTTTTATTTTTATCAAATTTATTTAAATGCTTTTAGAGTAAAAATCGATCTAAAGATAGTTTTCTATCTATGATACATTAATAATTTAGTTTATTTAGCATGGAATTGAGCTTAGTTATGTAGCATGAGGCTGTATATTCTGCAATAGTTACATTTTTGGTGAACTCATTCAATGAATCCAAGTTTTGCAAGCTGAGATAACATGCAGTGTATTGATGTATTCACACAATTTCACAGTAACCATGAGATAAAACAAAGTTCAGGAATATTCCTTTATCCCATTGTTTTGAAAATCTATGTACATTACAAACTGTATAATTGAATCAATTCTGATATCGCTGTTTTACTTACCTGACAGAATCTTTTCTATTTGCAAACATATTGAAGATTTCCTATTTAGAATAAGCAGCTAACTACCAGCAAGAATAAGTCCTTACATTTAAAGAGCACCTGTCATTTCAGAGCTATCATGGCAGAGCCTGTTAGCGGGCATCCACTCACCTGCTGCCGCCACGTCTCTCACCTTGTTGTGTCACCGCTGCATTAAAGTGAATGGGACTGTCGGTGAGTCAACAGCTGGTCAGAGGAGGAGCTGCTGCGGGACATAGATGACAGTTGCTCTATAAAAATTATGATTTAAATCAAGCCTTTTTACTAGTGATTTAAATCAAATCCACCCTGACACTGGCAGACACGCATATAATCCCATATTGACACACACACACACACACAATCAAACTTAACACACTTGGAAGCATACACACACACAATCCCAAATTACAAACTGGTAGACACACATAATCCCAAATCCCAAAACACTGGCCCATCAATGCAGCCTCACCAGTGTCCATCCAATGCAGCCTCACCAGTGTCCATCAATGAACCCTTACATGGGGCAGGGCAAATGGGGTGTATGGGGGGTGGGAAGTGGGGGTCAGCTGGGGGTGTCAGGGTCTGTCACCTGGCTGCTCAGCTCAGCAGGTCCTTGTACGCCACAGCCTCCCGGGTGGTGATGTTCCTGGTCCTGGGGTCAAGTTGCTGCCAGCGCCCAGCACTGCAGCCCGAGCCAGTCACGCGTCCCGACACCTTGGCGTGCCCTGCCTCTAAGACTCCGGTCTCCGGCTTCCTAGAGAAGGAAGAAAACCCCTTCTCTAGGAAACGGCCACCTAAGGCTTAGCTTGTGCTGCCTTATGGTGGCGTACCCCCTGCCCTTGGTGTGTACCCCCCAGGGGTATGCGTACCACGGGTTGAGAACCACTGGTCTGGATAACCTGTAAGAGGATGTTGAAAGCTCCACCTGCTGGCTGCATATGACAATACAAAATATTCACAGGCAATATTAATTAATATTTACCAAATCATGAAAGATTTTAAACTGTATGTTTAGTCCCCACTTTACCAAATAAAAAAAAACATAAAGCACTATACATTCCTTTCTTCTTCATTATCACTGTACCAATGGGACCTGCAACATCTTATTTCAGCAATCCATTTGGATTTTTTTTGTGAAAAATAACGATTAATATATGGTCACCCTTGGCAAGCAACTGTGCACAGCAGGGTGATTTCAGAATAGATCTGAACTGAAGTGTTTGCAAAGCAGAAAGGTTGAAAATCATGAACTGGATTTTAAATAATTAATAATGTACAAAAACATGAGCATTACTGTTAAAGATCAACTCAAGCCAAAACCTTATTTTTTTTAATAGCGCAATTGTCTCAGAAATAAAAATATATTGTCAATTACTTAACCACTTCAGTCCTGGAAGGATTTACCCCCTTCCTGACCAGAGCACTTTTTGCGATTCGGCACTGCATCACTTTAACGGACAATTGCGCTGCTGTGCAACGTTGTATGCAAATGAAATTGACATCCTTTTTTTCCTACAAGTAGGGATTTCTTTTGGTGGTATTTGATCACCTCTGCGGTTTTTATTTTTTGCGCTACAAACAAACAAACAGCGACAATTTTGAAAAAACCCAATATTTCTTACTTTTTGCTATAATACAAAAAAAATACAAAAAAACCCATTTATTCATCAGTTTAGGCCGATATGTATTCTTCATCATATTTTTGGTAAAAAAAATCGCAATAAGCTTATATTGATTGGTTTGCGCAAGAAACAATGAGAATTCATTTATGTCGTTTTTATTTTTTTACTAGTAATGGCAGCGATCTGAGATTTTTATTGGGACTACGATATTGAGGCGGACAGATCGGACACTTTTGACACTTTTTTTTGGGACCAGTGACATTTATAAAGCGATCAGAGCTTTAAATAGCCACTGATTACTGTATAAATGTCACTGACAGGGAAGGGGTTAACACTAAGGGGGCGATCAAGGGGTTAAATGTGTTCCCTCGCTGTGTTCTAACTGTGTGGGGGCTGGGCTGGCAGGAATATGACGGCTCTAACTGATCCTGATTACAGGGATCAGTAGATCACTGTCATGTTCCCTGACAAAATGGGGAACTGCCATGTTTACATTGGCGGTTCCCCGTTCTGCCTCTAGAAGGCGACTGCGCCGATCGCCGTTTATAGACGACGATCTGCGCAGTGCTGCCAACCTGCCGCAGTAAATGTATGCGTCACGGTCGGCAAGCGGTTAAAGTATAACTAAAGGTAAAACTTTTCTTTAATTTTGGAGTGGACAGGGATTTGAACACCTGCCAGTTTATATTGCTGCCTGTGCCCCCACTAAGGAGATTCACCCTCTCTATTGGTTCTGTTTACCATTATCATTGAAAGTAAGAGATATTGCCCAAATTTTGGGTTGTCCCCAGAAAAGTAATAGATGGGAAATCTTCCAATGGGGACACTAGTTCTGGTGACCTAGGGGTCCCCAAGCAATTAATTTGCAGGGATTTTCTGTCACTTCCTGTTTGGCTATGGGACAGTAATTAAGGTAAATCTCTGCAATGGGACACAGATGGTGGAAAAAAAATCTGACAGGGGTTATCATCCTCACTTACTCTATCCAAAATGAAAAAAAAAAGTTTTGCCTATAGTTCTACTTTAACAATGCAACACAGATAGCTATATAGGCTTTATGACACTTGTGTCGCCCTCTTATGAGCAATCCCCTATGAATCACTTTTCAGAGAACATTTCACAGGTGGCTTGGGGACAATATGTCACCTCCTCCTCACCTTTTTAACCCAATAACCCCTATGCCACCATAGCACAATTGCCTTCCCTTGAAGAGGAGATACTGCCTGCTGATCACAAAAGTATAATTTTTGCCACAGCTTGTGCACACCCCTGGCTGCCTTACAGCTTAAAGGAGGAGGTCAGAAGGCTCTCTTGTGTTTGGTTGTACCAAAAAGCTACAAGTCGATTTCTTCTTTGGCTGTATTGGGTGAAGAATACACTTTCTCTTTCCATCATATTTTTAAAAATAAAATAAATGTTATCTAAAATATTCCTGGCCTACTTTCAACAAAAAGGCTAAACACTAAGGGCCTTGTCACATGGGGTGTGGACTCCATTTTGATCAGCAAGGGATCTGTCTGCTGATCCCCTGGCGATCAGAGCAGTGCGGGCAAATTATGCATCCATGTCTGCTCAGTTTCTGCAGACAGAGTCCACTCTGCTCTATGGACTCTGTTTACACCTGACTGTCCTCTGATCCTACTTGTCTAGACAGGGGAGGAGGGATCTACTTTGATTTTTTTATGGACCGGATTGGAGATAGGTGTCAGGGCTGGACTCAGCCCCCCCTTCTCAGAGCTCAGCTGTCGGTTAATTGCCAGCACTCATCATTCCACAGTGACTCACCTGGTGATAATTTCCTGCTCGTCAGCCAGCCCATTCTGCCTGGTTCATTTATTTTGTTCCAGAGTGATTTTATCGATTTTATCCATCTGGTCTGGACTTGATTCATAGGTATTACATGAGAATTAGAGCAGCCATTGAGTGGCTCTTACTATTTATGCCGTGTGTACCTCATGGTGCAGTTTTTCTTATTTATTTATTCATTTCTTTTGTGCCTTCACCTTGGTCAAACCTATCTGCAAATTCTCTGCTGTGTTTCAGTTAAAGACTTGCCTGGCTGACGTCCCTTCTGGTTCCTATTTGCTGCCTCCAAGTATGCTGATCTCTGGCTTCCTGGTGTGATTTCTACTGCATTTTCTGTCTCCGTCTAAATCACAGTTACTGACAATAGGTAATAAGTCCATTTAAACCTGCTGGTCCATAGGAATGAATGGACTGTCCAATCAGATCTACTGACAGGTGGACCTGATTGGACCCTTCGTGTGAAAGCGGCCTTAAGGTTCCAAAACTCAAATAAATCAATTGCTAAAGGCCCACCAGTACTTAGTTCAGTGTTTCCTTCACTTTGTATCTCCCTGCGTTTAACATAATCTGCAGCACTGATATGCCTTGACGTCATAGCCCTTGCTCTTCTGACTGGCTCTCCCCCCCCCCCCAATGTGCTACCCACTTGGAAAAGCACGTTCTCAACCAGGCTGTGTTTTTATGATGATGT
Source organism: Glandirana rugosa (assembly GCA_018402905.1). Classification (NCBI taxonomy): domain Eukaryota; kingdom Metazoa; phylum Chordata; class Amphibia; order Anura; family Ranidae; genus Glandirana; species Glandirana rugosa. The sequence goes on from BLSH010088108.1 coordinate 85,459, forward strand.
TTTAGATCCATTGTCCTCTCTACATGTGCCTGATGTTTTTTTAAAAATACAAAAAAAATAAAAAAATGCAGATTTGTTTTTAGAATCTTTTTACTGAGTAGCATAATTTGTAAAATGAGAACAAGGTTTATATGAAATAAAATGAATCAATGTACAAGGTAGATGAACATGTTGATGAACGATAAAGTCCCCAATGCTTTTGTCTCAATGCTATAGATATTACAAACACTGAGAGCAGTAAAGCTTACTCCATGAAGACAGGGCACAATTGTCTTCAGTCTGGTCAGTTTGAACCTTCAATCTGCAAAACCCAAAGACTGGCAAAAACATACAAGAGCCAGGATTTAATGATGATAATGATAATCAGGTATCCCTTTTGATAACTACTAAAATATATCACTTGGTGTGGGGATGAGGGAGAATGATTCCTAATGCTGGATTCACACTTTTGCGTTAACATGTTTGAGTTAACCTGTGTTACGTAAAAGCAGCCTATCCTTTTGAACACACTAAAATGCATAGCGTGCTGTAGTGCAGGGGTAGGCAACCTTTGAGAGGTGGAGCTCTACCTGAACAACAGGAAAGAGATCAAAGATCATCAGGGTTCAGTGCCAATTTTTCTTTTTTTCAGAAATGAACTAGCAAGGCCTAACTGTATAATAAGGAAAACATAGAAAAATATACAATAAATAAATAATAAATAAAACAAATGTCAATTTAAAAATAGCCTACCTTAAAAGTGGACAATGTCCGTCAGTAGGGCAGAGGATGGTGTCAGTAGTTTTTATTTTTTATTATTTTTTACAATTCTATTTTTTTATTATTTTTTTAAGGAGCCATGTTGGGGGACTTTGGTCAAAGGGGAGCACATAGGCCAGCAAACAAAAAAAAAAGAGGAAAAAGGTTTCAGCTGCTTCAAAAAGAAAATAAAGTGCATTGTCAGAAGACCGGTATTTTGAAAATCTGAATTCCCAGATAGTGGATGGGGATTTGGATTTTAATGCCACCCCCCCCCCACCCTGCAGCACTAAGGCAGCTGCCCTAGCAGCCTTATGCTGGCACAGGGCCCTGCCTATAGCAGTGTCCTCTGCCTCCTTCACATCACCCCCTCCCCCACAAGTGTCCTCTTACCCTCACAGCAGTGTTCTCTACCACTCTTCATATTATCCCCCATAGTGTCCTCTACTCCCCCCCCCCCACAGCAGTGTCCTCTGCCCCTCCCTTTCCCCCATAGCAGTGACCTCTGGTCCCCCTCCCACCCCCAGAGCAGTGACCTCTGGCCACCCTTCCCCCTGTAGCAGTGTCCTTATCCTCTCCCATAGCAGTGTCCTCTGCCCCCTCCTTCCTCCCCCCTAAGCATCAGCAAGATGGAGCTCTGGCTGGTGTTGGCCAGCATGCCACCTGATGCATTTCACCCTGATTGGACTCTATGATTACACCCAGTCAGGGTGAAACACATCAGATTATCATGGCCAATAGGCAGGGACTGTACCTGAAGCTTTTACTTTCATTCTGAGATGTGGTTGATACACACAATGTGTGACCCAGGGCTTTGTATTGTTGTGGATGGGTGGGGCAGGACATGTTCCTTCAGGGACCAGCACCTGGAGCAGGAAGAGAGCCGGTGGAATGGTATGCAGGAGCCTTGGCTTTGAGTGGCGCCAAATCTTCCGAATATGATAACATGTTTTTACATGATAATGCGTGTGTTGCCAAACAGCAGCAGTTTGAACCCAGCCATTATAATAGACCTTAAAAAAAAACAATCCTGTATATAGCTGGGGTTCCATAATGTAGTAATATTCAGGGCTTTCATCTCCCATAGCCTCCCTGTATACACCAGATGGAGAACCATCATGCTTACATTAACTGGGGGAATAAAATCTAACCAGTAAAACACGATGATTCCTATAAAGAATCATTGTTATTTTACAGCTGTACTACAGATTTTACCAACTGGCAATACTGCAATAGAGATGTGTAAATGCCTCTGTTTTAAGAAAGTTTAGGGTGAAGCCCTCCAATTTACTATATGGAGTGATCTAATGCTGGCCATACACTAGTAGATTTGTGGGCAAGAATATTCATCTGAGCATTCGTATGAAAGTTATTTGTACTTGGCCAAATGTTGTTTGAAAATCTCAGTTGCTTTTAACATTAAATTTTATTTTTTTGTTTACAATCTTTTATTAGAAGGTTTTTGTAACACAAAATTATTCAAATTTTGCACAGAAAAACAGATAAAAGTTAAATGAATTTTTATGTTATGCTACTATCCCAGAGGGACCATTTTTCTTCGAATATGTGTATGTTGTCCTGTACCAAGTGATATATTCTTTCAGTTAGTTTGACCATATTCATTCTATTTAAAATTTGCTGCCAAGGGAGATTGGGTGAAAGCCAGTTACAGGCAATCATCCATTGTATTGAGCTTAAAAGAGAGTGAATAAGCATGGTTTGGATACATCGGGAATGTTTTGATAAAGTATACAGATGTGGGGCGAAAGTGTGATCTGTTTGTTGGTGATTTGGAATATTTTCTCCGAGGTATTTCTCCAAATAGGGTCAAGGCAGCGACATTGCCAGAAAATATGATATAAAGTTCCCAACTCATCACATCCTCTGAAACAACTCGGAGATACCTCAGGATAGAATTTATGTATTCTGGCTGGTGTCATATACCATCGAACAGGGGTGTTGCTAGGTCTACAAAAGATCTGGGGCTAGAGCCCATAGCAGCAAAGTAAAGAAAGTCATACGCTTGAGTGGGCATACACATGTATATAATATACATGTGTGTATATATATATATATATATATATATATATATATAAATATTGGTACATGCCTGAGTGTGGATTCCCCTTACATCAGGGTCCCCAGAGAGACATACCTGCTAATTGCAGAACTGCACCCACCCAGTAAGAGACTTGGGGCTATGGGCCCCAGACTCGGGGCTATAGCCCCAATAGCCACCCCCTAGCAACGCCCCTGCTATTGAATCAATAATTTGGATGGGGTTTCTTTGAAGGCTGTAGATCTATTACATTTCCGCATATTATCTAATCTGAGGTGCCATTCTTTGATTGAAACTGAGCAACCTAGGTCTGATTCCCAGTTTATCATGGCTTGTGTTTTTGTCGGTTGCAAAGTTCCGTTCAAATATTTATATAAGAAGGAAATTAGGCCACTGCCTCTTGGTGTATTAGCGCATAATTGTTTGAAAATTGTGTATGTGGGGGAAAGCGAGGTGGAATAATACTTGGAGTAAAATTCTTTAATTAGATCAAATTGAGTCTCATATGAAGGTTGTAGGTTGTATTTTTCCGCCAATTTATTGAAAGAAAGGAAAGAGTCTTTCTCTATGAATGTTTTTAAGGTTAGCAGATTATGAGACTTCCATGGTTGGTAAGAAGTATTATTTTTGAAATATTTATGAATGTCTGGGTCCCCTACAAATGAGGCTAAGGGGGGGGGGGGGGGTAGGGGATATGAGTTTAAGAGAATCTTTGATTTTAAGCCAGAGCTGTAGGAGGTGAGAGATGATCCTGTTGCGGTGTTGGAATTGTCTGTTTTTTGTCCTTGGAGACCATAGGAACCCGCGGATGTAATAGGGGGAAATTGAGTCAGATTCGAATGTCAACTAGGGTTAACATTAAATTTTAAAATGCATGTAATCCAAAAACCACGTACACTGTATCAAAAAGTGTTAATTCGAGAAAAATTTTCCCTCTTGCTCCCTGTCCAAAAAAGAACATTGATTTGACCCAACTAACAATTAGAAAATTGAGTTAAGTTTTTAAAACAAAAATTTTCAAACAGGAATCTACAGAAATCTCATAAACGTATATTTTATTCACAATAGAAAACATACAAAATGTTTAAACTGAAATGTACTATTTTAAGAAAAATAAGGTAAGTTTGAAATTGATGGCATCAACATGTCTCAAAAAAGTTGGGACAGGGCCATGTTTAGCACAGTGTATCATCTCCTGTTCTTTTATCAACAAACACTCTGTAAACATCTGGAAACTGAGGAGACCAGTTGCTGTAGTTTTGGGAGAGGAATTGGTGCTCTTGGCTAATATAGAATTTTAACTGCTCAACAGTCCTGGGTCTTCTTTATCATGTTTTTTGTTTCAAGATGCGTCAAATATTTTCAATTGGTGAAAGGTCTGGACTGCAGGCCGGACAGTTAAGCACCCAGACTCTTCTACTAAAAAGCCATGCTGCTGTCATAGATGCAGTATGCGGTTTAACATTGTCCTGCTGAAATATGCAAGGCCTTCCCTGAAAAAAATGTTGTCTGGAAGGGAGCATATGCTGCTCAAAAACCCGGATATATTTATTTATTTCAGGTACTTATATAGCGCCGTCAATTTATGCTGTGCTTTAAATATGCATTGTACATTCATATCTTCTAGCATTGAAGTTGCCATTCCATACACACCAATGCTCCCCCATACCATTAGAGATGCAGACCTTTTAACTGAGCAGTGATTACAAGCCGGAATGTCCCTCTCTTCTTTAGTCTGGAGGCTGTGAATCATGTTCAGACATGGCTTCTTCTTCCCATGATAGTGCTTTAACTTGCATTTTTGGATGGCACCGCTAACTGTGTTCACAGACAGCGATTTTTGGAAGTTTTCCTGAGCCCATTCAGTGATGTCCATCACAGAATCATGCCTGTTTTTAATGCAGTGCCATCAGAGGGCCTTCACAGGCATCCAATATTGTGTTCAGTGCCTTGTCCCTTGTGCACAGAGATTTCTCCAGATTCTCTGAATATTTTGATATTATGTACTGTAGATGATGATATATTTAAAGCCTCTGAGAAAGAGGTTTCTACGTTGAGAAACATTATTCTGAAATTGTTTGAAAATTTTAGACATAGCTTTTTACAGATTGGTGAACCTCTGCCCATCTTCATTTCGGTGACACTCTGACTCTCTACGATGCCCTTTATATACCCAGTTGTGTCACTGACCTGTAACCTAATTAGTTGCAAAATGTTCTTCCAGCTCTTCCTCAGTAGTACCAGCTTTTTGTTGCACTGTCTCAACTTTTATGAGACGAGTTGATGTCATCATTTTTATAATTACCTTTTTTTTTTCTCATTTTAAACACTTGATATGTTTTCTATTTTCTGTTGTGAATTCTGGGAATTGGGTTGTATATGTGTATGGCCAGCATAACGCACAGGTAACTAACCATTTATCTCAAAGTCCTCCTAAACTGTATTTTAATTTCAACCATAGTACAATGCTAAATTATATTGCAATATTAAACAACAGTCATAAGGAGTTGATTTCTGCTAATCTCCTCCCTAAACCTATGCGCTATTGCATTGCCTTTAAAAGCAGTTCCTTTGTCTGCTGAAGCTATCTCCAATCTCTGTTTAATGAAGTCGTTAGATTAAAAATGTTTCTGGATGAGAACATCAAGCTTTTCATTGTTACATTTTCACATTTGATGATGATTTAATCTTGCAGCTCAAATACTGACTGTTAAATCTGTTAACTCTTGGTCAGTTTTCAGTACTTTACACCGAGCAAACCACAATAAATGATGCATTGATAAAAGTCTACAAATAGATAAATGCAGCAAAACATGTATGTCCTATAAGATATGGTAGGATCATTCAGTCAAAGTAAAGGAATGCCCTTACACGAAGGCTGACAATACATGCTTTTTTTTGTTTTGTTTTCGGATTGACTCCCCCTGAGCTATTGTATTCTGTCTGTGGGGAGCCTTCCCTGTCGGCAAAATATAATGATCGGTGTTGTCAGCTATAGCCTGCAGCACTGATCATTTGGGAAAAACCTGACAGGCTGGTTGGACACAAGTCGATCGATAGACTGTCTTGTGTGCAACCAGCTAGCCCATACATGGATTGAAATTCAGCAGGTCCCTGCTGAACAGGCCGAATTTCGATCCATATATGGCCGCCTTCAGTTTAGATTGGGCCACCTATGCCACACAAAGCAATTATACTTCAAAAGTATACTATAAAAGTAGGCATGTCTGACAGGCTAAGGAAGAGCTGAGTTCCAAGAAACATGTCCCAAAGGACCCCATTGTAGAAGGGTCCTGGATGTAATCAGCTTTTGCAACTACCAGGACCACCTGCTACTGAAACCAGAGGAAGAAGTTACAACACAGACTAGATTTTTGCATGCACACGTTATATTTTTTACCTAATGTGCGTGTAATATTCTTGGGTTTCTCAGAAAATGGGACTTACTTACTTCACCATTCCAGTCTGGTTTTTGTATTTTTAAATGTTTTCTTTCTATCCTTGAAATCTGCACTGAGGTTTACATGATCGGTATTGGTATACCATTAGCAGTATACAGTATTTATAAAGCAATGAATGCAACTTTCATCAAATATTATATCTTTGTGCATGTGTTTTAAATGACAGTAATTGATTTACCTGCAGTTTGGCGTATGTCACATTCACTACAATAAATATGCTGCTTAATGTTATTCTTTTTGATGCATCATTGTATTTTTCTTATTTTTAGTTATTATTCTTATTGATCTCATTTTATTCAGTTTGTAATTTAGTTTCATTTTAGGTTATTATAATAATATGTAAGCACCCCGTTAACAGGCAGACAGCGCCGAACAGCTATTATATATTTTGAATAAGTGAATAATGACGCCCCTTCTTACAAACTCCATCATTAATAGAAGCAACTATATTAGGTTATTGTTATCAGTAATAAAGCCTGAATATTCTACTGGAGGCTGGATACTGGTTGCTTAAAGCGGTAGTAAACCCGCTGACAGAAATAAAAATAAAAAAAAAGCCTGCAAGAAAATCGCATAATATGTTAGTATGCATTGCATACTAACATATTATGAAATACTTACCTTAGAACGAGGCCCCCGATGCCCGAGTCGGTCAGCGCTGAGGACGCTGACATCTTTGTCCTCTTTTGTCTTCCGGGTACGCGGCTCCGGCGCTGTGAGTGGCCGGAGCCGCGTGACGTCACTCCCGCGCATGCGCGCGGGAGCTCTTCGCTCCGGCAGCCAGCTCTGAGATGTCGGCCGCCTCGGCCGGATCGTCAGAGCGCATGCGCCGCTAATGTCAGCGGCTGCATGCAGGGCGAATATCTCCTGAACCATGCAGGTTTAGGAGATATTCTTTTTACCTACAGGTAAGCCTTATAATAGGCTTACCTGTAGGTAAAAATAGATTTTAGGGTTTACTACCACTTTAATATACAGGTTAACTAATATACTCTAAAGCCCTCCAGTAAATGGTTGGCTCCATTTCTCACCACTGTTGCAAGATTTATCCAAAAGTTTTTGTAATAACTTCCCAAATAAAATCATATTAAACAAACATACATATTAACCACTTCAGCCCCGGAGGGATTTCACACCAGGACTAGGACCAGAGCACTTTTTGCAATTCGGCACTGCATCGCTAACTGACAATTGCGCGGCCGTGCGACTTTGTACCCAAACAAAATTTGCGTCCTTTTTTTCCCACAAATAGAGCTTTATTTTGGTGGTATTTGATCACCTCTGCGCCATTTCTGATTGCCGCTATAAGCAAAAACAGAGCAACAAAAAAAAGATTTTTCTTACTTTTTGCTAAAATACAAATCCAAAAAAATATATAAGAAAACATTTATTTTCATCGGTTTTGGCCGATTTATATTCTTCCTCATATTTTTGGTAAAAAAAAAAAAATCGCAATCGGCGTTTGCCGCGTTTATGAATGATGAGAATTAATTTCTGGGGTTTTTATTTTTTTTTATTTTTTACTAGTAATGACGGCGATCTGCGCTTTTCAGTGGTACTGCGATATTGCAGCGGACATGTCGGACGGACCATTTTGACACTTTTTGGGACCATTGGCATTTATACAGCGATCAGTGCTACAAAAACGCACTGATTACTGTGTAAATGCCATTGGCAGTGAAGGGGATAACCCGCAGGGGGCGCTCTAAGGGTTAACTGTGTTCCCTCAGTGTGTTCTAACTGTATGGGGGCTGGGCTGGCAGGGGGAGGGGAGTGATCATGGCTTCCATACACAGAAAGCCTGTGATCACAGCCCTTCCCCCTCTGTCAGAACGGAGATCAGGGTTTACATACACGGACCTCTGTTCTTTCACTGCGGGGGGGGGGGGGCATCGGGGGTAGCCGGTGGAGATCGAGTCCGTCCTACCCACTCCCTGGCCCCCCGGAACGCAGTGAATGTGCCTCCGGTCACAATACTAGTTATCGCGGCCGCCATCAGTTGACAGCGGTTTGCGATAACGAGCCACTTTGCCGCCGTCACAATGCGGCGGTCGGTCGGCAAGTGGTTAAACAATTCTCACACATCTAACAATACCCTGTTTAAAACATCTTGCGGGTTGGATTACTTTGTTTTAACTTGTCAGCTTGTCTCAAGTAAAGATTATTAGACTTTAGCTGTCTGCAATATTGAGAACTTAAGTATGACTTTCCCAACTTTTAGGTTCAAAAGTTTTTTTTTATTATTTTTTGATAACAGCAAGTACAGAGCAGTTAAGACATATAGGAGTTGATTTAGTAAAACAGGAGAGTGCAAAATCTGATGCAGCTCTGCATAGAAACCAATCAGCTTACAAGTCTTATTTTGTCAAAGCTTAATTGAACAAGCTGAAGTTAGACGCTGATTGGTTACCACGCAGAGCTGCACCAGATTTTGCACTCTCCAGTTTTAGTAAATCAACCCCCTAATGTATACAAGTATGGCATCGCAGGCCAACAAAACTAAATAGCTGTCGTCTGGAAATTCAAGATGTGACAATAATACATTAAGAGAACAATATATGATCTCGAGGCTCTTACATATGTTTAACATGGAAATACAGAAGAGAAGTTATAAGACTTTTCTAATTTTTAAGATGTTGACATAACAAAGTTGAAATTTATATTTTTTGAGGTATTGTAAAATTAGTGCCACCTAAATCTATAATGAATACTATAGACCAGTGGAGGTCAATTTAGCAAATACAGGGGCACTTGATGTCCAGAGGACGCATAATAGATTGGTTTTTATAAATAAATGTACTTTCCACTGCAGCCCACCACTATACATATCAAATTCCTTACAGTGTGTTGCATAAAAAATCCTGCCAAATTTTTAGTTCATTAAGATGCGTCTGACAATCCATTCAAAATATGTGGACATACATGGGTCAGTTTCATTGTTCAGCCACTGAACTGAATGAAAAAAAACTGACCTGATTCCCACATCCACATTTGATGTGGATGCATGAATCCAGGAATCCTTCCCACTGTCTCATTGTATTTTGACAGCAGGGAGAATTCCCCACCTCCCGCTTCCCCGTCAGAATACACAGATCAGTGCTACAGTTTACTGCGCTGATCGGGTAAGAAAATACTGACAATGCAGATAAACAGAAATCGATTAGTAGATTCATTTCTGTTCAGCCACAGTGGCCACACATGGATTGAAATCTGTCTGATCCTCTGTGTGATCTCCAGTCACCATGGTGGTGCACATGTGACCAGTTATGATACCAGTCTTTCTATAGCTTTACAGTTTGGTTGGCAGCACAAGCAACTGTGACAGTTACCATTCACAAATACAAAAAGATCTTGACCTGTGCGGATATAGATTGTATCTCATAAAAGTGAGTACACCCCGCACATTTTTGTAAATATTTTATTATATCTTTTCATGTGACAACTCTGAAGAAATTACACTTTGCTACAATGTAAAGTGGTGAGTATACAGCTTGTATAACAGTGTAAATGTACAGACCCCTCAAAATAACTCAACACACAGCCATTAATGTCTAAACCGCTGGCAACAAAAGTGAGTACACCCCCAAGTGAAAATGTCCAAATTTGGCACAAAGTGTCAATATTTTGTGTGGCCACCATTATTTTCCAGCACTGCCTTAACCCTCTCGGGCATGGAGTTCAACAAAGCTTCACAGGTTGCCACTGGAGTCCTCTTCCACTCCTCCATGATGACATCATGGAGCTGGTGGATGTTAGAGACCTTGTGCTCCTTCACCTCCCGTTTGAGGATGCCCCACAGATGCTTAATAGGGTTTAGGTCTGGAGACATGCTTGGCCAGTCCATCACCTTTACCCTCAGCTTCTTTAGCAAGGCAGTGGTAATCTTGGAGGTGTGTTTGAGGTCGTTATCATGCTGGAATACTGCCCTGCGGCCCAGTCTGCAAAGGGAGGGGATCATGCTCTGCTTCAGTATGTCGCAGTACATGCTGGCATTCATGGCTGCCTCAATGAACTGTAGCTCCCCAGTACCAGCAGCACTCATGCAGCCCCAGACCAGGACACTCCCACCACCATGCTTGACTGTAGGCAAGACATACTTGTCTTTGCACTCCAACTGGTTGCCGCCACACACACTTGACACCATCTGAACCAAGTAAGTTTATCTTGGTCTCATCAGACCATAGGACATGGTTCCAATAATCCATGTCATTAGTCTGCTTGTCTTCAGCAAACCATTTGCGGGCTTTCTTGCATCATCTTTAAAAGAGGCTTTCTTCTGGAACGATAGCCATGCAGACCACTTGGATGCAGTGTGCGGCATATGGTCTGAGCACTGACAGGCTGACCCCCCACCCCTTCAACCTCTGCAGCAATGCTGGCAGCACTCATATGTCTATTTCCCAAAGACAACTTCTGGATAGGACGTTGAGCACGTGCACTCAGCTTCTTTGGTTGACCATGACGAGGCCTGTTTTGAGTGGAATCTGTCCTGTTAAACCGCATTATGGTCTTGGCCACTGTGCTCCAGCTCAGTTTCAGAGTCTTGGCAATCTTCTTACAGCCTAGGCCATCTTTATGTAGAGCAACAATTCTTTTTTTCAGATCCTCAGAGAGTTCTTTGCCATGAGGTGCCATGTTAAACTTCCAATGACCAGTATGAGAGAATAAGAGCGATAACACCAAATTTGACCCCAATCAAAAATGACAGTATGCTAAAAAATGTGAAGCTGCCCCTTTAAGTGAATAAACCGCCTCTGAAAAGCAAATCAATGAAAAGCAAGGCGCTAACACATATGTGATAATTGCATGTGAACAAAGGATAAAAAAAAATCCAAATAAACTTGAGAGTCCAAAGGTGAAAAAAAAATGTTGTTCATAAGAATTATTAATAAATATTGCAGTCCAAAAAATGTGCCCAACTCTTGCTGAAGAAAGCTCCAATCACATGCCCCTGGTCTTAAAGGTGCCTCAGACACTCTTCATATTAGTGCTCCACCACAAAGTGTACAAAATGCACGCTTACCAACAGCATCTATGTTATGCGCCTTTGGTGTCATAGGGTACCACCCTTTCTGTACGTTGTTTTCACAATGTCCCACTTTGGGAGTGGCATATGGGAAACTACCAGCAGATTTAAAGGTGCTATAGTCAGCACCAACACAACCAGCCTGTTCAATTATCCTGCACACCACTCGGTCCGAGCCGCCATGCATTCAAATGGCCGAATGTTCAAACCAGATCGAAAACCAGAAATTACGTCACTCATGGCGGACACGCAGCCTCAATGCATTTTGCTTGTCAGAATCGTCAGGAAGCTCAGAGCACCTTTAAATCTGGGGGGAGTTTCCCATATACCACTCCCAAGCTGGAACAATAATTGAACAGGCTGGTTGTGTTGGTGCTGACTATAGCACCTTTAAATCTGCTGGTAGTTTCCCATATACCACTCCCAAAGTGGGACATTGTGAAAACAACGTACAGAAAGGGTGGTACCTTATGACACCAAAGGTGCACACCATAGTTGCTGCTGGTTGCATTTTGTACACTTTGTGGTGGAGCACTTATATGAGGACTATCTGAGGCACATTTAAGACCAGGAGCATGGTGATTGGAGCTTTCTTCAGCAAGATTTAGGCAAATGTTTTGGACTGCAATATTTATTAATAATTCTTATTAAAAACAGTTTTTTCACCTTTGGACTCTCAAGTATATTTTGATTTTTTTTATCCTTTGTTCACATGCAATTATCACATATGTTTTAGTGCCTTGCTTTTCATTGGTTTGCTTTTCGGAGGTGGTTTACTCACTTAAAGGGGCAGCTTCACATTTTTTAGCATACTGTCATTTTTGGTTGGCGCTAGGACTTACTAATATTTCTCACACCACTGTAGTCGTGCATATGGACACTGATTTTGCACTATAGAGCACTTTAATAAGCACAATATTTTTTTTTGCATATTTTGCACAGTCTGTTGGCATTTGTGCACTTTTCATATATGTTTATGTGGCTCACCATTTGAAACACTTTATTGATATAATATTGCTAGAAAGTCTTAGCGCTGGAGTTATCATTCATGGCATGCCTTGAATGTTACTGTTTTTGGAAACATTAAGGCCCCTTTTACACCAGATGCGCTTTACAGGCGTTTTTTCGCTAAAAACAGCATCTGCAAAGCACCTCTAAACTGTCTCCTAATGCACCTCAGTGTGAAAGCCTGAGTGCTTTCACACTGGGGCGGTATGCTTGCAGGGCAGTAAAAAATCTCCTGCAAGCCGCATCTACGGGGCGGTGTGGGAGCGATGTATACACTGCTCCTCCACCGCCCCTGCTCATTGAAATGAATGGGCAGCGCTCCCGAAGCGGCTGTACACTGTTTTGGGAGCACCACTAGCCGGCACCTTTAACCCCTTGTGGGGGGGGTTAAAATCGAATAGCGGCGCCATAGTGCCGCTAAAAGCACCACAAATTAGTGGTATTTTACCACTACCGCTCGGACGGCATAGGTGTGAAAGTAGCCTTGACTTGATGGGTTTCGTTTCGCTTGAATCGCTTGAGCAATTTTTATTTTTTGGGGCGATGATTCAATTCCGCCATTATATGTTTGTTTCTAATCTACCCTAACATATTATACATTGTCTTTTTCAGGACAGACAGGGTCTTTTTTGGTAGCAATTCTGGATGATTATATTTGAATTACTTGGTTTTAATTTGAAATGAATAGTAAAACATCAGAAAAATCAATTTTCCTATATTTCTTCCCGAAGTAACATGTCTGTCCACCTTCATATATATTTGCCACAAAATATAACCAACAAATGCTGCTGATTAAATGTAACATAAGTGCAACTTTTATGTAACATAGTGGAATGGTAAAGTTCAGAGTGAATGTATGATGTGTTTAACAAGAGAGCTTGATTTCCCTTTAATGCTATATTGTGATGCATGCAGGGGAAAAAAAATATGTTAGCATTTGGTTTGATGGGGCACACTGGGTCATTTTAATATGGCATGAGGACAAACAGCCGCTATTCATATGTTGTTAAAAATGGCACCTGGGACTCAAGCAGTTAATGTAGTGCACCTTAATGCACAATAACACACATTGGTGCACATGCATTAATTCAACACATGGTTTGAATGGAAACTTACATAAGATCAAGTCAGGTTTGCTCAAACATAAATTAGCATGTGGGCAACATTCTGCTTGCTTATGCAGTAAACACAAATATCATTAAAAACATAGGGCAAATTTTATGTGAACCTGGGAGAAGGCTTTTTGTATTTTTTTTAACATATTACATTTTTTTGTTACTTGTTTTACATGTATAGGGCATTGCAGATTAGGGGAAGCTGTTGCTGCATAGATTTTGCTTGAAGAACATACTAATACCTTTCAAGGTTTCTGTGAATGCTGGCATTAGCCTTAAAAGATCAGTTACTATTGGGAGACCACCAAGACATTAGAGCGGTCCTTAACTTTGATATTACTGGAAGGCTGCTACTAGAGAAATTATAGCTGCCAGCCCTTTTTGTTGCTGACAGAGGAAGGCCTGAAACATTTTAGCTGTTTTATTATTACACAGGATTTATATAGTGCCAACAGTTTTCACAGTGCTGAACAATCTAAAGGGAGACAGTACAGTTACAACACAATAAAATTGAAGAGCGTTACGAGGGCCGTGACCATAAGAGCTTACAATCAAATAGGGTGGGGCAAGTGGTACAAAAAGTTATAATTGTGGGGGATGAGCTGATGGAAGAGATAAAAGTTCAGTTAGTTGGCGTCATGATAGGCTTTGCTACAGAAATGAGTTTTCAGGGATTGCCTAGAGGCAGCCAGAATAGGATAGCCAGACAGATTGAGGTACAGAATTCCAGAGGATGGGAGAGGCTCTGGAGAAGTCCTGGAGGACTGGAGGTTATGTAGGTGAAGTAAAAGCTTTTGACAGCAATTGGATTTGGGGCCAAAAGGACAGGTCAGAGTCTAGCATTACACCTAGTACCCTGGTATGAGGGAAGGGAATGATAGTGGTATTTATGATCTTGATGGAAAAGTAATGGAGGAGGGCACAAGCAGGGGGGGATATTATCAGCTCAGTTTTAGAGAGATTTAATTCAACCACTTACCGCCTATAGTACATATATTGCAGCAAAGTGGCATGTACTGTAAGGGCAATTATAATACCTTGTATGCATTATAATTTGCCTGCGCTAATAAGCGCAGTTTTCAGCTCTTTTGCATAATGCATTTGATCGACCTGTGTTGAAGCAGACGTTATATACATGATATCCGCCATTCACCAACTTAATTTAGAGAGATTTTGACTCGACTATTATAGGGGGGGACGAACACGGGAGGAGGTAATGAAAAGGTAGTTCTAGTATTTATGGTGATAGTAAGGGAAGGGAGTATGGTCCCATGATCCACATTACGATCTGAGACTGGACAGGAAAACCGGGGTTTAGGTTAACGACAGTTTTCGAAAATGAAGTGGATGTATTGGAGGTCAGGAGGTCCTGAAGAGGTCTCGGAGAGGGTAGGAGACCTTAAGACATGGAGTTAGACAGACCGATAGGATAAGACCGACGGAGATCCGTTAGGGACTTT
>BLSH010088108.1:103109-136800 GCA_018402905.1 Glandirana rugosa
AGAGAGAGGGGGAGAGAGAGAGAGGGGGGTGGAAGTGGGGGAGGGAGAGAGGGGAGAGAAAGAGATTTTCTTCTTCTCTGAAAATTGAAATTCAAAAATTCTTGCCTGACTTGAGTTTTCTAAGTTTGCCTCCCAACCAAATAAACCCAGATCAAGATTTAATTTTACCCTTTTTTAGACTCAAAATTCCCTTGTAATTGCCTTAGTGGTGAACTAACTCAGGAACCATGAAAAGTATTGGAGTCCAGGCACTAAAATCACAAAAAAATTAACATCCCAATGGCCTGGATATTCAACTGGTATCTGCCATATATATTCAGACAAGATGCTGGGATTTCTAAAGGTGGAAGACCTAAAAACGCCTACAGACAAAAACAGTTCTCTGATAAAACATGGTTTATTTACATAAAAAACAATAGGCGCCACACACAAATTATATGTGATACTAATTGCTGAGAAGTACCAACAACACGCATCCAGCGATGAAGCCTGCACATATAATTAGGGTGGAAATGCAGCAACATGCTGATTATCTTAATGGAAAAATATAAAGACATTTTCTCTTCTCCCGTCTTGATTGTATTTGTACTGTAATTTAGGCCTCGAGTACACCGATCTGCCATGTATGAAAAGAGAGTTCTTTATCATCTTCACATTTTGAAGTCTAGGACAGTTATTGTTAAGCTATGGGTGAATTAGCTGACAGTCACTAATACTTTGCACTAATCTTCTTGCACAGGAATGCAAATGAAGACTTTTGTCAGCAGCGGCCGCTGAGTTTGAACATATTTCTCATTTCCTTCAAACAACTCAATAAAAAAGCATTAAGCTTCATCTCACGCTCCCAGACAAAATGAATCAAAGTCTTTGAAAGAGATATTGGGCTGCTACCTATTCTGTTCAAGGATTTACAAGCCAGAATCTCTGCAGATTTACTAGATGTATATCTCTGTGCCGCCATCCCATTACATTCGACAAACAAAATGAAAGGCAAGAACTGTCGGCTGCTGCGCTTAGAATAATCCACTTTTCATTGTTTTTAATATCCAGCTAACACGATGGTGATTATAAGACTATGCAAATTCTAGTTTCCATTCTCTTCCATTACTCTTTTCATCATCATAAATATCCATCATTATTAAAGGGCTAATAAGCCAGATTCAGGTTACTACCCTGTGTTGTCAATCTTTTTTGTGTGCATATTTTTAACATTGTTAAATGTGCTAAGGAACATGCTCACTCTACCTGTATCATAAGGTCTGTACTATCATTGTGGCATCTCTGATTAAGGACCAGGTAGGCCAAGTTAAATTGGTTGTAAAGCCTAAACATTTTTCACTTTAATGCAGTGGTCTCCAAACTGTGGTCCTTTACTTGCTTTTATCCAGCCCTTGGGACATTATTCCCTCCCCCACCCTCCCCCACTGTCAGCAACAGCAAGGCATAGTTCCTGCCACTGCCACTGGGGCATTATTCCTTCCATTGATCAACAATGGGACACTATTCCTAACACAGCCCAGATAGCAAGAAATTGTGCTGCAAATTTGAAAGTGATTTGCTAAGCTATTGCTAGACTTGCCAGGT
Organism: Glandirana rugosa; assembly: GCA_018402905.1. Classification (NCBI taxonomy): domain Eukaryota; kingdom Metazoa; phylum Chordata; class Amphibia; order Anura; family Ranidae; genus Glandirana; species Glandirana rugosa. Next base: position 104,694 of record BLSH010088108.1, read on the forward strand.
TTCACAATTGCGTTGCACAATTGCAGCAAGCAGAGGCGTAACTAGAACCTTCAGGGCCCCGGTGCAAGAAATTATGAAGGGCCCCCCTGACCCCTGGCCAGGACATCTTCCCACTGATCACGGGCCCCTTTATTACAGTCCCGCAGCGGGTTTTTCATTTTTATTTTAATTTTATTATTTTTTACCATTTCATTTTATTTCTTTTACATTTTTTTTTTTTTTTTTTTAGGAGCTCTGTTGGGGGGCTTTGATGAGATATCAGGGGTCTAAACAAACCTCAGCTCTCAATCTCCATCTGTGTAGCCTCAGCTGCACAGAATGAATGGACAGGAATAGTTGTGTACCGAGCTCCATTCATTCAGAAATGGAAGTATAGCCCCTCCTATCCAGGTGTACAAAGGAGCCGCATTGGCCCCCTGGAATATGGGGCCCGGTTGCAATCGCAACCCCTGCAACCCCTATTGTTACGCCCCTGGCAGCAAGTCCACATTGCATGACTCCAGATCAACTTCCTTTGCACACATTCTGCAAGTCTGCTGCAAGTTCTGATTTAGTTATGTTGTGCAATAGTCATCCCACCACAGGGGTAACTGTGGTTGAATTTTCATTCTGTAGACTTGCAGAGCTCTTGCTGTAGACTCTTCACTGCAACTTTGCTCTTGCTACACTTGCCACGCAAATTTGCTACAAATTGGAAAAGTGTCAACTAGAACTTGTGCTTCAAGTGCTCTGCAAGAATACAACTTGCCAGTGAAAATGTGCAGCAAGTTAACAGACTTACAAATCAACACTGCCACAAATTTGCAGAAAGTTCTCCTTGCTATCTGGGAGACACTAATGATGGGGCACTATTCCTCCCACTGACACCAACAATGTGCCACTTTCCCTCCCATTAACACCAATGATGGGACACTATTGTTCCCATTGCTACCAACAATGTGGCACGATTGCTCCCATTGATACCAATGATGGAGCAATATTACTCCCATTGATACCAACAATGGGGCACTATTTCTCCCCCTAACACCAATGATAGGGCATTGTATACTCCCACTGACGCCAGGACATTTTTTATTCCCACTGGCCACAGTCCAGCCCCCTAAAGTTAGAAGGACGATAAACTGGCCTTTTGTCCTTTTTAAAACGTTTGGAGACCCCTGCCTTAATGCATTGCCTGCATAAAGGTACAAAATGTTTCAGTATGTGTATTGCCCCTCACCCCCCTTATACTTACCTGAGCCCAATCTTGATCCAGTGTGCCCATCTGCAAGCTGCCCTCTCCTCTTTTCCCTGCTCTCAAATGCTTAGCTGAGAGCAACCGGAGCCACTGGCTCCTGCTGCTGTCAGTCAAATCCTGAGACAAGGGAGTGGGCGGCTGAGACTCGTTGTCTGTGTCTATAGGCGCAAGTAGCGCATCTCAGGAGCGAACCCACAGGTGTGTCACAATAAGAAGCAGCTCCCTTTGGTGGAACACCAAGAAGAGGAGGAGCCAGGAACACTGGTGGGGGACCTGAGAAGAGGAGGATCAGGGCTGCTCTGTGCAATACCATTGCAAAGGGCAGGTAGGTATAACATGTTTGTTATTTTAAAAAGAAAAGCAAATTACATCACAAATGGTTTAATATCAATAAAACAATGTGAGCTCCTGTTTTCTGCTTAGGTTTAAAGGGTAAGTTCACGTTTACAGAAAAATCTGTAAGGTGAACTTACACAGGGGCTTAGAAATTCCCTCAGCTTCAGCTTCAAAACGTACCTCGTCAGGAGGTACGTATAGGAATTCTAAGTTCACCTTACAGATTTTCTGTGAAGGTGAACTTACACTTTAAAAAACTTTTGTTTTTGATAAATACATATCACTGCAGTATTTGTGTATTTCGCATTTGTCTCTCCGGTCTATGTGGATTCCACTGTTGTGACAATGCATACCTATATTTTTATCCTTGCTGGACTTAAGAATAATCTGTTAAAAAAACAAATTACTGATGTAGGACCTGACAGAAGCTGTTTTGCAAATGTATTAAAGAAAAAGCATACAACTCCTCCGTACAACCAACTCCTAATCCCAAATACAGTGTTAACAATACAACTTTGAGGCATCAGAACTATTTAGGTTATTGCTGTAAAGCAGGGTGACTCCCTCTGAAAACAGAAGATATTTAAATGTCACTACTCCCATCACATATACATAAAAACATGGGAGTTATTCCTTAAACCCAAAATGATGGAGCCATATGTAAAATTTCTCTGTGCTCCAGCGGCCAACTGTGCATCAGAAAGAATGTTTTATAGCACAAATAAAGCCTAAGCTATAATGTCATGTATCCAGTTTGCATCTATAAAGCTGCTTCAGGCTTGTTAGTGCTGGGCACTGCTAGATATGGTATTAATGGTTTCAATGGCACAGGGCTTTTGGTGCAAGAACATAGAAAGGAGGTCCTCCACTAAATTACTATAACTATTGTCTAATTTTAAGAAGGCAATGCAGCACCTGAAAGTATCAAAAATCCTAGGTGCTTTGCCACACTATAATCATAAATGTAAATGATTTTGCACTGAAAGAAGAATTAAAGGCCACTTAAACAGATGGATTTTACTAACAAGAGAGAAAGATGTATTGCATAAATACAACATGCAAATTTCCCAGATATGCCACATTAGCAATCCCTAGATACTTCTTTTACAGTTCACCTCCTGATTGTTAATGAGATGATTTTAATTCATAGCAGCTTGCAGATTAAGGTGATAGCAACCAATGCGGAGAACTACTTTGGCATTTATGACGATGTTGAATAGGCAGAAAATGTTGAGCCCTTTCACCTCCTTCATGTTTTTTTGTTTTTATAACTGTGCTTTATCTGCCACTATATACTGTATATAGGACTCAGCAGGAGGAACAAGTACTTAAACCACTCTGAATAGTTGGACATCTATAGTGGTTGGGGAGTAGTGAAGTAGCTGTAGTTCATGACACAGCCAACACAAGGGCAGTTATAGATGGGCTTATTTTACAGGACTGGCCTTCTTCTCACTGCCAATATCCTTAAATGCTCCAATACTACTATTCTCCTCTGGTAAACATATGAATCAATTCTGTGCAAAGAACCGCACAGGAAGCTCTCTCCTTGCCAAAATAAACCAGAGCCAAGATGCTGGTGTCAAAAATCACTGCTTTGCCTCTTAGAGGTTCCCTCAGGAGCTGTGTCCAACTGGGAAGAAGGCACCCAGCAAAACCTCAACACAGTAGAATGTTATCTTTCACCTGACTTAGAAACACTTCAAAGAAAAGATTGATAACAGCATCCTAAAATCTCTCTCTGAACCTTGACATTATTTAAAATATGAACAAAGCTACAAAAATCTAGGGACTTGAAGGAGCTCTATTTTTATGGGCAAAGCGATTGTTCTAGAAAAAAATTACTTTAGCTATAAAATGTTAAAACAGCTATGTTATGGAAGGCAGATACTAGCCATAAAACTGTAGTGGGGTCAAACTTGCACAAGATGACCAAGGAGCTATAGCTATAGTTATAATGACAGCTATTAGATTAGGCACAGGGTTGTACCTTGAGTTTGGAAACATGATAAACACAACTAACAGACATTTGCAATGTCATGTATTAAATATTTACTCTTCACCTCTACCTGTAGTAGGGAACTTTCTAATAGAACTAGAACTTTTCCAAATTTCTACTTCTAGGCTGTGAGCAAGAAATGCGGTCCTCTATATGTGGACAACACCGAATTAGATGCTCATTAGATGATCATTATTGCAATCGTTGCAGTTAAATGCAAAGACATATCACCATTATAAATGTATTTATATAAAAAATATGCTTAGCATCTCATCAAATGTCCTTTTTACAACCCTGCTGAAACATTTCCAACAACTACATCCATACACCATTCTCTTCCCGATCACCATCAGCTTTAAAAGCACAAATAGAAATGCAGTCTCCTAAACACTTGATTGAGACTGATCAAGACTGCATTGCCTGACTGGGTATTGACTATTGCTCTACATTATACATGTTTTGCTAGTGTCTGTTATTAGTGTATGCAAGAAATCTCTCAGCAAAAGTTTACCAGTGTACAAAGGGGAAGGGTTACAAATTCTATTGTTTTTTTTTCCCCTTTTTATCATTTTACTACCTTGTTTCTCAACCATACATGGTAGGGGTGGGGGTGTGAATTAATAAAAGGTGCCCTAGTGTGGGGAAATGTGGTTGTTCAATAGAGTGGGGGAGGGTTAGAATCCTTTTTGATTGCTGTCTGTGTCGCTGTTGGGGGTTTTTCCCCTCACTTCCTATCCCATGAATGGTCACCTAGATGGGAAATTATGGGAAAACTTTCAAATAGGGACACCGGACTGAGCTTCTAACTCTTCCTCATATTTGTCAGCAGAGGCACTGTGGCTAGGCAATGGAAATTCAAGTAAATATTTTTAATAAGCAGTAAATGAGCTTTACAACAAGTGCCCTCCCACCTCTGTAGCAGCAATCACTAATAAGCAATTCATTCTCATACTTCACTGCAGATGCACTAAAGTCATTCAAGTTGTTCCATCAGCTGCTTAGCTCCTTCTGCTCCCCCTCCCAGAGCACCTTCTCTACGTTTAAACTAGAGGTTATGGTTACATTGGTGGAAGACTGACAAGTCATGTCTCGAAGAGAGAAAATAATGGACCTTTGCTACCAAGATTACAACCTAAACAACCTTAGTGCTTTTGTTTTGAACTTGGAGGGGGGGGTTCTATGCAGTGCCTGCAGCTAGAGGGTAGAGTAAGGTAAGAAGCTTTATTTATGGAAGCTTGCTTGCCTCAGGTATACAGAACAGAAAATAGTCAAAAGCTGCAGTACTATAGAGGAGGTGAAGAAAAATATAAAAAAATGTGCTTAAATACTAAAGACCAATGGCTTACAAACTTTTTAAACAAAGGGCCAGTATATCTCTTAAGGAGGATCCCACTGTGGCCTGTGGGAGTATAAAATGTCTCAGGCTCGGTGGCCAGAGGGAGAAAAAAAATGCTACCTGTGCTCAGTAGGAGGTGGAATAGTTCCCCATCATTAGTGTTCGTGACAGGAGTAGTGCCCCGTTGTTGGTGTCAGTGGTAGGAATAGTATTCCATCATTTATCTCAGTGGAATAGCTCTCTGTTGTCAGTGGAAAGAATGGTGTCTCGTCAACGTCAGGGCAATAGTGCCCTGTATCAGTGAGGGGAATAGTTCCCCAAGGGCTGGATAAATGTAATTAAGAGACTGCATTTGACCTGTGGGCCATAGTATGGAGACCACTGCTATTAGGGTTGCCACATCATCCCTTCCAGGACACACATTAATTACACAGGTTCTGTGGTTGATTAAGTGGTAATTAAACTCACTTGGTGCCTTATCAGCATTAAATTAGCCTTAGAACCTGTGTAATTCATATGTGTCCTGGATTAAAAGGAAGATGTGGCAACTCTAACTTCTATAGACCATAAAAGATACAGTCACCTATGTGAAAAACACACACATTCTCATCAAACCCTGAGGCAAATAGCATTTCCGCAAGTACAACTCAAAAAGCCTGAAGGAAAATATTGGCAATGACATTACTGAGAATGTGCTTGTCGTGTCAGGTCACATGTGACCATTTGAGTTTAATTAGCCAAGCTCCTGTCTAATGCTTAATACATTAGATGGTGTCACAGATTGCAAGAGACATAACATTTGTAAAAGGAAGAGAACAGAATTCATGTGTCTTCTCTGTACAGTGTATTACTCACTAATGATCCATTTATATGTTAGTTATGTGAATAAATGCTTCAACATCATAATTATGAGATAATCTCGACAAGGTTCCATGTGACAAAACAAGTTTAAATGGAATGCAGATATCATCCAAAGCAAGACCTTTCATGCAAAAACATTTCCCAATAGTCCCAGCCTGAATAAAAGCAGGATGCACAGTGACTGTCTTACAAAGTTCTCATGAGAAATATCATCTCTGAACTACTCCTCATCCTCTCTTTTGTATGAAATGCCATGGGGTATTATGAAGGCAAGGAGTGACATGGCACACCCTGGTACGGTGTAGATTCAATAAAACACTGGTGGTTAACCAGTGAGATATCATTATGCATAGTCACTTTAAAGGTGAACTCCAGGATACACAAATATTGTCTAAATACACGAGGCATGAGTATTTTTGCTTGAAGCTTGGTGTGGTTTGTGTATTTCTTTCAGATTTGTGCTGTAATCTAGTGTGAAACCTTTTTGGAGCAGGAGTGTCCTGTAACAAAGACCAGTCACTGCTGCTCCCTCACCTTGGACAGAGTGATTTGTGTTGTCTCCGTCCCTCCTGTAGTTTTCTGCAGGCAGCCGTTAGTAGGAGGACCTACAGTATCTCCCAAAAGTGAGTACACCCCTCACATTTTTGTAAATATTTTATTAGATCTTTTCATGTGACAACACTGAAGAAATGTCACTTTGCTGCAATGTAAAGTAGTGAGTGTACAGCTTGTATAACAGTGTAAATTTGCTGTCCCCTCAAAATAACTCAACACACAACCATTAATGTTTAAACCGCAGGCAACAAAAGTGATTACACCCCCTAAGTGAAAATGCCCAAATTAGGCCAAAAGTGTCAATATTTTGTGTGGCCACCATTATTTCCCAGCACTGCTTTAACCCACTTGGGCATGGAGTTCACCAGAGCTTCACAGGTTGCCACTGGAGACCTCTTCCACTCCTCCATGATGACGTCACGGAGCTGGTGACCTTGAGCTCCTCCACCTTCCGTTTGAGGATGCCCCACAGATGCTCAATAGGGTTTAGGTCTGGAGACATGCTTCGCCAGTCCATCACCTTTACCCTCAGCTTCTTTAGCAAGGCAGTGGTCGTCTTGGAGGTGTGTTTGGGGTTGTTATGTTGGAATACTGCCCTGTGGCCCAGCCTCGGAAGGGAGGGGATCATGCTCTGCTTCAGTATGTCACAGTACATGTTGGCATTCATGGTTCCCTCAGTGAACTGTAGCTCCCCAGTGCCAACAGCACTCATGCAGCCCCAGACCATGACACTCCACCACCATGCTTGACTGTAGGCAAGACACACTTGTCTTTGTACTCCTCATCTGGTTGCCACCACACACGCTTGACACCATCTGAACCAAATAAGTTTATCTTGGTCTCATCAGACCACAGGACATGGTTCCAGTAATCCATGTCCTTAGTCTGCTTGTCTTCAGCAAACTGTTTGTGGGCTTTCTTGTGCATCATCTTTAGAAGAGGCTTCCTTCTGGGACGACAGCCATGCAGACCAATTTGATGCAGTGTGCGGCATATGGTCTGAGCACTGACAGGCTGACCCCCCCACCCCTTCAACCTCTGCAGCAATGCTGGCAGCACTCATATGTCTATTTCCCAAAAACAACATCTGAATATGATGCTGAGCATGTGCACTCAACCGCTTTGGTCGACCATGACGAGGCCTATTTTGAGTGGAACCTGTCCTGTTAAACTGCTGTAGAGTCTTGGCCACCGTGCTGCAGTCAGTTTCAGGGTCTTGGCAATCTTCTTATAGCCTAGGCCAGTGGTTCTCAACCCTGTCCTCAAGTACACCCAACGGGCCATGTTTTAGGTATTTCTCTTACATAAAATAGCTGTCCAAAATACCAAGCCATTGACTCTGATTTAAAGCACCTGTGCAAGATAAAGGAAAACCTGTAAACATGGCCTGTTGGGGGTACTTGAGGACAGGGTTGAGAACCACTGACCTAGGCTACTTTATATTGTAGCAAAGTGTAATTTCTTCAGTGTTGTCACATGAAAAGATATAATAAAATATTTACAAAAATGTGAGAGGTGTACTCACTTTTGTGAGATACTGTACCTGCAGTTTTGCTCTTTGCAGAGACTATATGCAGCATAGTGATGATCTCATTGCTATATTTGCAAAGTAATATCTGGGTTTGGTCCACACAACGTGGATTTATATATTTTGTGGCAATTAAAGTGGTATTAAACTCTTATATGTAAAAAAAATATAATGCTTGCAAGCAAGATTTGTGGTCTCTTCTGTCATTGATGCCTCTCCTGGCCTGTCAGCAGTAATGTAATCTGGGCTGCACATGTGCTGCTCAGATCACATTTATGGCACCTTCTGTGTGCTGTAGTGGAGTGATGTCATTGTGGCCCTAGGGATCCGTTTGAGAATGGAACATACTAGTACACCATGGAATCAACCTACAGGGAGACTATCTAAATAATTTTTGGTGGAGTTGAATACTGCTTTAAGTAATATATTTAAATGAACATATGTGTGCCTATAGTTCAGCTTATCATTTAATCCTAAATCATGGTAATTGTCTAGGTTTACTGATTAAAAATTATATGTGCCGCCTTAACCACTTCAGTACCGGACATTTTCGTCCCCTTCCTGCCCAGGCCCATTTTCAGCTTTTAGCACTGTCACACTTTAACGACAATTGCACAGTCATGCAACATTGTACCTTTTTAATTTTTTATCATTTTTTGGTGGTAATAGCAATAAAAAAACAGTTAATTAACCAGTGAGCCAGCACACTCAGTAATTCAGGAATATTGCACAATGAGAAGATACATTTAAATAGATTAAAATAAAATAGATAGATAAAACATTAATACTAAAACTGTAAACAATTGAGCATCAATGGCAAAATGTGAGTAGGATGCAGGGTGAGGGGATGACAGCATAAAGGGATGAGGCTAAAAAAGTAAATTAAGTCCAATGGGAACTTATAGTTCCTGAAGTGAGCAGAAAAGGCAATCCATGAAAAGGGATGGGGGAGAAAATCCAAATGCTGTGAGTAGAATCACCTCTGGCCAGCAGCTCCTTAAGGTAGGGACCCTCAGAACATGTAAAAAGGAAGAAGGGTGCCAGGTCAGTGAAAGATTAAAACACCACAACGTTCATTAGTAGTAACTTACATAACTTCTTGTCAGCAGCATGTCAGCACCAGCGTGAATCCACCAGGGCTGAGCAGGCATGGAGGACCCCACGGGGTTGGACGGATGGTAAGAGACCCAGAAGCGGTATGTAACCATCCCGCAGGGAGACACGGCCAGCTGATGGGAAAATCCTGGTGGTAGGAGGACCGGTACTGGGATGTGCCAAGGCGGTGTGCTGACCAGTCGTGACTTCTGGGTAACCAGCCGTCACTAGAGCGAAGTCACATGATCAGCTATGGTGGGAGAGAGAGGACAAACCAACTATCTGGACGAGGTCTGTGATAAGCTAGACTGGTCTCGGCGACGTTTCAGAGGCTCCGCCCCCTTCTTCAGGCTGACCAGTCTAGCTGAAGATGAGAAGGCTTTTTATAATGGGAGAAATAAAGGGAGAAATGAAAACAGCTGATTATGAGCCAAAAGGGGGCAGGGAGGGAAGGGAGGCCCCCGTGGAACCACAGGAAGTTTCTATATTATATTAATATATTAAGTAATAATAATATATATATTATATAAGATAAAACGAGTGTGGGATAGATAGAAAAGGGGGAATTAATAAGAATGAGAATTAAAATCAAAATGAAATATACATGTATAAGTAGGAAGTTGAAAATAGAAGCATATATATATATATACACTACATGTACATGCAATGCATAAATGTTGATATGGTAATAAATTATTATAATAATGGGAAAAGGAAAGAGGCAGACAGACATGTGTGCACACCAATAGAAAAAAACGCATAAAAACACACATAGACAAAATGCATAGAAAAAAACACACACACCCCAAAGTGCATTTACGCGCCTGTAAGCGCACATGTACAAAAAAAAATAAATAAAAATAAATAAAATATATCTACATATGCGCACAATAATAAAAAAGAGAGGGGGGGACAAATTGAAGGGTCCTCCAAGCTGCCCAGAGACCGTGAAGACAATAAAAATTATACAATAATGTAATATGCATATGAAAAGAATGGAAATTATCTGAAAAATATGAAAATTAGATGAAAATGATGTACATACATACAAACCTATACCTAAACACCCACCTATATACACACACATATATATATATATATATATATATATACACACAGATATAGATACCCATGTGCATACATACATGTGCACAAGTGTGGTGTGCCTATAGTACTAATTGGGGATGGCTAATTAAGGATAGTATTGACCTCAAGCTCTTCATTGAGCCCCCCAAAGTAGGTTTCCATGCGACAAAGCCTCTGGAAACACTCTGCTAGGGTGTCACAAGGGGGAATGGATTCCAAGGCCCAAAAGCGTAGGCCATGTGTGGACCGTTTGTGCTGTAACAGATAATGTCTGGGGACACTTAGGTCCACAGAGCCCTTGGTGATAAGTCTCCTGTGGTCTCCAAAACGTGCCCGCACCACACGGATGGTACGGCCCACATAGAGGAGACCACAGAGACAGTCCAAACAATATACAACAAACTCAGTGGAGCAGGTGTAAAATTGTTTTAGATGGAAAACCTTGCCTGAACTATCCTGAAATGAGGTTTAACAGTGGGTAACAAAGGAGTTTTTTACATTGATACATCCCAATCATATTGCAGAACGTGGTCATAAGATGGGATGAAATCATGTGGCGGGAGGGGATTTTACTGGGAGCTAAAATGTTTTTAACACTCTTGGCCTTGCGATAAATGATCCTAGGTCGATCAGTTAACACTGGTGCCAACTTCGAGTCCAGTTGGAGTATGCCCCAATGGCGCCTGACAATCTTTTCCATCTCCTTGTGGGCAAAATGGTATTGGGTGATGAATTTTACATCACCACCTGGAGGGACAAGTGGGAGATGTGAAGATGGACTGGGCCCATCAGAGGACTCGCACGCTAAGAAGGTGCCACGGGCAGAATCCAGACCATATTCTTTATCTAGAAACTTGTCAATTAATACCTCCCCTTGCGCATGGTAGTCAGAGTCAAACGTACAGTTTCTCCGTAGCCTGCAAAACTGACCTTTGGGGATGTTTTGCTTCCATTTGGGGTGATGGCAACTAGCAGAGTGTAAGTAAGAGTTGCCGGCGGTAGGTTTAAAGTGAATTTGGGATGTTATCTTGCCCTCAGAATGGAAGAGCACTAGATCCAAAAACACCAGGGAGGTGGGATCAACGACATGGGTGAAGGAAATTCCCATGTCGTTGGAATTACAAAAATCCACAAAGGGGGACACTGATGATGGGGGACCATCCCATATGATGACAATGTCATCAATGTAGCTTCCGAAAAAAAACAATTTGGGCAGAAAAGGGATTGTTCTTCCAGATGTATAGTTCCTTCCACCAGCCCATGATCCAGTTGGCATAACATGGGGCAAAGGAGGCACCCATGGAAGTGCCACAAACCTGGAGGAAGAAGGTATTAAGATGTTTGAAATAGTTATGTTCTAGACAGTATTTTGTACTGTCAAATAGAAACTGGGCCAGGGTAGGGTGTAAATGATGTTCTCTAGATAAGAAGAAATTCAATGCGGTGAGACCAATGTCATGTGGTATGGAAGTATACAAAGACATCACATCAAGTGACAGCCAGAATCACCGCCTGGGGGGCTCAATGAAGAGCTTGAGGTCAATACTATCCTTAATTAGCTATCCCCAATTAGTACCATAGGCTCACCACATGGGTATCTATATATGTGTGTGTGTATATATATATATATATATATATATATATATATATATGTATATAGGTGGGTGTGTAGGTATAGGTTTGTATGTGTGTACATAATTTTCATATTTTTCATATCATTTCTATTCTTTTCATTTGCATATTACATCGCTGTATAATTTGTACTGTCTTCATGGTCTCTGGGCAGCTTGGAGGACCCTTCAATTTGTTCCCCCCCTCTCTCTTTTATTATTGTGCGCATATGCAGATATATTTCATTTATTTTTATTTCTTTTTTTTGTACATGTGCGCTTACAGGCGCATACATGCACTTTGGGGTGTGTGTGTTTTTTCTATGCATTTTTTCTATGCGTTTTTTTATGCTTTTTTTTTTAAATGCGTTTTTTCTATGCGTGTGCACACATGTCTGTCTGCCTCTTATGAGCACTGGTATACACTTGCCCTAAATATACACACACCCATATATAATAATTTTTGGCTTCCTTTCCATTTATCATCACTTATTATCATTATCCAACCATTGTGATTTTCCTTTTCCCATTATTATAATAATTTATTACCATATCAACATTTGTGCATTGCATGTGCATGTGGTGTATATGTATATGCTTCTATTTTCAACGTCCTACTTATACATGTATATTTAATTTTGATTTTAATTCTCATTCCTTTTAATTCCCCCTTTTCTATCTATCTCACACTTGTTTTATCGTTATAATATAGTAACTTCCTGTGGTTCCACGGGAGCCTACCTTCCCTCCCTCCCCTCTTTTGGCTCATAATCAGCTGTTTTCATTTCTCCATTTATTTCTCCCATTATAAAAAGCCTTCTCATCTTCAGCTAGACTGGTCGGCCTGAAGAAGGGGGCGGAGCCTCTGAAACGTCACCGAGACCAGTCTAGCTTCTCACACAGCTTCTCACAGACCTCATCCAGATAGTTGGTTTGTCCTCTCTCTCCCACCATAGCTGATCATGTGACTTCGCTCTAGTGACAGCTGGTTACCCGGAAGTCGCGGCTGGTCAGCACACCGCCGTGGGACATCCCAGTACCGGTCCTCCTACCACCAGGATTTTCCCATCAGCTGGCCGTGTCTCCCTGCGGGATGGTTACATACCGCTTCTGGGTCTCTTACCATCCGCCCAACCCCATGGGGTCCTCCATGCCTGCTCAGCCCTGGTGGATTCACGCTGGTCCTGACATGCTGCTGACAAGAAGTTGTTATGTAAGTTACTACTAATAAACATTGTGGTGTTTTAATATTTCACTGACCTGGTGCCCTTCTTCCTTTTTACACTTTCTTTTGGTGGTATTTAATCAAATTTTTTTTTTTTTAAACAGACGAAAAAGGACCGAAAATTTTGTAAAACAAAATGCGTTTTCCTTTGTTTCTGTTGTAAAATTTTGCAATTAAATAATTTTCTTCATAAATTTAGGTGAAAGTGTATACTGCTACATTTCTTTGGTAAAAAAAAAAACTTAAATGAGTGCATGTTATTTAGTCTGTAGTCCACAAACAATGGTATATATCTATCAGAAAATCAATCAATCATGATGTTTTGATGACCCATCTCATTTATTGAGGCCCAAAAATGCCAGGGCAGTACAAATACCCTTCAAATCAGCCCTTTTTGGTAAATAGATAGTCCAAGGATTTTAGTAAAAGGCATGGTGAGTTTTTTGAAGTTTTTTTTGGCACAATTTTTTGAAAAATGAAGACTTTTTTTAAAAATTTGATTTTTTTCACAATTAATTTTTACATACTGTCAACAGTGCAGTACAGCATCATCATATAACTGGTGTGGCAGTGACCAGGGACACTGACTGGGGACAGTATGTAAAAAAAAAAAAATGTTTTATTCAAATTTTTTTAACTTTTTCTCTTTTTGTTACAATTTTTTTTCTTTTTGTTTTTGTTACATACTGTGAGCAGAGCAATACAGCGTTACCATAGTGGCACTGTACAACTCTGGGGAGGTGATCATAGTAAACAACACTGTTATAAGCAACCATCTATTATGAATGACATCCAGTCATTTAGTGTGTACTATTGTGATTAGCTGTGATTGGCCACAGCTAATCACATGGTACAGATGACATGTAATCACAATAGTACACAATGAATAGAATGAATGGAAGCAATTCATTGTGTACAATTGCCATGTGAACTGTTTTGATTGGTCACAGCGTTCACATGTTACTGACAACGGCCCGGTACACGGATCTGTTGTCCGCTGTGTCAGTTGGACATAGCGGGTGACAGACGGTGTCGCAGCTCAGGGCGCGATCCTGGAAGGATGTTATATGACATCCACCCAGAATTGGAGAGCTCCCGTCCAGCTAATAAGAGGGCTTATGAATAACACAAGGGTTGTGCATTAGCCTACATTCCCTGTAACTATGGGGCTTGGTTATTACATTGTTATGTACTCTTAGGAGCAAGAAGACAGCGCAGAATGCCGTTCAGATGACAGAGCAGTAACTGTTAAATTTCATGTAAAGTCAGATTTAAATTAAAGCGAAATCAGAGGAAAATATACACATTTTATATAAGCAAACTTATATAATAATAATTCATAAAGGCTTAAAGCTGAACTCCAGGCAAACAGGTAAATGCACAGTTCAAATACATACTGAATATGGGAGTGTAAAATGCAGCAAGGTTCACTAAATTTAAAGTTAAACTCCAGGAATTGAATCCCTTTTTAAAATGTGCCAGCTTACTATGGGTTAATTCTAACAAGGCATATACCAAATCATGGACTTATCTCTTTCATTTACAATTTACATCTTTACTATTGCTATACTGTGGGTTATGTACAGCTACTCTGCTGATTCCTCCTCTTCCCAATTAGGGAGAGTTCTGTATTAGGTGAACCCATTCACAAAATACAATGCCTTCAATGAATGGACAGCAGAAGGGAAAGTGGCTGCTGTGGGAGAAAGCAGTATTATTTCTGATGGAGTGCCGAGAGTCATATTGATAGCTGTACTCCTGGAGCTCAGAAAAACTGTTAATTGTCAATAAAAGAGATACGTTTGTGCCATGGCATACACCCCATTGGACTTAACCTACTGTAAGCCAGCACATATTAAAAGCTGGCTATATTCCTTCAGTTCAGCACTTTTCATTGAACAGAAAGAATACGTTAAGACTAGTGTTGAGCGAACCCGGACTGTAACGTTCGGGTCCGTACCGAACTTTGGGGTGTCCGGGACCCGGACCCGAACACGGACGTTTCAAAAAATGTTCGGTTTCGGGTTCTGTGTTCTGGTAGTTGATCACGCATGTTGAATAGCTGCAGGGCAGCCAATCAACAAGCGTTTCACTGGTTTGCCCATAGAAGCCATCACAGCCATGCCTACTAATGGCATGGCTGTGATTGGCCAGTGCATCATGTGACCCAGCCTCTATATGAGGCTGGAGTCACAGTGCTGCATGTCACATGCTCTTGGGTTACTGTAGTGTGTACATTTTAACATCTGATCCTGCATCCTGAGATTACTACTACTGTTGCTCTGAGGGACAGATTGCAGAAATTTGAGAATCGAGATTTCACATACTGCTGCTTTAAGTGACAGATTGCAGATCAAACCCTGCCTAACACAACGATCGATTCAATCGTACACAATGATCAGATTGTGGGAGTAATTTGAGATTTCACATACTGCTGCTTTGAGCGATCTGACTGCACTAGGTAGAGGCTTCTGCTTAGAGGGACAGATCATTGTTCAAAAATCATCTCCTAGTTCTAAAGGGAGAGGTTCTAGCTGCAGCTGTGACACATTATTGTTCAAAAATCATCTCCTAGTTTATTTGATTTTAATTTATTTTCCCTATCCCCATTTTTTTGTAGGGCACTTGCCCTACTCTTACCCCCATTTTACTTCCTTTTGCAGCCCTCTAGCACTTGCCAGGACTTTGTTACAGTCATTTTTGTGCCTAAAAGTTTGGGTCCCCATTGACTTCAATGGGGTTCGGGGTCCGGGATAACGTTCGGGCAACGTTCGGTGCCGAACCCGGACTTTTTCCCAAAGTTCGTTCGGACCCTCCGAACCCGAACGTCCAGGTGTTCGCTCAACTCTAGTTAAGACAAAGGTGATTTCTTTGTTGTATCTTTTTAATGCAATGCCAGTATGTAGGAAATGCATTTGATTTCCTGTTCTAGGGAAGGAAACTAGTTTGTTTGCATCAGTTTAACCAAAGTTTAATAAAAGAAAAATAAATTAGATACAAAAAAAGCAAAAAAGTCTAACAAAGTCAGTAATGACTTAGGCAGAGCGGATAAGGTATAATCCATTCTGCTAGTATTGCATATTCACATTACCTTAGTGGTTCTGTAGATAAACTGCTCCTGGCTTCCAATGAGGTCCGTGGGTAATAACTAAATAATGAGAAGGAAAGAGAAATCAGATTGGACTTAATGACTTCTGACCTAAGACCAAAAACATTAATGGGTAATGGTGCTTGGTTACTTGGTTAGTGAATTAGTGCAGAATAAAGTAATGTTTTTGTCACAGCCTTGCAGGATTCGTGATTTTTATAGTGTCTCACTATAGCTTTCTACTATATAGAATCAATAGAACAATGTTCATGCTCCCTTAGCATTGACATACTTTTCAAACACCATATCGAAATCACAATGTAAATAAAACCAACAATGCCTATCTTCTAATCCATGTAAAATTTAAGAGTAGCATACACTCTTTAACAGTGTGGAGTAGCTTATGTTCAGGTCCCTAAAAAGCAGAGACATGCTGGAGATGCATTAAAGATGCACCGAAACCACAATATATTGATCAAGAATATCAAATCAAATTTCAGAGCTTGGCTACTGAAAACCCCAGTACCCCTACAGTCTGATCCACACAAGACCTTATTTAATGAAGCTACTTGACCTGCCTACAGTTCCCAGCACTCCTCATTTGCTAACCCTCTCTGCCAGGCACTATATTGGCATCAGATCAACCTGGAAATAAATTCAAATTACTTTATTTTCCTTTCAAAACCTTTGCAGGTTTCTATTGCAGTCTTTGTCTCTACTGGGAAGAGTCATGCTTTCTATTTTTGCTGGTGACAGAAAGTGATTGGAAATTCAACATTTTGCAACTGTCATAAAAATAGGATTCAGCCCTCGTTCGCACTGAGTGCTAGATCACACCAGATGCAATTCCGTGTGCTTTTTTTCTGCACTAAAAATGCATGCACAGTGTTTTCCATGTATTCCAATGGCTCTAGTTCACACCAGTGCAGTCGGTTTCCGATCAGTTTCCAGTGCAGAAAAAATGTAGAGCATGCTGCATTTTTTCTGCACACAACTGTACTGGAACATAGCAAATTGTATCAAAAACGCACTGAGTTCCATGTGGTGTGAACACAATTTGCTATGTTCCAGTACAGTTCTGTGCAGAAAAAATGCAGCATGCTCTACATTTTTTCTGCACAGGAAACTGACTACACTGGTGTGAACTAGAGCCATTGGAATACATGGAAAACACTGTGCATGCATTTTAGGGCCAATTTACAACACGAAAATGCACTCCGGATATGTTCCAGATCAGTTTTTGCTTACAGTTCACACCACACGCAGTTCCAGTGAGGTTTTTATTTATTTATTTATTTTATTTATTTCAGGTACTTATATAGTGCTGTCAATTTACGCAGTGCTTTACGTATACATTGTACATTCACATCAGTCCCTACCCTCAAAGAGCTCACAATCTAAGGTCCCTAACTCACATTCATACATATACTAGGACCAATTTAGACAGGATCTAATTTACCTACCAGCATGTCTTTGGAGTGTGGGAGGAAACCCACGCAGGCACAGGGAGAACATGCAAACTCCAGGCAGGTAGTGTCGTGGATGGGATTCGAACCAGCGACCCTTTTGCGACACTGTGCCGCCCAGTTTTTGATACAATTTTCTATGTTCCAGTACAGTTCTGTGCAGAAAAAAATGCAGCATGCTCTACTTTTTTTCTGCACCATAAACTGACTGCACTGATGTGAACTAGAGCCACTGGAATACATGGAAAACACTGTGCATGCATTTTAGTGCAGAAAAAAAGCGCACGGAACTGCATTTGGTGTGAACTAGCACTTAAAGTGGGTTTGAAATCATGCAAGTTCAGCTGATGCTGTGCACAGATGTCTATTGAAATTGCCCCAGGGTCGCCAAAAGTAGTGCAGGAACTACTTTTGGAAATCAGTGCTGCACCGCAAAGTTGGCGTTGCACCAATTGGGACAGTGCAGTTTCCAGCAATGTCAAATTGCGCCGATGTGAACGGGGGCTAAAGGAAAATCTTCCAATAGTGACAAATGTTTAGGAGGATATTTTCCTCTTACTATGGAGAGATTTACTCAATTTTTGAGGGAAAAAATAGCAAATAAAAAAAATAATACAGCATTTACAATTGCTACAGAAGCTATTTTGTAATTGACTATTAAAAAAATACTTTTCTTTTTCAATCTATAGTGCTGTGATTTTCTGTAAAGTTCAATGTGATATAGCAACCTGGAGGCATTCTATACACAATTGGTATACAGAACGCCCTCAGAAATGTCATTTCCTGCTAGTGTGATTGGCTCACTGATTTTCCCAGAAGTTTGCACTTAGATATAAGTCAGATTTTAGGCAATCTCTGTATCAAAAATTTCATTTTTGGTGAAATACTCCGTCCTAAAAGGTTAATCACTTCTAAAGGTATGCAGGGCCCTGCCATTTTCCTCATTACAACCCTGCAAGTGCAGCAGCTGATCAGTAATGAAAAAGTCACTCCCATTCAGAGTCAGTATCCAAAAGACATAGAAGAACAAACATCTTTCTCCAGAGCAGAATTTTGGCTACTTTCACACTGGGGCGGGCAGGCGGGCGGTAGCGGTAAAGTGCTGCTAGTTTTCCGCTGTTATAGCGGCTCTAGGGGGTTTGGGGGACAAAAAATCATTAAGGTGAAACCCCTTTAATGTTATGAGAAAAAAATATATAGAACACTATAATGAATCCCTTAAAAACCAACCTCTTCCCCCTCACACTAAGGTATCAATCCATTCAAGCAAATGCATTTACCAATTATATTTGAGGTCACTTCTCTTGATGATAAGCTTGTTTGAACAATATGCTTTTGTCCTCCTGTCTCCTGCGTTTGTAAATGTTTTATTTAGAGTTTGTAACCTGTACACTGTTATTATTTGATGTCTGGTGTCAATTTATTAATAAAGACTAAATTTATTTCCTTAAAGCGGAGTTCCACCCTGTTAAAAGTCAGCAGCTACCAAAAGGGTAGCTGCTGACTTTTAAGAATCGGCCACTCACATGTCCCTCGTTCCAGTGATGCGCCCACCTGAGACTTTGCTCATCTCCCCCTCCCCTCGGTGGCGCTGGCATCACAAGTGTGGGCACCCGGCTTTGGCTTCAAAGCTTGGCGCTCACTGCGCATGTGCAAGTCGCACTGCGGCTTGTGAATGGCTCGGCGTATCTTCTGGGACCTCTGACGTGTCCCAGAAGATCGCCAAGAGGGAGGGGGAAAGGTGGACTTCCTTTCTGGAGCCGCGGCTCCAGGGGAGGAAGTGGACCTGGGACCCTGTGAAAACAGGGTCCCTGGTCACCCCCCCCTCCAAAAAAAAAGACATTCCAATTGTGGCATGTCGGGGGGTCGCCTTCCCTTAACCACTTCAATACTATGCACTTAGAACACTTTACTACCAGACCAATTTTCAGTTTTCAGTGCTGTTGCACTTTGAATGACAATTGCGTGGTCGTGCGACGCTGTACCCAAACAGATTTTTTAGCATTTTGTTCCCACAAATAGAGCTTTCTTTTGGTGGTATTTGATCACCCCTGCGGTTTTTATTTTTTGCGCTACAAATAAAAAAAGACCGAAAATTTTGAAAAAAAAAAAAATTCTCTATTTTTGTCACAAAACTTTATCAATAAGTAAATTTTTTCCATCACTGGTGGGCACTGATGAGGCTACACTGACGGGCACTGATGTGGCAGTACTGATTGGCACTGATGAGGCGGCACTGATGATGAGGCACTTATATGCAGCGATGATGAGCACTGTTAGGCGGCACTGATAAGCAGCACTGACGGGTACTGAGAGGTGGCACTGATATACAGCACTGATGGGCACTGATATGCAGCACTGACGGACACTGCTAAGCGGCACTGATGGGCACTCATAGACAGCACTGATTGGCACTCATAGGCGGCACTGGGCACTGATAGGTGGCACTGATAGGTGGGCACTGGTAGGTGGCAATGGTGGGAACTGATATGCGGCACTGGTATGCATTGATAGGGGCACTGGTGGGCACTGATAGGGGCACTGGTGGACATATACACTGATAGGGGCTCATTCCCTGGTGTTCTAGGGTGGCATCTGAAGGTGGCACTGAGTGCCATCCACATTGGGCACTATGTCACTTACCTGGTGGTCTAGGGGGGTCTCCCTGGTGGTTCAGATTGGCTCCCTGGTGGTCCCTGGTCGGCTCCCTGGTGGTCCTGGGTGGGCACATCCCTGGTGGTCCCTGGGCAGGCTCCCTGGTGGTCTAGGGTGGCGATCCGAGGGAGGGCTGTGCTCATAAATCATCAGCACAAACCCTGCCTGTCAGGGATGCAGCCGATCGGCTCTCCACTCCTCAGGTCTGCAGACCTGAGTACAGGAAAGCCGATAAACAGCTTTCCTGTGTTACACTGTGACCAGCCGTGATTGGTCACGGCTGGTCACATGGTAAAGTGCTTCGGATCGGGCGCGACCCGGGCGCGCTGCGGCTTGTTATCCTGAGGATGTCATATGACGTCCAGTCAGGATAACTAAGCCACTTCCCGGCCGTCATTTTGCATACGGCGGTCGGGAAGTGGTTAAAATGGAAGTTCTACTTTTGGGTCCGCTTTAGTTCCATGCTTGGCCTACCCTATCTGTGATTGGTGGATTTCCAAAGTCACAAGAGACCATGTTGTGGCAAGGTTGAGAAGAGACCTGAAGGGTGAGAGATCATATAATGGATCTCTCTACAAAATGGGTGAATGGCAAGTTGTGCTGTTGACTCTACTCCCCTCTGGAGCCATCAAGCTTTCCTCTTTAGCTGGGTTAGGATGAGAAAAAAAAAACTGGTGCTCCATGTGGAAAGAGCACCTTAAAAGATAGTGTTCCTATGGGAACCTCATCATAATGTGCAACTGATGACTTAAGCGAACAGTTGCGGCTTTTCGTTCTACACACAATAGAATCTTTTAAATAAAGTTCACAGGTTTGATTGGTGGGCACTGGTGAGGCTGCAGGGCACTGATGAGGCTGCATTGATGGGCACTGATGAGGCTGCACCTCCTTTGTTGCTATTAACATTACATTAAGTTACCACATTGTATAATATTTGCTTCATAACATCAATATCTATTATAAAACCAGGTGGGCATGGATGGTGAGCTGATTCGGTGGTTCAATGGGCCACTTTACTGGACTTGCTGCCAGCCCTCCCTTGATAGGAAACACCTATTCTGGAGGTAATGTGGTTACTTCAGGAGAGGTTGACTAGCTCCACAGAGACATCAAGAGTGCAAAGATGGATAGGACAACTGGAGAAGCACATGGGGCCAGATATCCTGGGTGTGATCTGGCAACTTGGAAAACTTTATGTTTGGTTAACAGAAATCCCCCTATAGAAAACCCAGAAAAAGAAAGTGGGCTGTATTATCTGTGGCTCCCATGGAAGAAGCACCAGTGGAATGCCCATTAAACTGAATTGTAATGAAGTACTGGGAGAAGCAATCTGGAGAAGAATTTTTGCTTGATTCGTAGCGATCGTTACCTAGAGAAGGCTTTCCTTTTGTATGACCACCTTTATAAAAAATCACAGGTGACATCTGCTAAACACACATTCCTTTGTGAGGTATAAATGTAATGTAGTCTACATGAGGCATAATATGGTCAATATGCTAAGTCATTCTGCATAACTTTGACACCCACATCGATCACCCACAATTGTATATGCATCTGGAATGACTATCACAAATTTATTATATTATCTTTTATCTGGAAAAGCGTTCATAAAGAAAGCCCATCAACTGTGTTGAACATCTTTGTCCATGTCACCACAGACCTTCGATTTTTATACTGCTGGGTGACAAATGAACACCCAAGCCTCTGCTTAGAGAAAATCAAGTATTATAGGGAAAGCATTATCAAGTGTTTTATATAAGAGAAGGAAACTTGAAGTAGGCAGCGGCACACCGCAATGGGATACCAATGATAGACATATTTTATTTGTAGTAAAGACAGGTACAGTCATAGGATTCTAACGGATAGGTTAACGTGTTTCACACATCTTGTGCTTCATCAAAACGTGGGGTCAGTTGTGAGGCCAGTGTTAAAATAGGTGAAAACACACCCATTAACAGCCAAACTCAATCAACACAAATGACCCCCGCTTGACAAGCATAGAAAAACATCCAATGAATTAAAACCATACAAAATGTCGCAATGAACAGAAAAGGAAAAACTTATATTCAGGGTATATATAGCAATAATCACCTGACAGATACATGAATACATTAAAAGCCAGTTGTCAATAAAAGAAAAAAGGAATAATTCTACATATTCCCTTCCCTTGTCAAAAATCCACAAAAAGAGGAATGATAAAAATGTGAGCCCCACCAGACTCACCGGAACGGTGGAATGACGGAGATTATCAGCTGCACAGGAGGGGAGATATGCATAGGAGCCGTTGTCACTCATAGAAATTAGTGTCATCCCATTCAAAGTTGAGTCCAGACAGGATACGGGTCTGCAGTAAACTTCCCTCCTGCACAGGAGACAAAAAGCATCTCTACCTCTCTTGGGAACACGTACTTTCTCCACCACCTGTACTGAAACCGCTCACAGGTTCTCAGCTTGGCAGTCATTAAGATGTCTTGTCACATTGGTAGAGTGGCATTCCTCAATACTTTAAATGTCTCCTGCTGTCTTATATAAGACACTAAGTGTGATATAAACCTTGAATTCGTAGCTTGTTAATATTTAATTATATGTGTGAAAAGGCCATGTCTTCTGCAGCTCTCTGTCAAGAGTTCTTATCAAGCTTGAGCAGCTTGTTCTTTTCAGATAAAAGTAGAAAACAATAGACATCATTAAGACCATTCAATGTCCAGTTAGCGGATGATGTTAGGAATAAGCAGAAGTGCTTATTAGTCTCTTATCCTTAGCCCAACAGAACCTCATTCTATTCTATAATGTACAGTGTCTCCATCACAGAGTACTGCAAGGTGAAGATTTTTGGTTGGATATGCTGAAGGTACACTTCAGCCACAACAGAAAAAAGAAACCAAGAGCTATGTAAAATGTACAAGGTGCACAGCCTCCATGCTCTGGAATTTGATTTTTCAATTACTGTAGGTATTGTTATAGTGTAGTGGATGATTTACTTCTGTTGGTACCCTGGTGGTCTCAAAACCCTATTTAATTATCTGTTTGTGATGCCAGAGAGTTGTTCCCAAACACACCTGCTGCATGCTCCTTGTCTCTCACAAACTGGAAGTTTAATAAAACAATAAAGAAGCTTCTCACAATTGCCAATCATGATACCTGCTTTTGCAAGTTTGAAACTGAATGGCGATACAGAAAAATGAAAGCGAAAAAAAGAGAAATGGGGGGATTTGGGCAGTACCAGCATTAGGACGTAGACCAATGTTCTCACACATCTGGGATATTTCTGATTTAAGTGGAACTTTACTCTCTGAATCAACATGATCGATTTTAATTCTTATGCTACCTACCTTAGTAAATAGATCGGAAGGTATATTAAATTGTTGACATTTTTTAATCTTTTAATCAAAATTATGTCCTACATCCCAGAATTCTTCATGGGAATTTTTTTCTTTCATTTGGGGGAGGGAAGAACGGCCTATCTCAGCTAAAGCATGCCCTTCCTGCCTGCATGCCTGACCTTGCAAAATTGTACCAGCAGTAGTGGTGCACCAAAATATCAGCCGAAAACTGTGTTTTTGGCATGAGGCTGAAATAAAAAAAAATGCCGATAATGGAACGCTAAAAAAGGGGCGGGTCAGCCCAGGTGCCGCCCACTGTGGGGGTGTCATCTTTGCGTGCCCCAGTCCTCCCCACTCTCGCAGAGCGGCGATCTCCGTGTGTCACAGAGCTGAATTGCCCGGGCCGCAGTAATAACGTCCCACCTGGCGGGACACTGAATCAGTGTGACGTGATCACAGGAAGTGGGACATTGTTACTGCGGCCCAGGCAATTCAAATACCGCTCTGTGACACACGAAGATCGCTGCTCTGATCCGGGCACAGGCAGGCTGCATCTGACAGCCACAGGCAGGCTGCATCTGACGGGCACAGGCAGGCTGCATCTGAC
The DNA here is from genome assembly GCA_018402905.1 of Glandirana rugosa. Classification (NCBI taxonomy): domain Eukaryota; kingdom Metazoa; phylum Chordata; class Amphibia; order Anura; family Ranidae; genus Glandirana; species Glandirana rugosa. The sequence goes on from BLSH010088108.1 coordinate 128,701, forward strand.
GGTCACAGGCAGGCTGCATCACACAGGCAGGCTGCATCTGATGGCCACTGGCAGGCTGCATCTGACTGCCACCGGCAGGCTGCATCTGATAGCCACTGGCAGGCTGCATCTGATGGCCACTGGCAGGCTGCATCTGATGGCCACTGGCAGGCTGCATCTGATGGCCACTGGCAGGCTATATCTGATGGGCACAGGCAGGTTGCATCTGATGGGCACTGGCAATCTGCATCTAATTGGCACTGGCAATCTGCATCTAATGGGCACTGGCAGGCTGCATCTGACAGGCACTGGTGAGGCTGCATTTGATGGACACGGGTGAGGCTGCATTAATCTCTTGCATCATGTCTGCAGTCTCTGACCATCTCCTGTATCATGTCTGCTAGAGGTGCTAGAGGTGCACCAAATGGAAATTTTGCTAATACTACTAGCAATGTGTTTAAGTTTAAGTAAGGGATTGCAGACATGATACAAGAGATGGTTAGAGACTGAGGGCATGATACAAGAGATGGTTAGAGATTGAGGGCTTGATACAAGAGATGGTTAGGGACTGCAGACTGCATTTTTCTTGACCTTTCTTGCAGGTGCCAATAATGGCCAACAATAAATTCATATTCATTTAAATTGATATTAATTAAATGAGTATAATAAAATTATATATAAAAATATAAATGTTTTTTAAAAACTGTCTTTTTCGGTTTCGGTTTTCAGCAAAGTGCATCCTGCATTTTCGGTTTCGGTACCAAAATGACCATTCAGTGCACCCCTAACCAACAGCCCATGTATATTGTACTCCCCATGCACATTTTTTCCTAGATTTTCACAGTAAGGGAAGATGGATTCCAGGAAGTAACTGCTGCATGGTTCATGTGCCTTTAGTCAAGATCGCTGCAGCTGGAAATGCTGTGGCCATCTTGAGTAAGGGCAAGGTGTTTATCAAAGTGATTTCTCAACAAAATAAAGCATGGAGACATTGGACATTGATGGATGGATGTTTTAAATGTTAAAAATAAAAATGAAAAATTGTGTATTTGATTTGTGGTGCTCAGATACAGTTAAGTTTGTGTTTAATCCTGCTTAAAGAAAACTTAACAGATCTTCTAACTTAAAATATATCTAAACCTAGAAAATAAAAAATAAATATATTGCAGTTTATCAGTTCATTTTCCCCTGGTCATCCTGCCAGTAACATACCTCATGCCCTAGAGTGACAATGCTCACTCATTGCACTATATCTATGGATGAGCAGGATTTTCACACTTGAACAGGTATGTTAGAACTACAGAACATGGGAGTGTGTGTTCTGTAGTTCACAGAGGTAACCTGTGCTGGGCAGATTAAAGCCTGTTGCAATATCAATATGGTGGAGGTACTGCGTTGCCCGCTCAATACAGGAAGTTACCAGCTTACTGAATTTCTGACAGGATCAATAAGTATTTCAACAGGTTTGCACTTATGGAACACGCACACACTATATATAATTGGACCGAATATTAATTGTAATTTAACCACACCCACATTCTGATTGTACAATCTCCCTTAGATCTACCATCAACTATGTAATGCAAAAGCCTGCCAGATTAGATATACATTGATTGGATAGATTAGGTGTTTCCACTAATTATATCGTTTTGGTAAATCTATAGAGCTGCTAAATCTGTAAATGTATGCTATGTAAAAAAGAGACACTAGTCCCAATAATAAATACTGTCCAGATACAATAAACATAATGATACAATAATAATGGGAAATGGTGGCGGTAGTCTCGACTGCTAATTAAATTGCAACCAATACTGATCTAAAAGGGATGGTGTAGCTAAATCCAACAAGAGAGGAGAGGGAGCTCCAGGCAGAATCGAATGAGACAAAACAGAAAAGATTGGCACAAGTACCCCCCTTGCATAGTATATTATTGTCAAATGTATTATTTAAGATATTTAAAAGATGCACTCACAAACAATAATGCCAGAAACAGCAAAGTCCCAAGCAGCAAGCATCACAAAAGGACAGAAAAGGAATCTATCAGCTTGGTGAAACTGCCCTGACCACAGGTGAGAAACTGATCAACAAATGGGACTGAAACAACGCTGCAAGCGTTGAGCGTCCACAGTAAGAGAAAGGTAACAGCTCAATGGGCTCTGTCTCTTCCGAGTATGACATCAGAGGAATGGAAGACCTTTTGAGGAAGGCACATTGCCATTATCAGCCTACTCTGCCAGACTGCCTCTCACTATTTTAGAGCCCGTTCACACTGCAGAACTGTGCGGCAGGGGGTGATGTGATGTGCAGTTTACTGCATCACATTGCTCCCTTTCTTTGTTTTAACTTATTAAGTGTACAGACACTTCCATTATGTCACTGCACAGCAGCGAGGTGCGCTGTGTTAACTGTATGGTGTCATGCAGAACTATGCAGAGTAATGTGATATTATGCAAAAGGTTGCATAATAATGCACTGCTCTGGAAGTGCAGTGTTCTGAACACGACAATCAGAAAGCTATTGCTTTCTGTGTGTCTTTGCAGTTGCCTACATTGTTCCATGAGGAAAAATGCAGGTAATTGTAACAAGTGTGAATGGGCCCTTACAGCGGTGTTAATTTTGATGTCAAATTTCAATTCAGTTTTAGTCATAGTCTTGACTAAATGCCATTTTTGTTTTAGTTGTATTTTAGTCATCTGAATTGTTTTAATCATATTTTAGTCCAGTAAATTCCCAGATAGCAAGGATAACTTGCCACAAATGTGGCAGTGTTGAATTGTAAGTCTGTTACCTTGCTGCACATTTCTACTGGCAAGTTGTATACTTGCAGAGCACTTGAAGCACAAGTTCTAGTTGACACTTTTCCAATTTGTAGCAAATTTGCGTGGCAAGTCTTTAGCAAGAGCAAAGTTGCAGTGGTGAGTCTACAGCAAGAGCTCTGCAAGTCTACAGCATGAAAATTCAGCCACAGTGACCCCTGTGGGGTCACAATGTTTCATTCCTTGTAATAGGAAAAAAAGTGACCCATTTTTTAAAGGACAGTGTAAAAATAAAAAAAGAAAAAGTAAAATAAATAAGGAAAAAAAAAGCGCCCCATTCCGCCGAGCTCGTGCGCAGAAGCGAACGCATACGTAAGTCCCGCCCGCATATTAAAATGGTGTTCAAACCACACGTGAGGTATCCCCGCGATTCTTAGAGTGAGAGCAATAATTCTAGCACTAGACCTCCTCTGTAACTCAAAATTGGTAACCTGTAGAAACTTTTAAACGTCTCAGATGGAGATTTTTTAAGTGCCAAAGTTTGTCACCATTCCACGAGCGGGCACAATTTTGAAGCATGGCATGTTGGGTATCAATTCACTCGGCGCAATATTATCTTTCACATTTTGGCTAACTTTACTGTTGTCTTATTTTTTAATTCAAAAAAGTGAATTTTTGCACAAATACGGAGTGACAAAGTATTGCAACAACCGCCATTTTATTCTCTAGGGTGTTTGAAAAAGATATATAATGTTTGGGGGTTCTAAGTAATTTTCTAGCAAAAAACTATTTTAACTTGTAAACACCAAATCTCAGAAAGAGGCTCGGCCCTTAAGTGGTTAAATCGACGCAGTGCTGTATCGCAAAAAATAGCCTGGTCATTAAGGGGGTAAATCCTTCCAGGGCTGAAGTGGTTAAGGTAAAAAAAAAACTTTAGCCTTTACAACTACTTTAATTATCAGTACTGCACTTGGGTGTAAATGTGCTGTAAATAAAGAAACTATTCAGACTTTTAGGCTAGGTTCACATCTATGCATGTGCGGTTGATGGTTTTTTTGCACCATGTTTTGCAGGTTTTCATGTGTATATTTGATGCCTTTTGCATTTATTGTTTTGGGCAATGACAAGCTGTGCGTTGATTTTGCTAGAAGGAGACATCAGTTTCCATGTAGGAGAACAACGCAAAATCGTTTAAAAAAAGTATGAATATTAATTTTTTTTAATTAATTAAATTGAAGCCTAAGGAGCCAAAAATGCAATGTGCTGCATGTTAAAAAGTTCATTTTCAAAAAACGCATTGCAGAAAATTGCACAGATGACTCATAGGAAATAATATTAAATGGATTGTAATGCGTTTCTACAGATCTGCAAACGCAATATAAAACGCATATATGTGAACCTAGACTTAAGCCTCGTACACACAGTTCGACGATCGTACGACCGAACGGCCCAAATCATATGTTGGCTGTTGTATCTCGCGTACTGGCATGCACAAAATGATCGTACGACCAAGCTGAACGTAGTGACGTGTTATGAACGTATAAAGAGAACGTTCAGGTGCATGTAATTAGCGTCCGGCCCTTCCTGACTTCTGAGCATGCGTGTTTTGCACAATACAACTTGTTGTACCAACTTCTCTGTACACACGGTACAACGGTCATATGACTGCTTGTCGTACTACCAAAGTTTTCTAGTCTGCTCATACAACTTCTGTTGTACGGCCGTCGTACGTAGGCTGTTCTAATCGCGCATACTAATGGCCGATTTAGCATACAACGGTCGTTGGTACGACCTGTTGTATACGATCGTCGACCCATGTGTACGAGGCATTAGAGACTTATGGTCTTAGCTCTAATTTACAGTAGGTTGATACAATCTGATTGATTTGCCAAACTTTATTGCAAATTAACATGTATACACAAGGCTAGTCAATCCCTGAAACAAGGTAATCACAACTAACAAAAAAAATAGTATTCAAAGGGTGTGGAGCATGCAGCATTGATTGTGGATGGTCATCTGCCTGTTGATACATAGGGATCTATGTATACAGAAAATGTACTTTGAAAATGTCCCAGTATTCGCGCGTAAGTCACTAATAATAACCTTAACTGGAAGTAATCACTGTAGTTGGAGAATCATCTAGTGAGCAGTTGTCTGCCAACCCCCCCCCTCCCCCTCCCCCCACACACACTCTTCCGTGTGTTTTCAAAGAAGAGTAGACATTTTTGGTTTTTTTTTACGTTGTTAATGGAAATGATATAAATGTTGATGGTTTTGTATTTTCATAGATTTGTTATAATACATGCCCTTCGGCTGACTAAAGTTATTTATAAATCTACTGTAATCTCTTGCAAAGTAACTAAACCACATAAAACAGCACAAAGATGATGTCACACTTTACACAAAGAAGAAGACAATTGTTATGCTAGCCACAACATTTGGAACAAGAATTAATACATTAAAAGTTGAAATACTAGAAAAGAACATGTGTTATTGTCCCTGCTTCTATTACAAAAAAATACTGAGTTCTACCAAAATCAGGAGAGTAAAACCTGAGTCCCATGCAAATTTACACTGGAACTCCCCTAGATGTGAACTTTCCTGGATGCAAAGAAACGGTAAACACAGTATTTACTCGTGCTTAGTGCTTGAACATGTATTCATTTCATTGCATTTTATTTCATTGAGCTTCATTGAGCAAGAGTACTGGGCACAGAAATTAATAAACGCCCAAGCACCAAACGCGGCGGCGCATTTACATTTGTGCCGCGTTTCTGTTTTTTATCTTTTGCCAAAACGTTCCTCCTCCCTGAACGCGTTCAGAAGAGAGACGTTTAACTGCTCCTAAACTCTGGTAAATGCTTAATGTGCATGGACACATGGGGTTTATTTACTAAAGCTGGAGAGTGCAAAATCAGGCTCACTTCTACACAGAAACCTAACCAGCTCAACCTTGTTCAGCTAAGCTTTGCCAATAAAACCTGGAAGCTAATTGGTTTCTCTGCAGAAGTGCGTCTGATTTTGCACTCTTCAGCTTTAATAAATTAACCCCTTAGGCTTTATTTCGGTTTAGGCGATTTGGCAAAAACAAAAACACCAAAAGCTCCTAAACTCATGTTTAGGAGCAGAAGCGTAAATGAGACCTAATACAGAGTCGTAACACATATAGACTCTATGGAGGAACTGTATTACTACAATCCCAATTCCCAAAAAGTTGGAATGCTGTGTAAAATCTACATAAAAACAGAATGCAATGTTTTGGGAAATCTCAAACCCATTTTATTCACAGCAGAAAATAGAAAACATATCAAATGTTTAAGCTGAGAAAATGTACCATTTTAAGAAAAAAAAAAAAGAGGTAATTATGAAATTGATGGCAGCAACATGTCTGGCGTGAGATTTACAAACAATTGCTGTAATGGATGTGCATACTGGGCACATGACAAGCTGTGTGGCAGCCATGCTGTTCAGCATTCAGACATTACATTTTTTTTGTCATGGTCTTTTCTATGTTGAACCAGAGACACAGCTGTAGCCATCTTCCCCATCCCTCCTGCTTTCAGTTCATCCAATACACAAACTGTTAACCATACCAGGACCTTCTTATCAAATCCTTGATGGGACAGATGCAGACCCTCTCATGCCTATTAGCCGCATCCACACTTCAGTCTAGAAACCCTAATGAAAATGCATGACTAAGGATTCAAAAAGCATTGTGGGTTAGCTAACAGACACCACAGCAAACAGCATGTTTTTCAACTCCCATTCTCCGGTTATATGAGGGAGAAGTCACTGCTGTGCTGGCTCATTTTGATTCTGTAAGCAAGCTTTTTCAGCACAGTTCAAAGTTGGAAAAACTTGGCTAGTGTACTGCTTAATTTCTAGGCTGCCTTGAACTACTCCCACCTCTCACCTTGCCCGCCTTATAATAAATAAGACACCACCACCAATGACTGGAGTTTAAATGGCCATAGCAGCCTTTTATTAGCAAAGACACAATTCAACAACATACCACTTTATTAAATTGCATGAAAAAACGAAAATGTTAACCCAAACTGCAATAATACAGAATTTCTTCAATCCAGGTATTTGGAGGCAAGCATGGTCTACCAAATTTGCTGTATCAAGCACCATGTTCTATCCCATGGCCCCCCAGCTGCAATTACACAGACTCGGGGACAAATAGTTGCCATGTTACCACCCGATACAGCCCAAATACCACTCTTGGCATACTGCCATCACCTAAATGGGAAGGTACCCATACCAAAGATGGGCCCATCCCATCCTTCTCCACAGACCATTTTGACCATGCCCACCTCCAAAAATCCTGCGACCCCTGCCTGCTACCTTGACTCCGCTACATACACCCCTTACCATGTAGCTAGGACTCAACCACTACCCCAAGACAAGATGGGACCTCAAGGGAAAAGACCCCATGAAAGAAATAAAGTGAAAGGGAGGGAAATTGTTCCTCACTGGTGTCCCAACTGCAACTGACCCAGATTCCCCACCCTCAATCATACAAACCCCTTGGGACACCGCCCTGCCACACCCTGCCCCACCCAGCACTAGCCCAAACATTTCAAACATTAAATCTGCCCAGCGACAGCCTGACATGCAAACACAGTCATGCTGGCCTTACTCTAAAGCTGGGAATCCCGATCCAGGCCTGTTCTATATGTGAAAAGCATCATCCACAGTATGGAATATTTTACATTTACCTGATTTAAATAAAAAAAGAAAAGCTATTTTGTTTTAATGTATTTCAATCCTGAAATTAGGGATTATGAAGATGGTAAAGCCTGGGATGGGAAAGCCTTCCACACGTATCAGAGTATTTGGTTTAAAGTTCCTGTGAATATGTAGGCAATCAGTTTTTTAAATGCATGAGTATCAGTTTATACTGTATGTATTTCACATCAGCGCCTAATTAGGCTGTTGCTTTAAAAGAAGACCATCCAGATTTTAAAAATCAGCAACTATAGTTCATGTAATAGATGCTGAGCTGACAGGAGAGCAAAGAGAGGTAATCTGTGTCAACGACTAAAAATTTTAGACCTACCAGAAGAAAATTTCGTTGTCGGATTAATCCGCGACTACACTTTATGTATGTCATATTTGACTATGAGTACGTAAATTTTTTGACTAACGGATGTATAAGTGTCCTTGAAATTTGGTTTATGAGACTATGCACACCTTCCGAAAGGGTAGGGTCCGAAATGGTAGAAGTATTAGGGATTAAAGTCCTAACTTTATGTAATTTTGTTTTATCGAAAAGAAAAAAATAAATTTAGTCCATTTACATTTTATAAGGTATGACACCTACTACGAAAAGTGTATATCTTGTCCGGACCTAGCCCTAAGG